>VZQC01013770.1:1807946-1921022 GCA_009823505.1 Rhizomys pruinosus | reverse complement strand
CTCTAGAAAGACTCAGAAAAAGATACAAGACATGTATGGCACAGTGCAGGGACTTGGGTGAGATGGGGGGCATGGAAAGGAAAGCGACTCTAGATTTGATCGAGAAATGATGTATGACCAATGGAAAAAGTTTAAAAATAATAATAATAATAATAAATGGAAAAAAACATACTATTGAACTGACCAGTCCTATACGTGGCTGGTGCCCAACCCCAGAGGGTTTTCACAGGAAGTTTATGAACCTATAGTCAAGGGAAGGTCATTAGCACCCCATCTTTGGCCTGTACACATATGATGCAGAGGGGTTCCAGTGGACACTGCATTGCCAGTAGTGTCAGATGATCTCTATGGCAGAAAATAAGAAAGCCATGACATAAGCCCAAGACAAAACATCATCAAATAGCTTCCATGTAGATTGTCAGAAGCCTGCTTGGAAATACCTTGCAGCAGTACTAGTGCACAAAGTGGGCGAGAGGATTTGAAGCACTACACAACAGGTTTCCAAACACAATGAGCAAGTTTGCAAAACAATGTAAAGAAATCAGGGATTTCACTAGGTGTAATTTTAAAATACAGTTTTTAATTAAAAACATAATTCAATGTTCTAAAGCTTAAGAAGTAAAAATTAATGACTCTAACTTACTATTCCAAGTGAAAAAAAAGTGGTCCATATATATTTAAACCTTTAATTACATCCTTAATTTTTCAGATACTCTATAAAAACTAAATTATGATAAAATAAAAGTATTTACAGTACTTTCAGGGCCTGACTCATAAAAATCACATACTTGGGTCTGGAGAGATGACTCAGTGGTTAAGAGCATGTACTATTCTTGCAACCCCAGTTCAGTTCCCAGCATCTCACAACCACTATAACTCCAGTTCCAGGAAATCTGATACCTCTGGCATCTGTAAACACCTGCACCCAGAGCTCATGTGCACTCACACTCACACACACACACTTTTTATTTTTATTTTATGTATACAAGTATATTGCCCACGTGTAAGTATACCTGTGTCACACAGTGCCCACAGAGACCAGAAGAGGGCTGTGTATTCCCCTGGACCTGGAGTACAGACAGCTGTTAGCTGCCATGTGGGTGCCAGGGTTCAAGCCTGGGTCCTCTGCAAGAGCAGCCAGTGCTCTTAACTGCTGAGCCCTCTCTCCAGCCCCTTAAAACAATTTCTCTAAAGAAAATAACATACTTGACTGGTTAGGAGAGAGAAAAGTGCACGTGTGCAGCACTAGGGGAGCTGAGGCAGCAGGACTGGGAGCTCGAATCCAGCCTGGGCTACACAGTGAGACCCTGTCTAGAAAAAAGTACATAAAGTGCTAGCTTATGAAGTCTGACAAAAGGCCAGCCTGGTTTATAGAGTGAGTTCCAAGCCAACTGGGGCTACAGGGAGACCCTGTCTCAAAAAGATAAAAAAAATATAATATAATAATAAAAATAAGTGAAACCCTGTTTTTGTCAAAACTCATTTTGATAAGTTAAGCAAATATTCAAAAAGACATTTACATAGTAAGAAGGTACATAAATTGAGAGAAAATAAACAGGAAGAAGATATCTACGGATGAGGCATTTGTCCAGCAGACTTCATGATGGTTTCTTAGCTGACGACGGCAATGGAGATTTTCCTTTCTGTTTAGCAGCTTTCTCCATTTTTATCTGTAAATTTAAAACATTTCTTGTTTTAATTTTTCAATCATTCCAAATAAATTCTGCATATATCTTATTTGGATTCTACCCTTATTTAGCACAGCCGCACCAACATTATTAAATGTAATTTTTCGATCAAATTCCAAACAAAATTTGTATATACCTCATTTGCAATCGAGCCTTATTTCGTACAGCCACACCAGCTACTAAATAGTAAAACTAAAATCTGATCATTAAAGGGATATAGTTGCCCGTTTTTAAATGACTGGCTTTAACTTTACAAAAGAAGTTTGATAAAAGTAATGTGTAAATGAATATTGCCTTGGAGAAGAGAATATTCACTTGAACTGTCACTAAGCTATTTCTAAATGCTTAAAAGCCTAACGGTACAGCCAGCCTATGCATGCACCCTGCAGAGCTAGAGAATATACCCCTTCCAGCAGGATTGTCTCTGAAACACATACTGCTGTGAGGATGCTCTCCTAGGATTCTGAAGCACATGTGTCCGAAACAGCAGCTGCCTGGCTTTGAAGACACAGGTGAACATTTTCCATGGCAGTCAGGACCCAGCTAACACAGCTCAGCTGCTTTTCACTCAGCACCACTCACACACAACTTCTAGAGGCAGCACTGCTTAAACTTTCAAAAAGATGAACAGAAAATAAAATAAAGGGATAACTGGAAATGAAGGACTTTGAGTTTTTTTGTTTTTTTTTTAGGTGGGCCCATCTGGCCAGATAGTATTTTGGTTGCATAGCCTTTAGACACACACACACACACACACACACACACACACACACACACTGCTAGAACATTGACCATGGACCACACCCCATCCCAACATCCCCCAATCCCAATGCAGAGTAAGCAGGCTTCCATATATAAATTAAAAATAAAATAAAAATGAGTTGGTTTATGGGAGGGAGAGCTCATGCAGAGTTGAAGGCAAATGCCAGGACTCTGAGTTTCTTAAGTGATCAAAGTAATATCAAGAAACTAGCCAGGCGTGGTGGCGCATGCCTTTAATCCTAGCACTTGGGAGGCAGAGGCAGGCAGATCTTTGTGAGTTCAAGGCCAGCCTGGTCTACAGAGTGAGTTCCAGGACAGCTGGGGCTACAGGGAGACCCTGTCTCAAAAAGACAAAAAAAGAAATAAAAAAAAAAAAAAAGAAACCAGCAGATTTAGAGGGGTGATAACGAAAATATATGCATTATGAAATTATCAGAGTAAATAAAAGATATGTATTTTTTATAAAGCCAATGAAAATATTATGTACTTTTTTAAAAAACAAGAAAAGGGCAAGAGAGGGATGAAGGTCAGTGGCAGAGCACATGGCCAGCAAGCACAATGCCCTAGGTGCAATTTCCAACAGAAAGAAGGGAAGAAAAAGTAAGGAGAAGGCAAAGGAGGTGAGAGAAGAGGGAAGGAGAGAAGGGGAGGGCAGGAGAGGAGAAAAGGAGAGAAACCAGGAGGAACCTGGTAAAACCAGTTT
This sequence comes from Rhizomys pruinosus, assembly GCA_009823505.1. Classification (NCBI taxonomy): domain Eukaryota; kingdom Metazoa; phylum Chordata; class Mammalia; order Rodentia; family Spalacidae; genus Rhizomys; species Rhizomys pruinosus. The sequence continues at coordinate 1,917,869 of VZQC01013770.1, read as the reverse complement.
ATTCTGTCAAATTCAAGTGATAAATTCCCAATGTTAGAATCCTGTTAACCTGCCTCTTCCCAGTTTTTCCCTCTCCTCTTCAGCTGGTGACCTCACTCAGACAGCACACACTCATATAACACAGTGTCAGTCATCCGGTCATTTGAAGGGCTCCAATTATAAGGCAACATTATAGGACTTTTTTATTTGTTACTTTGAATTACTATACAAAGTAATGAGTTTCATCATGACATTTGCATCCATCCCTTCTTTTTGTTGATCCTTCCCCCCGAGTAACCCTTTCTGCTTTTATATCACATGTATATTTATATTCATATTCTCTCTCTCCTCTCTCTCTCTCTCTCTCTCTCTCTCTCTCTCTCTCTCTCTCTCTCTTCCCCCCTTGCTTTAGACTTAAATAGAACATTTGATTCCTACCTCTTTCACCAATCAAATGCTTGGAGCAAGTTATTAGTTAATAGGTTTCCGTTTGTTTTCTGTTTTGTACAGTATAGATATTTCACCTCCTTTGTGGTTCAGGGGTAAAGGACAAGTACTTACAATGAGTATGGTGTGTGCCACCTCAGAGGAAACCATTTTGGTTTGGATTTCTCAGTTTTTATACTGCTGGAGAGTTTATATACTGTATCATCAATCCATAAATCACATGGGTTGGAAAGTTATAAACTGCAGCTCATAAATTTATTAATTCCTCGTTTACTTATAATAAGTAACCTGGATGGGACAGATCTATCTATCTTTCTTTCTTTCCCTCTTTCTCTCTTATTTGTTTTGAGGGTCTCCCTGGTCTGGAGCTCCCTATGTAGACCAGGCTAGCCTCCATCTCTCAGAGATCCACCTACCTCTGCCTCCTGAGTGCTGGGATTAAAGCCATGCACCACCACACCCAGCCAGGTCTATCCTTTAAAACATCCAAAACGGGGCTGTAAAGATGGCTCAGTGCTGAAGAGCACTAGCTGTTCTGGCAGAGGACCCAGAGTCAGTTTACAGCAACCACATGACAGCTAACAACCATCTGTAATTCCAGTTCTAAGGGATCTGGCACCCTATTCTGACCTTCTGGGGCATTGTACAACACAGGTGCATTTACATGCATGCAGGCAAAACACCCATACACATTATTAAAAAACAAATTTTTTTTTTCTTAGCCACCTTATGGGTGCTGGGAATCAAAACAGGGTCCTCTGCAAGAGCAGTTGGTGCTCTTAACTGCTGAGCCATCTTTCCAGCCCCAGGAAACAAATTCTAAAGACCCATTTATAAAGAAGAGCTCCAGTCACTGTCTTCTTGCAAACAAATACCACTGGCATGCTTTCATCATGGTCAACACAACCCAGTCCCAGGAGGGGGAACAGGAGTGCCAGAACCAAGAAGACAAGATCTGAGCATGTGTTCCAAGCACTGAGGTTGATGGAGGCTAAGTCCTACCCTCATGGTGCAACAAAAGCAGCAGCCTCTTTTAACTCCACTCTGCTCTAAGGCCCTTCGGCTATGTCTTTCCCTTTGTCATTGCCTGAGGGTTTGTACGCCTGCCAAACTCACATACTGAAACTTAACCACCAATGATACTAGGGGGTGTGAACTTTGGGTGGTAGTAGGTAGGGTACATGGGCCAAGCCCTCGGGAGCAGGACCAGTGCTCCATGAGAGGCATCAGAAATCTGCCTTAGCCCATGTGAGGACCCAGCAAGAAGGTGCCATTCATGGACCAAAAGGAAGCCCTTGCCAGACGCCAAATCTTCAAGCACCTTGACCTAAGACCTCCCAGCCTCCAAGACCTGAGTCATGAATTTCTGTCGTGTATAAGCCACCCACTTTGCAATATTTGGTTACAACAGCCCAAACTACGATACCCCTAAGGCCAAAGCTTTCCTGAACTTTCTGCAAAGATGGAAGATTTCAATGGATGCTCCCCCACTGATCATGTGAGCTGTGGCTAGTGCAGCTAAGGGGGAAAATGTTTCATTTTTAATTTATTTAAATTTAGACTTACAGAGCCGCATGCAGTGAACGATTACAGCACAGATACAGAACGTTTCTACCGCTGCAGACTACTCTCCCTCTAGTCCAACACTCTTCACCAGAAAAGCTGCGCTAATCTTTCTTCTACTCATTTCCTCTGCTCTTGGAGAGGGAATTTATTTAATGTTCTATTTCCACATCCTCAGTCACTCAATGGACTCTCATCTACAAACTGTGGCAGGAACAACAAACAGTAAAAGGACTGTCTTCCTACTGTGTGGTTTTTACTTAATTGGAAGGGCAACAATACAACTATAAAACAAGCCTAAAGGGAGCACTTTTATCCACAGAGCTCAATACCATTCCTCATGCCTCCTTAAACCAACATTCTTTCATCTAGCAAAAAGAAACAAAATTATCAAATATAAGCATTGCTATAAACACAAGAGTGTACCCTAGTTGACATCTGTGAAAGCAAATATCGTGTTAAATTTTTTCAGTTTCCAAGTTTCAGTGTTTATTGAAAACATACTAGACAAAAGGTACTGCTAGGAAAAATATAAAAATTAATACAATGCCATACTTATTCACGAGTTGTTTATAATCTGTGTTTTGGATTTTGGGGGGCACTGTGTTTTTTTTGGGGGGTGGGTTTTTGTTTTTCTTTTGAAACAGGGTCTCCCTATAGCCCCAGCTGACAAGGACTCACTCTGTAGACCAGGCTGACCTTGAACTCACAGAGATCTGCCTGCCTCTGACTCCCGAGTGCTAGGATTAAAGCCATGCGCCACCACACCCAGCTTAAAGATGGTTCTTAGCCACCATGTGGGTGCTGAGAATCGAACCTGGGACCTCTGTTAGAGCAGTCAGTGCTCCTAACCGCTGAGCCATCTCTCCAGTCCCACAATCTGTTTGTGTTTGGGGGCTGGAGAGATGGCTCAGCAGTTAGGAACACTTGCTGCTCTTCCAGAGGACCAGGGTTTGGTTCCCAGAATCTACATGGCAGCTAACAACCATCCATAACTAGTGCCAAAGGATCTGACGTTCTTGTCTGGCCTCCACAGGCACTGAATGGACATGGTTCACTTATGTACATGCAGCCAAAACACACACATTTTTTTAATTAAAAATTAAAATGTTGTGCTCACTTCGGCAGCACATATACTAAAATTGGAATGATACAGGGAAGATTAGCATGGCCCCTGCACAAGGATGACACACAAATCCGTGAGGTGTTCCATATTTAAAAAAAAATTAAGGGGGCTGGAGAGATGGCCTAGCAGTTAAGAATGGTTAAGACTGCTCTTGCAGAGGACCCGGGTTTGATCCCCAGCACCCATACGGCGGCTAAGAACCATCTTTAACTCCGGTTCCAGGGTAATCTGACACCCTCTTCTGACCTCCGCAGCACTGCATGACACGGGCGCACAAACCTACATGCAGACAGTACATTCATACACATACAAAATAAATAAAAAAATTTTTTAATTAAAAAAAATTAAAATGTTTATGTTTATCACTTTCTTTAAAGCTACTGGTTAATTTGGGATCCATATATACCAAAAAGTCTCTAAAAAGAAATAGTGCCTGGTGTGGTGGCACATGCCTTTAATCCCAGCATTCAGGAGGCAGAGGCAGGCAGATCTCTGAGTTCAAGGCCAGCCTGTTCCTATATAGCAAGCTCCAGGCCAGCTGGGTCTAAAGGGAGACCCTGTCTCAAAAAGACAAAAAAATAAAAAATAAATCAATCATTAGCCAGGCATGGTGGTGCATGCCTTTAATCCCAGTACTTGGGAGCCAGAGGCAGGCAGATCTCTGGTTCAAGGCCAGCCTTGGCTACATAGCAAGCTCCAGCTGGGACTAAAGGGAGACCCTGTCTCAGAAAGACATAAATAAATAAATAAATAAATAAATAAATNCACACACACACACACACACACACACACAAATATACACATAATTTAAAATAATTAAAATATATTTTATCTCATTTGACAACTTTTTAGTTTTTACTTATTTATTCATTTATTTTTAAGATTTTATTTTTAATTGTGTGAGTGTGTGTGTGTGTGTGTGTGTGTGTGTATAGATTTAAGTGTGTAGGATCCCCTGAAGCTGCAGTTACAGGCCATTGTGAGCTGCCTGACATGGGTGCTGGAAACAGAGCCTAGTCCTCTGCAAGAACAGAACACACTCAACTCCTGAGCCATATTTTTTAATTGGCAAGTAATTGTGCATACTGATGAGGTGTGGTATGATAGATGGTTCAATATGCATTTAAAAATGTATAATTATTCCATTAAGGTAGTTGGCATATTGATTACTTCAAACATCTACCTTTGTATTGAGACCCTTCAAAATCCTCTTTACTTGCTATTTTAAATTTACAGTTCATTGTTGCCAATCACAAGTCCCCTGATGTGCTGCAGAATATCAGAAGCTGTTTCTCCTCTCCAGCTGCATCTGCATTCTCCATATCCCTTCCCTGACAATACTTCAAAATTAAAAAATAAAACTATTATAAAAGTTTTAAAATACACATAATTTATAAATATTAAGATGGTTGATTATTATTTTACTTATTTAGTGCTTACAAGTTTCATAAATAAGCTAGTATACTACTCAGTCCTATTTCTGTCTGAATTATTCTAACGAATATTCAAAGCCCAATACCATCTGTGAGTAAAACCTTTACAAATTATTTTCAATGATCCTCCACATTCAAGGTCTAATCTTTCTATGGTGTCTATGTTTCAAATCAATCCTTAATGCAAGCTGATTTCCTCAAAACTTACCCTTTCTTGGTATCTTCTTTCAAAGTAAGCCATGTCGTCCTCTTCAGGTCTCTTTAAGGAAGAAATCTGAGTACTTGTACCTGCTAACATGGAAAAAAATAAGTAATGTATTTATAACATTACATATTCCCTGAAAGGATATGGGGAAGGAGACAGAGTTTCTTCACATCAGGTAATAATGTTTTAGCCTCCAAACCAGAAAGAGCCTAAATGGCCCTAATATCTTTCCTGGAAATAATTGCATCCCAAGACATAAGTAACTTTCAGTGACAAACTCATCCAAATATTCAACTGGCTCATATCAAATAAGCCCACATGACGACTCCATATGAGTACACTTGGAACCAGGCATTGTCACTTATCCACAAACCCTAGCACTTGGGACGCTGAGGCAGGAAGACTGCAGGTTCAAAGGCAACCTACACTACAGGATAAAGTGTCTCCAAAAGCCAAAAATAAAACTGACAAGATGAGTCAGTGGATCCAGATGCTTGACCAATCCTGATGACCTGAATCCCATCCCCAGGACCCACATATAAAAGGAAAGCTTCCGCAAGCTTGTTCTCTGACTCCACACTGTGGAGCAGGGTACGCCATGGCTTTCACGCCCTGCCCTACACACACATAAAATTAATGTAATTTTTAAAATTTCAGGAAAAATAAGAGACTAAACTTAACTTTTCCTAAGTGCTTTATACATGCTATAATTAGAAATCCTAGGAATCCATATTAAAATTTGAGATCATGTCCAGCAATATGCAAAGAGAGAGAGAGAGAGAGAGAGAGAGAATATGATTCAGGGTATCTTCCTCTACCACTGTCCAACTTATTTTTGAGTCTCTCACTGAAACTGGAGCTCACCAATTTACCTATGCTGGCTGGCTGACCAGAAGCTCCCAGGGTCCACCTGCCTTCTGCCTCCCTACCCTTCAGTGCTGGGATTACAGGACCTCCTGTTTGTACAGCAAGATTTTACCCACTGAGTCATCTCTTCAGCCCTTGAGTTGTTTCAGGAACTGAGTTTTCTTGGAAGTTACTCTATGAGTCTAAAAAAACAAGTCCACCTTGGACACAGGTGAACGCCTTCTGAATCCTTTAATTTTCAAATCAGAAGAGCTGTCTGAATACCTGTTGTAGTTTCTGAAGTAGATTAATTCACTCTCAACCATCAATATTAAAAACATATAATGCCGAAAATCACCAGAGTGAAATCATACTATTGACTATCTTTAACAAAAGACTTGTTGGGAAAAAGAAAAAAGCTTGTTTAAAATATGTGAGGAATACAGACACACCCCAAAACTCTGGGTCTTTCCCTGAGTCAGACTGTACCATTTGCTATTCCTCTTTCAGACTTACCTCCCGAGTTTCATGTTAACACTGCACTACCACTCTCACTCATAAAAACTGCAGAAAGCAAGACATCACGGCTGTAATTGCTACAGAGGAGCTCCTGAGAAGCCTGGCCACAGCAGCCTGGGAGGTCCAAGTTGGCAGAACATTCTTTGGCACTGAGGAAACCAAGCTTGCTCCTCTCTAACAAGTATCTGATTGACTGCATCTGCTCCCTATCCCAGCTGCCACGGCACTCAATCAAGACTGAAGCTTATCCAAGCAATTACATTAAAAGCTGCCACAGCTGGGAAGGGCTATGGGTGCTTGTCATTTCATTTTGTTCTAGTTTTTACTTCAATCTACACTTTATAATTACTTCATTGTTATTTTGTAAGCAGACAAAATCCTTTGTGAAGAATGTCAAAGCTATAGAAAAATGCTAATAAATCAAAGAAAATTCTCCTTTTAAAATATTAAATACCTAAGAAACCACACAAATTCTCTCCTCAAGCTGGGGACACAGCTCAGTCACAGAGCACTTACTTAGCAAGTATGAGCTCAAGGGTTGGATCCTTAGCAATACCAAAAGGGGGGGGGGGAACAACACCTCAGTTTCCTTCTCTGATGTTTTTATTTTCCTTTCCATAATGAAACACAGAATATTGTGGTTATGTCTCAAGACATCCCACTAGAGGGCGCTCTGATTCAACCACCAAAGCAATGTGAAATTCCAAATTATACTATTACCAGACTCCTCATAATTCTCCAACTTAGCTATTTCTCCCACTCTGGGTTTTTAGCAGAACCTAGCTAATACAAAAGAAAATCAAGTGACAAATTAAACTGAAATCCAACTATAGTAATAAAATTTTTTTTAAAAAAGAGAGAATCCTAGGAAACAAATCAAAGTTCTGTGTTCTTACCACATCCAAAATTATTCCTCCGGTAACTTCCTTACCATCTGTTAGTGTTTGGGGAGAAGTGGATGGTGTTTGCAATGCTTTTAGAAATGGGTGGTCCATGGCAGTAACTGGAGACTCTAAAACTTCAACTGAAGGTGCACCTGAAAACAAAAAAAGAGAGAATGAAAATTAAACCTCTATTTATAAAAATACAAGAAAGTTATTATTTCTACTATGAAATAAATTAGAAAGTCAGAAGAATCATTATTTAAAAAAAGTCCTCTGTGCATTCTTAGCTGTCTATAGAGCTCCATGCCTTTAATCCTACATATTGGGAAGCCAAGGCATTAAACAAGCTTGGGGAGCACACTGAGAAATCACCAGAGGAAAAAAGCATCACAAAAATTCACAGGGATTCTTATTTTAAAGTTTTATCTACCACACAGAGGAATATGGCTTTAAAAACTAGTTGGAGGCACTAGGGGGATGGTTAAGAGCACTGGCTGCTCTTGCAGAGGACCCAGGTTTGTTCCCAGCATTCACGTGGTGGCTAAGAACCATCAGTAACTCTACTTTCAGGGGATCTGATCCCATCTTCTGGCCTCTACAGGTATTGCATGTGCAAGTGAACTTACATACATGCAGGCAAGACACTCATATACATAAAAAATAAGTAATTTTTTAAAACTATTTTTTTAAAGTATTTTTTCATTTCTCAGAAACCTTCCCACAGAAAGAAAAATATATCACACACTAATGTTTCTCTGTCAGTAAAGAAGTACTAAACCCTGATGGAGTTCAAAACACTAAAAGCAGGCTATACCAGGTATGCTTTTAACCTACTTCTCACTAGAAAACCATCTAAAAGCAAAATGTGGAAAATAAAGAAAATTTCAATGAAATGAGGAAACATACCAAACTAAACAACAAACTACACCCACAACTGCTGAAGGCATTAACTCTTAGACTAAAGGGAAGGAAGCTGCAGAGAAAATATAAAACTGTTCTAGCGGGGCTGGAGAGATGGCCTAGCGGTTAAGAGCACCGACTGCTCTTACAGAGGACCCGGGTTCGATCCCCAGCACCCACATTGCGGCCGAAAGCCGTCTGAAACTCCAATTTCAGGAGAACTCCAGTTCCAGGGGAATCCGAGACCCTCTTCTGACCTCCGCGGCATTGCACGATACGGGTGCACAAACTTGCATGCAGACAGTACATTCATACACATACATAAATACATAAAATTAAATAAAAAAAAACTGTTCTATCCAGGTGTGGTGGCTCACGCCTTTAATCCCAGCACTCTGGGAGGCAGAGGCAGGTGGATCTCTGTGAGTTCAAGGCCAGCCTGCCTGGTCTAACATAATGAGTTCCAGGCCAGCTGGGACTAAAGGGAGACCCTGTCTCAAAAAGAAAAACAAAAAAACAACAACAACAAAAAAAACCTGTTCTATCTTCCTCCCAAACCACCTCTCAGAAATGAACTTTCAGTCTAACTAGCTGACAAGCTAGTCCTATTTCATGATGTGCACAGGGAAAACAGCTCAATTTCCAATTCCTGCCCCTTCCTATCCACACCACTCCCTCCTTTGACAATGAGAACATGACCCAAAATATCTGCAAAATATATAAAAAATTAGTACACAGGCCTTTAATCCCAGCACTTGGGAGGCAGAGGCAGGCAGATCTCTGTGAGTTCAACGCCAGCCTGGTCTACACAGAGAGTTCCAGGACAGCTGGACAGCAGGGAGACCCTGTCACAAAAAGACCAAAAAAAAAAAAAGATTAGTATTAGTACACTATCCTATAGTATTATTATATTTTTTAAAGACTTTATATAAGAGGCCAGGTGACACTCCTTTAATCCCAGCACTCATGAGGTGAAGGCTGACTCTGTGAGTTTGGTCTACATAGTTCCAGGACAGCCAGGGCTACATAGTGATCCTGTCCCCAAGTGGGGGGTGGGGGGGGCACTTTATGTAAGTCAATGAGAAAAATGAAAAGGAAAAATGGAGGGAAGAAGAAAGGGAGAGTATTATAATAGCAAAGCTACACCCAATAATGTGACAAGTAAACTGTCTCAATCTAACGAAATAAGCATAAGCTTTACAACCAACAAGAACACAGACTAAGGTTTGGGTGTTTGAGTTTGAATGAAAAGTGTCCCCCATGGGTTCCAAGTACTTAAATACTTGGTTGGCTGGTGGCACTGTTTGAGGGTCATGGAACCTTTAGGAGGTGTGGCCATTCACTGGGGGCAGGCTCTGAGAGTTCACACAGCCTTGCCCCACTTCCAGTTTGTCTCACTGCCTCCTGTGCCTGCTTAAAGATGTGAGCACTCAGCTTTCTGCTCCAGCTGCCTCTGCCACCATACCTCCCTGCAGTGATGGACCCATCTTTCTAAATAAACTCTTCCTCCTAAAAGTTGCCTTGATCATGGTGTTTTTATCACAGCAACAGAGATGTAACTAATATAGGGTGTAAATATTTCACTAAGAATAATCTTTTCTCTTGTGTTTTCTACATTTTCTATAATAATATATTGTATAGTGAAATACATTTTTTTGGCCTTTTTCAGACAGGGTTTCCCTTTAGCCACAACTGGCCTGGAACTCACCATGTAGACCAGCCTGGCTTAGATCCACCTGCCTCTGTCTCCCAAATGCTAGTATTAAACGTGTGTACTGTCACGCCCAGTATGAAATACATTTTTTAAAAAATAAGGACTGGAGCTGGAGAGATGGTTCAGTAGTTAAAAACACTGGCTGCTCCTGCAGAGGACCTGGGTTCAATTCCTAGCACCCACATGGTGGCTAAGAACCATCCTTAACTCCAGTTCCAGGGGAATCAGATGCCCTCTTCTGACCTTCGAGGCATTTTATGACACGGGTACACTCACGTACATGCAGGCAATACACTCATATGCATATAATAAAAAAATAATAAATAAAAAAGAAGCAGTGTGGGGCTAGAGTTGTAGCTAAGCGATAGATCACTTGCTTAGCATAAGGTCCTGAGTCAAGAGTCAGACTATGACAAAAAATAAAATAAAATAAAATAAATAAGAACCAAGTAAAGGAATATTTTCGGAAAAAAAACATGCTAAACAAACATAAACACTTCACTACTGTTCGCACATGAAAAGCCTTTGTTTGACAAGCTCACATTTCAAAGGTCTTCACTTACCAATCCCACTGTCATCTAAGCGCATGTAGCCTTCTGCCAGTGAGCTGAAGCCAGTCAGACCTCCCATGGCTGCATAAGGAACGGTGTGTCCCCCTGGTTTCCCCTGAGCCAACCTTTCTGCCCATGTCTCCACCACTGTGTCATGGGCATATGCAGGCTGTCCGCAGGCACACGTGAAGCAGCTGTGGAATCCTGAACATTTGGAACCTGAAGCAAGACATAAAGGGAGTAAGTGTTAAGAGCAGGGGCTAAGCTGTCTACCCAGGCTAGCTGAAGGCAGATCCTTGAACCCTGACCCTGTCCCAGTCCCTGGCCTCCTTCACAGCCACCCTCTTCTGAAAGATGCTGCAGTGGTTACGAAGCTAGGCTGAAGAGACTTTTTTTTCCAGAAAACCCCAACTGGGCCTAAAAGAAACTAAGTAAAAAACTGCAATGTCAAAAAGTACAGACCCTCTCCTCAAAACAGAATGAGGGCTGGGCATAGTGGTGCACTTCTGTACCTCAGGAGGCTGAACTGGAAGGATCACTACTTCCTGTCTACATAGGCTACAGAGCAAGACCCTGTCTCAAAAATGAATTAAGCAAAATAAAAAATAATGTCAAGTCAAAAGGAAACAAGATGGGGACAGCTACGGTTACTAGGACCGAGAGACAAAGTAGAGATAATGTGAAAGCTCCCTGCAGAGCAATACCTCAGAGACGCCATACAAGAAACTGACACACAGACCAAGGAAGGATAAACAGGACAGAAGTATGGATACATGCTCCAGGGATGGATGGTAGAAACATGACAGTGAAAGAACCTGCCACGGAAGAAATGGAGTCTATGATCTCATTCACATGTAGTGTCCAAAGGAGTCAGATCCATGGACACAGACAGCTCAGCGGTGGCCCCGGCCAGACAGAGGGATGAACCTGGAATGACTCCTAATGAATACAGAGTTTCTCCTTACAGTGACAAAAATAGAGCTAGAGAGATGGCTCAGCGGCTACTCTTGTAGAGGACCCAGCACCATATGGAGGCTAACAACCAACCGAAACTGTAGTTCCAGAGGATCCAACACCCTCTTCTGACCTCTGTGGGCACTGCACAGCATGGATGCACTTAACACAGATGCAGGCAATACACTTGTACATATAAAAATATTAATGACAAAAATTGTGTTGATTGCACAGTAACTACTCAGATTAATATAATGAAGTATACATGTTAAAGAGGAACTCTACTACTATATATGAAATATATATATATATATATATATATAGTGGTTTTTTTGCCTTTTTTGAGACAGGGTCTCCCTGTATCTCCAGCTGTCCTGGAACTCACTCTGTAGACCAGGCTGGCCTTGAACTCACAAAGATCAGCCTGCCTCTGCCTTCCAAGTGCTAGGATTAAAGGCGTGCGCCACCACGCCCGGCTTGAATTATATATTTTTTAACATTTCACTTATTATTTGTATTTTATGTGTTTGGGCACATTGTCTGATGCATGTAACCATAGCTTGTCACAGGGTTTTCATGTGCTAACAGTAGTGAAATGTTGTTTGTTTAGCATGTTATATTCATCATGTTTTTTTCGGAAAATATTCCTTTACTTGGTTCTTTATTATTATTATTATTATTATTATTATTATTATTATTATTTTGCGTGTCATACAATGCCCATGGAGATCAGAAGAAGGTATTGGATTCCTCTGGAACATGGTTGCTAGCTGCCATGTGGGTGTTAGGAATTGAATCTGAGTCCTCTATAAAAGCAGCCAATGCTTTTAACCAATGGGCCATTTGTCCAGCCCCAATGTTAATTATATCTTAATGAAATTGTTATATAAAAAGCCAGAGCCACAGAGATGGTCAGGGGTAACAGTACTTGCCACAACCTGAGTCCAGTCCCTGGAACCCACATAAAGGTAGGAGAGAACAGAGTCCACAAAGTCCTCTGACCATTACAAGGGCGTAGTGGCATGTGCATGGCCACAGGGGCGTGTGCGTGCATGCACGCACACACATATGCTGGTGTATGTACACATACACAGAAATAATGTTTAAAAAGCAACCGTATTGGAATGGAGACCAGATATATAACTAACAAAATCTTGCCGGGCGTGGTGGCGCACGCCTTTAATCCTAGCACTTGGGAGGTAGAGGCAGGCGGATCTTTGTGAGTTCAAGGCCAGCTTGGTGTACAGAGTGAGTTCCAGGACAGCTGGGGCTACAGAGAGACCCTGTCTCGAAAAGACAAAAAAAAAAAAATCCTTACCTATCCACACCACTTATGCATGTGAATGGGAACCAAAGCACATAAGTTTTAACCAACTAATTCAATACTTAGACAATTAAATACATTTACTCCTGCCACTGTCATTAAAAATGTTTCACAGGTGGAGTATCCTTTATCCAAAATGCTTGCAAGAAGAAGTATTTCAGATTTCAGTTTTGGATTTTGTAGTAGTTGCATAGACTTGACTGAGCATCTCTAATCAGAAAAGCCTAAATGTTGTCATATTGCTCTATTTTCTTTTTACCTGTGGGAAATCCAGCTTAAATTGCGGTCTGGATTTCAAACTAGTACTGCATGGCCGAGAGTCTGGCTCCACCCCAGGGAGGAGCAAGCATCTTGGCCTTGGTGCGAGGTGCTGGGTGGAACAAGGTGTGCTGTGGCGCAGAGTTGGGGAGCTCATGATTGGTCCTGGGAACTGATGTCATTTGGTTTATAAAAGCAAGCTGTGGCAACCAGTAAATCGGATTCCACTTAACATCATCACGGAGTTCCTGTCCAATATTTTTATTAATTATTGCGTGCATACAGGCTAAGGTAGGCCTGAGTTTCATTCAGATGGCCAGTGTGGTTGGAAAGAGGTTCCCTTTGTGGACCACCAACCTGGGTAGCTGGTGTGTGAGTGAAATTCCTGTCCCGGCTCTGGGCAGGTGGGATGTCACAGCCAAGAGTGGAACACGTGTCTCGTGGGTCCAGGCCAAGAACCCAAGTTGAGAGTATCACTCGGGCTAGGCTGCAGGAAGCAGCCAGCTGGTCTCTGCCAAGACGAGGGACCAGCTCCTCACAGCATCTGCAGGCAGGTGCTGTGCCCTCTCCCCCTTAGCAGGGCCACGTGGTCCCTGCCCGGCATACAAAGAGAAGCTTCCTACATTTACCTATAAAATCTTTTAAAAACTCTGTGAAGACTGGGTGTGATGGCTCAAGCCTTTAATCCCAGCACTCGGGTGGCAGAGGCAGGCGGATCTCTGTGCGTTCAAGGCCAGCCTGGTCTACATATCAAGGTCCAGGCCAGCTGGAAGTAAAGGGAAACCCTGTCTCAAAAAGAAAAAAAATAAATAAAAACTCTGTGAAAAATTTAGTTTGGGGCTGGGACTGTAGATCGTAGAGGGCTTGCCTAGTGTTCATGAGGCTTTTGGGTCACAGTCTCCAACACTAACACCCAAAACCAAAAAGAACCACATTGCTTAAACCTCTACTAGTTAAAACATTGATTTAATTAAAAAAAAAAGTTGATTCATGTGGTCGCTAGTAAATCTTTAAAATCTATCCCCATTATTTATTTAAATTCTACGACCACTGAAGTTTATTATTATAAATCATACCAAGAACCGAGTATCCATTCACTGAATTTTGCTTTGTTTTAATATTGACTTTGTAGCTAAATAAACTATTACAAAAGCACATTAAGTATTCAACAAAGAAATTAAAACATTCTGTGTGCACGTATAAGAAGGGAACTTACATGCATTGCATGTGAAGCCAAGCGCAGCACTGTGCTGGTCAGCAAAGTGCTTGCACCTGCAGCGAATGGGCTGGGTGCCATTGAGAGGGACATAATGGTAAGCCCTACACTGGCACCCAGAAACTCGGCAAGGCAGATCAATGGGCCGCTGTTCTGGAATTGTTTCAAAGTCAGTTTTATGCTGTTTATACCTGGAAAAAAAAGAACATAAAAACATAAGCACAATCCAGATATTACCAAACATTATAATTTATTGTCTATCAAATGAATATATAATTATTTTTTTCTTTTTATTTTATTTTTATTAATAAAGTAAAAATAAAATCCTCTACATGCAGCATTTCTATAAGATTTGGTCAAAGGAAGTCTTCACTCTTTCAGGTTTTTATTTTTTAGTTATTTAAGAAGTTTTGCAACAGTACAAAGAAGTAGAATTTCCTTAAAATACTTCTCACTGTCATTGCATATCCACAGTGGATAAAAACAGTCCCCATCCCCTTTTTTAGCAGTGCTGGAAATCAAACCCAAGGCCTTGTGTATTCTAGGAAACGCTTTACCACTGAGCTACACCCTCAGCCACACAAAACAGCTCTTTATAAAAACATTCCTGTCAAGCCAGACATTGTGCTGCATGCTTGTAATCTCCGCACTCAGAGGGTGGAGGAAGGAAAATCATGTGTTTGAGGCCAGCCTGGGCTTCATAGGAAGATCCTGTCTCAAAACAACTGAAGGGTACTGGCAAGATGGCTCACCTTACCACCAAGCTGGGTGCCCTCCCCAGAATCCACATGGTGGAAAGAGTGAACCAATTCCAGAAAGTTGTCTTCGAACCTCAGTATCCATGCCATGCCAGGCCATGGTACATATACAGAGAGAGAGAGAGAGAGCGCGCGCGCGCGAGAGAGAGAGAGAGAGAGAGAGAGAGAGAGAGAGCGCGCGCGCGCGCGCGCGAGAGAGAGAGAGAGAGAGAGAGAGAGAGAGAGAGAAATTAAATAAAAACGAAGGGCTAGGGCTATAGCTTGGTGGTAGAGAACTTGCCTCCTATGTGTGAGTCACTGAGTTCCCTAGCAACACACAGGCAAAGAAAGAAGGCCTGCCGGATGGCACAGTAGGTACAGGCACTTGCTGCCAGACCTGATGACCTGAATTTGATTCCCTGGACCCACATGGTGCAAGTTGTGCTCTAATCTCCATGCACACACCACAGCTTGCACACATGCACATGTAAATTAGTAAATGTAAGTTTTTTAAAAGGATAGTTTTCATCAAAGCATACTACTTTATTTTTATGCTTTGTTATCCAAAACTGAATTAAGCTCAGTAAGATGTTTTATGTAATTTACTTAACTATAATTCAAAATAAACTAATGGTTCTGATAAAATATTTTTAAGTTGTGTGGTTTTGGTTTTCCATGCTAGGGACTAAACCCAAACTCTCACACTTGTTAGGCAAACACTCTTCTACTGAGCTACCCTATAAGCCTGGTTTATTAGTGATTTTAAAAAATATGTTACTTTCTGGGGATGGAGGGATGGCCTAGCAGTTAAGAGCGCCGATCACTCTTGCAGAGGACCTGGGTTCGATCCCCAGCACCCACATGGCAGCTGAGAACTGTCTGTAACTCCAATTCCAGGAGAACTCCAGTTCCAGGGGAATCCGACACCCTCTTCTGACCTCCGCGGCATTGCACGACACGGGTGCACTGACCTACATGCAGACAGTACATTCATACACATAAAAAGTAAATAAATAAAAAAATTTTTTTTAAATGTTACTTTCTTCCTTTTCATAGAGTACTATTTAGTACTAATAAAATAATATGGGACTGCGAGATGGCTCAGTAAGTAAAGGCACTTGCCGCCAAGCCTGACCACCTGAGTTCGATCTCTACCCTCAGGACTCAGATGGTGGAAGGAGAGAACCAGCTCCTACAAGTTGTCTCTGACCTCCAGAAACTGGCATTAACGTTTATAGGAATATATTATGAGACCATCACAAATTTGCCCAGCCCCTCTTCACTTCTAACAGATATCAACATGTATCCATCATCCTCCATTCCTCCATAGTGTTTTTACTTATGGTTTCTAGGTGAGTTTAAAGCTACTCTATAAACAACATTACTCATCATAGCAACTCCTAACAACTCTGACAAACTGTAACTCCCTAAATAGCAACAGAAAGAGTCTCTCACAGAAGAGCCCCAGAAGTTGCTACTGCAAAAGGCCAGGTCCCCTTCGATAAGGTCCTTACAACATAATGTTAAACCTGTTCCCTGTAAACGTATAATAGATTCAGTGATTTTCTGCAAGGCAATTTGGTCATTTTGATCTTTACAACTGTGAAACAACAGAAAAATTCCAAGGAGCGCACACATGAAGCAATACAGGCAACACACATCGCTGGCTGGTGCAGGGTCCCTTCTCTCAGGGATATTCCTGGAGCACAACCGTTTGTAGTAAAAAGCATACGTGCACTTTTGTTTATTTAACGGTACGGGGCCAGAAGTAGCAGTGCATGTCTGTAATCCCAGCACTTAGGAGCCAGGAGAATCACAAGTCTGAGGCCAGCAGGGGCTACCTAACAACAGTTCAGGCCAGCCTGGGCTATTTACACAGACCCTGTTTCAAAGAAACAAGCAAACAAAAATAGAGTGAGAAATACCAACTCATCAGTTCTTGAAGATGTGAAGAGTAATTCATAACTTGGAGAAGTGGGACTATTGATGGGTAGCATGACCAGTGTAGATCAGTTCAAGCAACTGTTAAAGCAGTTCTCAGTCTGACCATCTATCATCTACCTTGTCTAATAATGGGACAGGTATACTCTGCTCCCCACCAAACTCAAGATCTCTGGAAAAGCTGATAACTGTACCAAGGGCAACAGAAGAGCTACTTATGGTGACAGACTATACTGAGTTTTAAAAGGGTCAAAAGTTTTTTAGGTTTATAGACCTTTACATATTTCTACTATATTATGTAAAGGCCTACTTTAAATATTTCTTTTTTTATTTAATATATATTTTGTGCAAGATTATCAAATCTAGACCTGTGTTCCCCACCCTATGCCCCCACTAAATATTTCTTAATCACCACACTCTTATTTCTAGGAAGAGGATATGTTTTTCTATAGTTTTCTAGTCATCAGAAAAGAATGTTAAAAACAACTTACCTGTGAGTACAAAAACACAGTGTCTCCGGGCCAACAAGTTTACAATCCATTCCTGTTGGTGACCGCCAGCTCACAAACAATCTGTTCTGTAAGCGCAGAGGTAAAACTTTTCTTTTGTATTCTTCATATTCTTCAGGAGTAAAAAGTTTCCCTCCATCATCCTCACCAACAATTCTACAACAACAACAAAAATCATTTCTCTTAACCTTTGAGCATTTTCCAGGTCGAAAATATTAAACTCTAAAATTAAATTGTGTATTTAAAGGAAAGGCTGCTTTGACAGGGAATTTTTAGTTTCAGCATGGATTAGTAGCCAAATTACAAAGGGCGACAATACAGCTTTTGCTTCTGATGGAGTTCAGGATGTGCTACCTCAAAATCTGGTGGGCAGGGCCCTGAGCATCTGAGCAAACAGCCAAAGCAGACGGGTCCTCTCACCATCCCAGCATTCCTCCTCGAAGGTCCTACAACCCTCCTTCCAGAAGCCCTCCCTAAACCTGGAGGGAAGGAGCATGCTTATCTCTAAACATACAACAGCACAGTGAAGAATCTGTACAAACAGGCCTTGCTACATCCCCCAGTTCATTACCAGTCAGTCATAGTGTATTGTCCTTGCATATTTCTCCATGCCTGTCCACTAGTCAGTAAATTTAAGCATAAAAGTACAAAATTTCCTGTTTCTTTGGGTCCTTGTTTTCATACCACATAAAACTTAAATTCACAAGCTTTTCTCTTGTTAATCAGTTGTTTTGGGGGGAGTTTTGGTCTTTTTGAAACAGGGTCTTCCTTTAGTCCCAGCTGGCCTAGAGCTTGCTATGTAGACCAGGCTGGCCTTGAACTTACGGAGACTGCCTCTGCCTCCCAAGTCCTGGGATTAAAGACGTGCAGCACCACGAACAACGTTAATCGGTCCCTCAACCATGAACCTAGTGATGGCTGAGGAAAGAAATCTTTTCTCCACACTCTATCCATATCATATCATGGGTAAGGATTTAAAACATGACTTTATTGATCAAGGTTTATAAATGGAGGATTACCACATATTCATCTCAATTTCTCCTTTAATTCTGAAGCAAATATATTCATTCTTCTCATAAAAGTTAGAGCCCGACATGTGATGGTGAAATTCTGCAGTTCCAGCATTGAGAAGGACTGTAAGTTAGAGGCTAGCCTGGACTACAAAGCAAACAAACTGTCTCTGTCTCAAAAAAAAAAAAAATCTGGACCCTAAACTTCAACAATTGTGTTTTCAATAATGAAATATGTATCAACACGGAAGTCAACATTACTGACTCCCATACCTGACCCTAAGCCAGGGAGAGAAGCTTAAAGTCACATGGCTCTAAAAACATGCTTTGATTTGCACAAGCTCAAACCTGTGAGTATTTATTAAGTGATCAGATATTTCAATGTAAAAAATAAATAAATAAGAGTTTGCTTCCCTGGAAGAAAAGTAAAGCAAAACAAGTTGTTCAAAATGGAAGAAATTTTTCTTTGAAAATATCTCCCTTTAATACCTGAAAACTGTTATAGACTGCTACACAATTTTTGTACAGTATATACTTCTTTTCGTGTTTTGCAATTATTAGTTGTATTTTACAGTATATACTTCTTTTTGCGTTTTGCAATTATTAGTTGTGACAGAAAAACTCAACTCACAAGCT
Source organism: Rhizomys pruinosus (assembly GCA_009823505.1). Classification (NCBI taxonomy): domain Eukaryota; kingdom Metazoa; phylum Chordata; class Mammalia; order Rodentia; family Spalacidae; genus Rhizomys; species Rhizomys pruinosus. The sequence continues at coordinate 1,899,117 of VZQC01013770.1, read as the reverse complement.
TAGAATCAGCACAATCTTCTCCCTTGGCTTTATTTTTTTTTTATTTGCTTTCATTTTTCTCTCCCTTGTTTAAACAATCTAGATAACACAATAGCAAAAAATGCATTTATTCTGAGATATGGATTTTTTATAGCTATTAGGAATATGAGCAGGTCAGAAAGATAGTAAAATAAATGCAGATGTAAGGTGACATATGTATTTAAATTCCAAACCAGAGAAGCTCAACCTTTATTCTATGTCCATCATCTCCAGGATATCTTGTTTACATGTAGACTCAAAGCTAATAAGCCCGAGGTAAGCCTGAGATGCTGCTTTTCTTTTTAAATTTTTATTTGTTTTATTTACTTTACTTTTTTTTTTGAGATGGGTCTCCCTTTAGTCCCAGATGGCCTGAAGCTTGCTATGTAGACCAGGCTGGCCTTGAATTTACAGAGATCCCACTGCTTCTGCCTTCCAAGTGCTGGGATTAAAGGCGTGCGCCACCATGCCCAGTTATTTATTTATTTATTTATTTATTTATTTATTTGTCTTTTTTGAGACAGGGTCTCCCTTTAGTCCCTGCTAGCCTGGAGCTCACTATGTAGACCAGGCTGGCCTTGACCTCAGAGATCCACCTGCCTCTGCCTCCCAAGTACCCACAGGGGCCAGAAGAGGGCTTCAGACAATACTGAATCCCGGTCCTCTGCAAGAGCAGCCCCTGCTCTCAACTTCTGAGCCACACTCTGAGTAGGTTATACTATCTCCCAAGTGCTTCCCACCAATGCAAATAGGCAAGACAAAAATAAAAGAAAACCGAGAAAGAACTTTTTGGCATATTTGTGTGCAATACTGTGGATCGAACCCAGGTCTTGCATTTGCTAGGAAACTGAGTTTTACATCTCAGTCCTTATTTTCTTGAGTCTCATTATATAGTTCAGGCTGGCCTCGAATTCACCATCCTCCTGAATCCACTTGCTGAGTGCTGAGATTACAGGCCTATCTCCTGACAGCTGGAAGGTTTGTGCCTGATGGAAACCAGTAGCTGTCTTTCCCATTCGCACCCTTTCACACTAGGTGCCTAATTCCTCATCTTTCTCAAACAGGGGCATGTTCTGTATTTATGCTTGCAAAAAATAATTTTCAACAGGCCTGTCCCTACTATTTTCTGAACAACAGACAACAGGAAGCCCACAAATCTACATTCCCAAATATCTAAGTCTTCAGTTAACCCCAGAGCCCACCGACTGGTTCTGGGGTAAAACCCCAAGAACCCACTGAAATAGTAAAGTTCTCCCCAAAACAATAATCCTATGCTTTGAAAAAAAAAAAAAAAAACTCTGGAAAGAGTCAGAAAAAGATGCAAGAAAAAAAAAAAAAAGCTAAAGGAGCCGGCTCTGCTGTGTAAGGAGGCGGCGAGACCGACTGATCAAGCTCCCCCATGTCACATTTCCGGCTCAGGATTTTCATAAAGTTCTAAGCATCACCTTTCACAGCTACCCCAGCGGGGCAGTATTCTGGGTAACCCCACTGCCCAGACACCCCTGGATGTGAGCATCTCTGAGCAAGGTGGCATACATTTCACCTTTGCTTTACACACACACACACACACACACACACACACACACACGCCCCGCCTAACTCAACTGCGCATCCTCTTGCCGTCTTCCAAAACTTCTATTCTCCAAGTTTCCCAATTGTCAAAAAGAAACCTGTCGTAGATGGAGACTTGGATGCAGGTGCACCCCAAGGAGCCAGCGGATGCGTCCCCTGCTTCAGGAGTGAATCTCCCGAACCTCCGAAAACATCCTAAAACCAGCACCTCAGGCTTAGGAGGGTGTTTGGTACCGGCTTACCGATCGCTGAATTAACGTTCAAACCTGATGTTTACTCATGTTTGTATACCCCGAGTGCTCGATCTAATTCTTGAATAGTCACTAAGAGAAACAAAAAAAGACCCACCATAAAGGTAATTATCCTTCTTAGCAGAGGAGACTCTTAAGTGGTCTCCGAAGAGACTTGTCAGCATATTTAATTTTAAAAGATGAAAACGTAAAATTAATCTAGGCCTTCCTCAACAGACCGGGAAAGGACTCCCGGAGTCGCCGTGCTCCTGGGCCGGGTCCCCGCCCGCCACTTCTCCGTCTTCCCCCGTCCTCCCCGGTCCTCCCCGGCCAGGGACCCAGCCCAGTGAGGAAGTCCAAACCCACTGCCTCACCTTCGGTACTCCAGGTACTCGTCCAGCGCGGCTGCTCCGCCGGGAGGCAACGTCAGCCGCTCCATGGCCGGCGGGGAAGCGAAAAGAACTGGCGACGCACGCGCCAAGAGCCCGCCCTCCGAGTTCTGCAAAGCTGCCAGAACCCAACCCAACCCAGCCCAAACCGCCCTCTGCCTCACCCAAGTGCTACCCATAGCTCTCCCCAGCCCCGGACACAGAGCCCCGCCCGCGCCCCGGGCCCAGGCGGCCACGCCCCCAGCCCCTGAGATCCGCCCAAGACTCAGAGCCTCGCGTTCCATGCCTTGGAGCTCCGCCTCCCGCGCCCTTCACCCCCGCCTCCGCGACCCCCCTCCCCCAGCTTCATAGTCCCACCCGCTCTCAAGCGTCCCGCCCTCCCTCTCGGGAGCCCCGCCCCTACCCGGAGCCTCTCCCAGGCGCTCTGTCCCGGAGCTGCCCGCAGCTCTGCTCCACCCTCGCCCAGCCCACGCCTTCCCACGCCACGCCCACCCCGCACGCCACGCCCCCATGGCGCCGCTCCTTAGTCTGCTCTGCTCTTGGCACGCCCAGCTCTGCAGCGCCCCTCCTCGGGCTTGCCTTCTGAAGGACCAAGCAAAAGATCTCTGGCGAGCGCTCCTGCCTGGCGGTAGAGTCTGTGGCTGGCGCTTCTACCTCGTGATCTTAGGGTCCTTAGTCTAGCTTAGTCTAACGCTACTTGGACCCTACAAGCTTCTCCTCATTCACAGGCCGCAGAGAATGCAGTTTGCAGCCCTCCTCAAACACTGAGTAAAACACAAAAAATGCACCTTTAAAATGTGCACACGCGTGTTTGTGTGTGTGTGTGGTTTCAAGAAAGTTCTTCTTAGTTTGAAGCTGGCTTCACCACAATCGCCTTCCATATTTCCAATACTACAGTTGATGCTCAGAACTGAGACTAGTTGAGTTGAGTTCATGCAGGAAGCCCTCCGTTCAAGCCTCCGTGCCACTAATAAATAGCAATAAACTGATATAAAGCCAACCGTCCTGGGTGCCTGTGTATAATATAAATGACAAGAAAACATGCTCTTCAAGCAAAGTAAATAAATAAATTTAATGAAAAACAAGTATAAATAATTTAGTCAAGCCCTTTGCCAGGATGGGATGGAACCCAGGCCTATGAGAGGCTAGGCAAGCACTCTTCCACCGAGCTGCCCTAGCTCCAAATTGCTTGTTTTAACATTTGGAAAAAAATCACAAGTTTTATGTAAAGATTAGACTGTCATCCTCTTAGTAATTATTAACTCATAAATTGGTTTAGCAAGCTGGGAAGGGGTAAGAAATCTATCATCACGAAGGAAAAAAGAATCCTTGAACACTGAAGCTCCCTAGGGCCCAGATTTTAGTGCCTTTTTTGTTAATCATTGCCTTGCTCTTCATTTTATAGTTTTTGACAAATAACTGTGTTTTTGCAAACTGAAGGTTCATGGCCACCCATATAGGGCAAGTTCATCGGAATGTTTTCCCAATAGTTGTATTCCGCTTCTGGTCTGTGACGCATTGTAGTAATTCTCAAAAATTTTCAAGTTTTCATTATTATTCTACCTGTCAGGGAGACCTGTGATCAGCAATCATTCATGTCACTATCATAACTGCTTTGGGGACATCATGACCTGTGCCATATCAGATGATGGGATGTGTGTGTGTGTGTGTGTGTATGTGTGTGTGTTTACTGATCTCCCCATCTCTGTCTTCTAAGGCCTTCCTAGTCTCTGGGACACACTACTGAATTTTTGGACACTACTTCTAAGTGGCTTCTAAGTATTCAAGTGAAAAGAGGAGTCTTACATCTCTCACTTTAAAGCAAAACATAGAAATGATTACATTTCCTGAGTAAAGCATGCCAAAAGCTGAGACAAGCCAAAATATAGCCCAGATGAACCACATGTCCAGGTTTTGAGTACAAGGCTAAAGTTCTTGAAGGAAAATGACAGTAGTACTTCAGTAAGCACAGAAATAATAGGGAGCCGGGCGTGGTGGCACACGCCTTTAATCCTAGCACTTGGGAGGCAGAGGCAGGCAGATCTTTGTGAGTTCACCGCCAGCCTGGTCTACAGAGTGAGTTCCAGGACAGCTGGGGCTATAGGGAGACCCTGTCTTGAAAATACCAAAAAAAAAAAAAAAAAAAAAGAAAGAAATAATAGGGAAACAAAAAAGAAATATAAAGTTTTAGTGTTTAGATTTAGTGTTTAGCCTAATCTGAAGCAAGCTCTTCTTTTTCAAAAAATTTCATTGCATATGTTCATTATATATGTTATCTTCATTATATATGTTACATAAGGACATTTCAAACGAGTATATATTGCTTATTGAGCACATTCCCTTACGGTGCCCTGACTTCCTCCTTCTCATCCCTCACCTCTCCTACTGCGATGGTGTACATAGCCTAGGTAACTGCCATTTGGTTTTGGTGACTTCATCTTAGTGGTTGAACCCTGGCCCAGAAAAACAAGGCCAGGAAAATATCCACGGATGTTGTTAAGCTGTTAACTACCTACCTATCTTAACTTTTGTACACATTTTACAACTACCTACCACCTGTCATTTTATCAGATTATCTGCAGCAGACAGGAACTGAAGTTTCCATTTTTTTGTTGTCTGAGTAGAGTTTCTTGGAAAAGCCACCATGATATGTTATTTTGCCTATATAAGTGAAACCCTCCCTGAGTCAGGATTGCACCTTCCAAATCCCAAATCGGGGTGCAGTCCCTGGCCAGCTCAAAAAAAATTAATTTAGCTAATTGGAATCCCAGAGCTGGTTCAGTCTTCCGGTGGTCTCAAGACTGTAACACTACTAGTCCTCTTCTCTTCCCCAAGCAGTGTTTCTTCTACCATCATATTTTGTGTACATTATACAAATATAATTACAATAAATATATAATACATACATAATATATAATTCACTTAAAATGATCATTTTCAGGTGCATCCATTTTCCTGAAAATGACTTAACTTCATTCTTCTTTATTACTAAAAAAAATTTTTTTTAATTCCATTGTGTATATATGCCATATTTTCTTTATCCATTCCTCTGCTGGATACCTAGGTTGGTTCCATAACTAGCTATTGTGAATAACACTGTGATAAATATTGATGTACACATGTTTGTGTGATATTGACTTGGAATCCTTTGGCCTAGATACCCAGGAGTGGTATGTGGATTGCAGGTGTTGTTAATTGCATCAACATTACAACCACACTGAGTAAAATAAAAGCCTGACTCTTAAAAATGAGTTTTAAGAGTGGGCCTGAACCCAGAGGACATCTGTTCCCCCAGCTGTCTCTCAGGACTGTGCAATGGATCTCTCTTGTCCTTTCAAACTGTGCAGATGGAGCTGTCTGTGTCCTCACTCTATGCCCCTGGAATTGTCTCTAGAACTCTAGAGATAATTGTCTCTAGTCTCCCACTATTTACCCCACCCTTGTCAGGCCACACCCATTATTCATTCAAAATTATTTCTCCAGTTCCTTGAGAAAGTACAAGTTCAAGTTCAGTACCACCTTTTTTTTAATTTTTATTTTTATTTATTTCTGTATGTGTATGAATGTAGTGTCTGCATGCAAGTTTGTGCACCCGTGTCGTGCAATGCCGGGGAGGTCAGAAGAGGGTGTCGGATTCCCCTGGAACTGGAGTTCTCCTGGAATTGGAGTTTCAGACAGTTCTCAGCCGCCATGTGGGTGCTGGGGATCAAACCCGGGTCCTCTGTAAGAGCGGTCCACGCTCTTAACCACTAGGCCATTTCTCCAGCCCCCAATACCACCCTTAATCCCCACAGACGATCCTGTCTTCCATCCCTAGTTCACATTTATCCAACATCACATACCCTTCCCAACTTCCACTGTTTGCAGTGGGTGGGTGCACTGCTTGCAGAACTTTTTTATGTTAACTCTCAAGCACACCCACATTCATTTGTTGTCTTTTTGGGTGGAGCATCAAAACCATGCTCTTGGTTTGGCAAGAGCATGGTTTTGCTGGGGTTAATTCAAAGTCATTAATACAGATTCTGTCCATTAATAAAAGTCACTCCTGCCCAGGCATGGTGGCGCACGCCTTTAATCCTAGCACTTGGGAGGAAGAGGCAGGCAGATCTCTGTGAGTTCAAGGCCAGCCTGGTCTGCATAGTGAGTTCCAGTACAGCTGGAGCCACAGGGAGACCCTGTCTCAAAAAGACCAAAAGAAAAAAAAAAAAGTCACTCCTACATTGGATCATATGGAATGTCTACTTCTAGCTCTTTTAGGAACCTCTGTACTGATTTCCGTAGTGGCTGGACTACTTTACATTCTCAGTAGAACATAATATAAAGATTCCCTATACTCACCAGCATTTGTTGTTATTTGTTTTCTTAATGACTGCCATTCTGACTAGGATGAAATGGAATCTCAAAGTTTTCATTTGCATTTCTTTGATGAACCCCTCTACTAGAAGCTTGTCTGTTGACTAAGGTGGCCACTCTCAACAACCAATTTTCAGTGCAGGAGCTGGAGAGGTGGCTCAGTGGTTAATAGTACTTGCTTCTCTTCCAGAGGACCTCACTTCAGTTCCCAGCACCCATATCAAGCAGTTTACAACAGCCTATAACTCCAGCTCCATATATTCCAACACCCTCTTCTTGTCTCCATGGGCACCTGTACACACATGGTATATACACACACATACAGATAAATGAACATAAAAATAAATCTTAAAAATGTTTTGCAGCCAGGCATGATGGCACAATGCCTTTAATCCTAGAACTCAGGAGGCAGAAGCAGAAGGATCTCCATGAGTTCAAGGCTTGCTGGCCTACACAGTGAGACCTTGACTTAAAAAATAAATAAATTGCCGGGTGTGGTGGCGCACACCTTTAGTCCTAGCACTTGGGAGGCAGAGGGAGGTGGATCTCTGTGAGTTCAAGGCCAGCCTGGTCTACAGAGTGAGCTCCAGGCCAGCTGGGACTTAAAGGGAGAACTTGTCTCAAAAATACCAATAAATAAATAAATAAATAAATAAATAAATACAGTTTTCTATTGGAAGAAGATGTGATCTAGGACTTTTGTAGTTAAAAAGAAGTTAATCCCTTGCTTCAAACTTCAAAGGACAGAGTTAATTCCTATTAAGGACTGTGGTGGTTTAAATGAGAATGTCCCTCATAGGCTCCAAGTATTTAGACAGTCTGTCCCCAATTGGTGACACTGTTTTGGGAGATCTGAGAAGGTGTGGCCATGCTGAAAGAAGTATGTCACTAGGGGTGGGTTTTGAGTGTTCAAAAAGCCTTACCAGTCTCTAGTCACTCCCTGCTTCCTGTCCATACTTGAAGATGTGTGAACCTCTGCTTTCTCCACGACATACTCTTAATTCCCCTGGAACCATAAGCTCAAATAAACTCTTCCTTTTATAAGTTCCCTTGGTCATGGTGTTTTTATCATAGCAACAAAAAAGTGACTAATCCAGCTGGTGGCTCTAGGTTGAAGACAATGTCATTTCTCATCCCAACTCTGCTAAGTCTAAACTGTGCTCTACCAATATAACTCAGCAAAATCTGAGTTACAATATGTCTATTTATAACATGGTTTAGTGAAGATCCTAAGCCAACTGTTGAAATTTTCTACATAGAAAAGTTTCATTTCAAAATGTTACTGTCATTGGGAATGCATCTGGTCACCCAGGAGCTCTGATGGGGTGGTGATAAATAATGAGATTAATGTTGTTTTATGTTGCTAACACAACATCCATTCTAGAGACAGAAAGTCAGTTCAGATTGCAAGTCATATTAAGAAATATATTTGGCCCAGGCATGGTGGCACACACCTTTGATCCTAGGCCTCAGGAGGCAGAGGCCAGCCAGCCTGATCTACAAAGAGAGTTCCAGAACATCTGGAGCTGCAGGGAGACCCTGTCTCAAAAAGACGAAAGAAAGAAAGAAAGAAAGAAAGAAAGAAAGAAAGAAAGAAAGAAAGAAAGAAAGAAAGAAAGAAAGAAAGAAAGAGAGAGATAGCGAGAGAGGAAGGAAGGCAAGGAAGAGAGAAAGGGGGGAGAGGGGATAGATGAGAGGGAGAGAGAGAAGAGAGAGAGAGAGAAAGAAGAAAGAAAGCCTAAAGCAAAAGAAGAAAGAAAGAAAGAAAGAAAGCAAGAAGAAAGACCAGCACGATCTTTGTTGGAAACGTATATCCACGCGAGACAGTGACTTTCTATGGACTGGGCAAGCAAGTTAAAAAAAACTTTCTAGAAAGGGCCCACTATTCTAGAAGCCATTGTTGTCCAGCCTAAGCTGACTCCATGTACTTAAGTATGGCTTAAGGGTTTCTCTGTGCACATTAAAGTGCAACCTAATTTTATGTGCAAATGAACTGTAACCTTTTGGGTGGTGCTGGATAGACAAGGTCTCGCTCTAGCCCAAGATGGCCTTGAACTCCCAATCTTCCTGTCTCAGTCTCCTGGGTTTAGAGATTTCAGGTGCATACTATCATACCAGGCTATATTATAATGAGCAGCTGAGACTCAGCCAATCATAAGCATCCAAGCACTTAACCAAAGTCACATATGACAGTCAGCTGTCTCTGCTCTACTTTCACTTTCTGTACATCACTTTCTAGAGCTGTAAATATAAACCTTCCAGGTGGTAGAACAAGGTATTCTGAGTCATTTTGGGTTCAGACCATCATTCCCTGATTGTAGAATCACAAATGAAGCCAACCAAGATCTGAAAATCTAGATTCTGGGCTGTTTGTTTGTTTCAGGGAATTTTGTAGCTCAAGTTGCTCTTGAACTTGCTGTATAGCTGAGTATACCATGGAAACTTCTGAGTCGCACTGCTTCCCGCGCTCCCCAGTGCTGCCCCAGGCTTTTATGCAGTTCTGGGTTGACTCCTGGCTTCGTGACATGCTTAGAGTAAGTACGCTGCAACTGATTCCAATACAGAGGAGTTTAAAGGAGAGAGAGAGTAGCTGACTGGAGTACTAGACGGAGGAAGGGATTAGATAGGATGATGGGGTGAAGGAGTAGAGTAAAGACGAAGGAGAGGAGGAGATAAAGTCCTCACGAGCATATCCATACTCACCTAGCAGACCTACTCATACAATAAAGAGAACTTCTTTTCATAAATTCACATGACTCCATGCACAGCTCCCTCTTTACTGCCTGGCCTTTCGAACTTGCCTGGCCAATTGCAGCTGGTTTTCCTTCTGTGCTGCTCCTTGCCTCTGCATGGAAGTGACTGGGAAGGCAAATCTCCTAAGTTGTTAAACGTTTTGGGGCTGAGAGATGACCTGCAGTAAAGATGCTGACTACTCTTGCAGAGGACCCAGTTCAGATCCCCAGCACCCCATGGCAGCTGAAAACCATCTTTGACTCCAGGTCCAGGAATCCGACGCCCACTTTCTGACCTCTGCAAGCATTGCATGACACAGTGCAACAGACCTAATGCAGAAAGTACATTCATACACAAAAAATAAATTTAAAAAAAGTTGTTAAACTGTTAATGGTTTCTTTCATAGCTCTTGGAAGGCAAAAACAAACAATTCTCTGTGAATGCAAGGGCAGTTTGGTTTACATAGCCAGTTCCAGACCAGCTAGAACTACATAGTAGTAAGCCCTGTAACAAAACCAATAATAAATAGCAATTTAAAAACGTTTTAAAATTTTTTAGTTTAAAAAATGTAGTGATTTATTTAAAAAATGTGTTTATCTGTGTATGGTGTGTGTACGTACTTGAGTGCAGGTTCCTGTGGGGACCGAGGGCATCAGATCCAGGAATTGTGAGCTATCCTGGATGGCTGCTGAAGAATTGAACTTGGGGTCTCTGGAAAGCACACAAGAAGTGCTTCTAATAACTGAACCACATTCTTGGTCCCGTCTTAGACTTTCTTATGTAACAGAATCATGTCATCATCAAAGGGATACTTTAACTTCTTCAGTTTCCTATTTATATCCCGCTAATATGTTTCTCTTGTCTAGAAAAAAAGAGAAGTTGTAAGGAAAAAGTGAAAAAGAACTCTATACAGAGTGTCTAGTGTCATTCTATACTGAATAAGAGTTGAAATAGTGAACACCTTTGTCTCGTTCTTGATTTTAGTGGAAATGCTTTGTGTTATAATATAATGTTGCCTGTAGGTCTTTCATGTATAGACTTTATTAAATTGAAGAGATTTCCTTCTATTCTGAATTTCTTCAGGACTCCTAATGTGAATTGTCGATTTTTTATACAAAAGCTTTTTGTATCGATTTGATGTGACATGTGATTTCTGTTTCTTCTTGAGTCCATTGTGTGATTTATAACCTTATTGATTTACATAATTAACACCACCCGAATCTTGAATCATAAACATAAACAAACAAAAAAAAAAAAAAAAGGGGGAGAAGGGAGAGGACTTTCATCGCACACAAATATTTACCATTTGCTGGAGGTCTGACGGTGACACACCTGAGCTTAGCAAATCCCACGCCCCAACAACACCAACGCTGGCAGGTTGCAGAGCTTATTCATTAGGCGCCCCTGCTTTTCCCGTCAATGTCCTCCCTCCACATCTCACAGAAGTTAGTCAATGACATGGGAGTCCCTCTGAGCCCAATGTGCAGGCTTCGACATCCTACCTCATCACAAGCCTCCCATGAGATTTGTTCAGTAAAACAACTTGAGGCAACAAATACTTTTGGTTCAAATTCCTCATTTAAAAAAATCACTCACCTGGGCATGGTGCTGGCTTCATGCCTTTAACTCCCAGCAGAGGTCAGCTTTTTTCTATGTGGAGAATCAAATGCCAGCTAGTCAACCATCGTGAATTCCAAACATACTAGTCTCAACCATACAAAAAAAGACAATAGTGGATGGTAGTATTTCAGAACTCTAATGCTACTGTCCAAATAATTCCTAACATAATTTGTACATGTACTGGGAAACCAAAGCAATTTGTATTAATTGCTTTATTGCAATATTCACTTTACTGAAAAATGATCTGGAACTAAACCTGCAATATCTCTAATGTATTGTGTGTACATTAACATTATTTGTATTGTACTCTAATGATAGTATATGTAAATGCAATGCTCATCTCTAATGATCTAATGTATGTTCTGTCAGGTATCTGGGTGGAACACTGGGCAAACAATAAGAAAAATAATGCCATTAAGCCTCAATACTTGTAGTGGGCGATGCACTTTACAATTAATCCTAGCCTGGGAGGCAGAGGCAGGCGGATCTTTGTGAGGTTTGAGGCCAGACTGGATCTACAGAGCAAGTTCCCAGGAAGCTTGGGGCTCGATGGACTCTGTCTCAAAAAGACCAAAAAAAAAATAAAAAAAAAGGACTTTCTAGGCTGAGAAGATAGGTCAGTCAGTAAAGTGCTGCATAGCAGCAGGGGAACACCCTGAATTTGGTCTTCAGTACACAAGTAAAAAGCTGAGGTGAAGGAGCACACACTTGTAATCCAGACTCGAGGAGGCGCAGACGGTGGATCCTTGGCCTCTCTGGCAGCCAACCTAAACCCAATCAGCAAGCCCTAGGTCCTATTGAGAACTTGGTTCAAAAAAACAGTTCTGAGGAATGACACCCAAGAATGTCTCTCTGACCTCTAAACGTACTATCCATTGCATGTACCCACCCCCATAATTGTATCTTAATATATTTGAGTACAAAGTAAAATACTACTAGGTGGACAAACTGATGTCTGCCGCCTTTGAGTTATGTGCCTCCACCCTTCTGTGGAGGCAGGTCCCGTAATGACTTTAACCTCCCTCTCTCTGTTTTTTGTTAACTACTCTCCACCAATATGTTTTTAAGTAATCAACCATAAGCTAGGAAGCTTAGAAGTCTTACCAGGCATAGATGCATTGTATAGATACGATCGTAAGAAAGAAACCAAAAATTATTTCAGTAAAAGAGATGTTTAAAATTGGGTTCATTGGTCAGGAGGGTTTCTACAACAGCATCTCTCTATCCCACCTATGGTTTGCTGATGTGGGTCTTACATTTTAATGAGCACCCAGCCTAGCTTCAGGCAGCAGCTAAACTAACAGAGATAAATAGCAGAAAATGCTAGGCCCTGTGGGCTTGTGGAAAATTGTCAGGGAAGTGTCTAGATGGACAAATAACATAGTGAATCTAGAGGGAAACAATTAAAATAGGCTCAGCACAATTATGCACTCTTCAGGAGGATACTGGCGACTAAAAGAGCCATGATAGGGGTTGCATGCCATTTAATCCCAGCTACTCTGGAGCACGAGGCAGGTTGATTTTTGTTAGTTCAAAGCAGCCTGTTTGTCCACCATAGGTGAGTTCCAGCAGCGGTGGGGGCGAAAGAGGACACCTGTCTCACAAAAGACAGGGAAAAAAAAAAGATTCTTCTGGGGACCGAGAATAGCAGAAAATCCAAAACTGAAAGTGGCGTTAAACATAAATTTTTGCCCAATTTTCTCTCCTATACTCTACAAGAGTTGTTGGGTGGGCATTGCTGGAATTGGTTCAGAGGTATTCTCTGTGGTTGCAAGATCAGTCAATGGTTTCCAGAAATTATAATCCAAAATGTCCAGGAAAGGAAAGGAGACGGGAAGGCCATCCTAGCATCAAGCTGTTCCCCCTTCGTCAAGGGCTAAAGGTTCCTGAGAAAATGCGCTGTGCTCTGAAAAAAAGATTGTTCACTGGTTGTGCACTAACCATAGATGCTTCTAGATATAAACACAGCTGAGAAAACAAGCTTAAGTTTCTAAGAGATGCTTACAAAATTGGTGGTTAGGAGGTTAAAAAAGTTAAACAAGGCCCAGTTCACAGGTCTATCACAGCGTCAGCTGGAACTTTTTAATACCCATAAGTGTTACAGAATCTTCCCACGTAAATGTCTAACACTGAATGCATTCGAATCATACCCTCTAAGGAAGGCACCTATAAAACTCAGGCCAGGCTGCGCTTGGCAAAATGCCATCTGCTAACAGCCTAGAGTCTCTGAAGCCTTCTCTACAAATCTTCTTTGATTCTTTCTTCTTCTCCTTTTTCGTTTTCAGTGCAGGAGATCAAACCAGGACTCTACATACTCCCAGAAGCAATCTTCCCACTGAGCAACACTCCCAACCCAGAATCTATTCTCTTAATCACTGTGATTCAGCATGGAATCTGTCCTTGAAACAACCGCAAAGTTAAAGACCAAGCCTAGGACACAAAGTTCTAATCAATACTCGGATATGAACGAGCCTTGGAAGCCCTCCAGTCCCCTCTGCAGTGGCTCGAGCTCCATCACGCATTGCCTGAGCCAGACCTTTGTTTAAATAAGGAAAACATACTTGCCTGGCAGGGGAGATACAATGATCACAAAGGTATGTTTTTCCCAGGGTTAGGCTCATCCATTGCACTTGAAATGTGCTGACCCCTGCGATTTCGATTTCCCCAAATGCGGGAAACTCGACTGCATAATTTTGTGGTGGTGGGGGACTGCGTTCGCGCTCTCCCCTGAAAAAAATAAATAAATAAATTAAATAAATAAATAATAATAAGGAATAAGCGATGGGGCTATATGAATAAACAAATCAGATGTCCAGAACATTGCAGCCTTCATTCATCCTGGAAATACTTATCACTCTCCTCCAGCCTACAAACTCCTCCCTCCTTTCCAACTCAGGATGAGTATCTAGTCCTCTGAAGACCTTTCCTCATGGCCACTCTGAAAATGCAATTTCTGGGCACATTGCCAGCATTTAGCATTGTGATTTTATCTGATGATTATTCTTGTTCCGTAGGTGGCAAACTGAGAAGGAATTCTTTGCAAAAAGGCTTTCCCTTTCATTTTGGATAACTGAGCACAAAAACACTTGTTCCTGGAGATGAGCTTTTGAAGAGGCCCTGAAAAACTCTCCCAGCTCTCACAAAAGGACAGCTACCAAGGAGTTTACAACTTTATCAACAACCTTGGTGGCTGCCATAAGTGTTTGACAATCCAACATGTGATGAGGAACAAATTTGAATAATTGAGTATAAATTTAATATTTTCAAAGCTCTAACCATGTAATAACATTCGGTCTTGAATATAGGACCAGACTTGATTTGTCAATACTGTCTACTGACATTTCACAATCTGAATTGTCATAAACCATATTCATGCCATTTTAGTTTTGAAGAGAATGTTGAGTTCAAGACTTCTTCAAATTAAAATAGGCAAGTAAATATATTCAGGGAAGGAAAGGTTCTCCTTGCTTTTAATTTATTTCATTAGTACATTCAGACATTCTACTTTTTAAATGAATACTAAAACTAAAATAGTTTCTTTTCTCCCTCCCCTTCTTTTTCTGGTTCTCGTTTTTTCCTTGTTTCATGTTTCATAGTACTGAGGCAGGATGGAAGGATGAAAGAGTTGAGGTGGCGTGGCGATGGCTGAGAAGATGAAGGAAGCTTTCTTTTGTACCGAACAGGTACCACATGGCCCTGCTAAGTGGAATGGGAACACAGTGCCCATTTTGTAGACACTGTGGGGAACTGTCTTCTCAGCGCAGAGACCAGCCACCTACTTCTGTAGCCCAGTCTGAGAGGTACTTCTAATTCAGGCCCTTAGCCTGGAAACGATACAAACATTTTCCACTCTTGGCCATGATTTTCCCACCTGCTCAGAGTCTGCTGAACCCTGGACAGAATTTCAGGCTGATGACTGAAGGCCTATCTTCAGCATATGTCCACCACACTAACAACACCAGCTATCCAGATTGGTGATCCGCACTGGAATCTCTTTCCAACCCAGTGGCCTCTTGAATGAAATGCAGGCCTGTTTTGGCCTGTACGCTCCCAAAAAAAGGACATCCAGGAACTCTGTAATGATGTTAAGGGGGAATTTGAATTGAGTACTTGCTAACAAACAGCCTTGCTTTATAAACAATAGACAATCATTTGCCCAGTGCAGATCACAGGGTCCCCCCCCCACCCCCAAAAAAAAAAACCCCCCACCCACCCCCCCCCCCGCAAATTCCCACGCCTGCCAGACACTGCCCCATCCCAACCCACACAGCATCACACACGTAGGCCACATTGTTTGGTCCTCCGTGGGGCGGGGGGGGGCGGGGGTCAAGAGATCCGGCTCCCATCCATGTGGTGCCCTGAGGTGTGCTAGTTGAGAACTAGCCCCTAATTCCAAACTGGATTTTCCTACAATAGGGTTCAGGGTCAGATAAAAGTGCTTACCATACAAGGTGAGAATCTGAAGTTGGAGCCATCAGTACCCACTGTAAAAAGACTGGGTTGGGCATGGTGGAGTGAGGGCCGGTAATTCCCACCCAGGTAGAAGGTGAGGAAGAAACTGGAGCTTGGCTGAGCAGCCAGCCAGTCAAAAGCCTCAATCGGATGAGCTCCAGACGAATGAAAGACCCTTTTCTCCCCTTCCTCACAAACTAAGGGAAGATGGCTAGCAGTTTAGGAGTGCGTGCTGCCAACCTAAAAGGGGAACCAGAGTTCAAGCTCTACCCCAGAACCAGGAAAAAAAACAGGTCAAGTAGGCCTGTAACTCCAGCACTGTGGGGAGGTGGAACGAAAGACTTGGCAGGGCTTGCTGATAGAGTTACTGGTCACCTCTATGGGGGGGGGGGGCTCTGTCTCAGGAACACAGAATAGTAAGGCGAGAGTGATAGAACAGGACATTGTCCTCTTCTGGTCTTTATATGCAAACGCTTGGGTACTTGCATCCACACATGCATATGCACCCATACATATAATACACCCAACCCCACCCACTACACTCCCATCCTACTCACACAATGTTTAAAAAATCAACAAGGTGGCCAGTTTCCCTGAAGAATGACACCATAACAAGCCCGATCTTTAGCCTCAGCCACACACATGCCATGCAGGCGCAATACATAACACAACATGTGCTCACCATCAGACACACACACAATAATTGAGAAAGCCCATGAGAAATAAAAAGACCCTTCGCCTCAATCACCTGTACCTGAACTTTAATTAATGGTATCTGTTCGTCAAAGAGTTTTGACCATAACTCATGGAAGACTGCGGAGCCAAGATTAAGCTGAAGGACAGGATGGATTTGTAACCAAAACATAGTTCTAAATACTCTTTGTATAATTTATATATAATAGGCATTCTTAAATTTTTGATCGATGATGTCTTAATCAGTAACATCCTTGCATCCTGCCCTACTGACTACCTTTATGAAATCATCTATAAGTCTTTATTTAAGAAAACATTCTTATAATGAGGAAATGAGTGAGAAAAACACTTTTTCTCTTCTTTTTCTTTTTCTTCCTTGAATCTTAATGGTATAAGTACTACTCTACACTAATTTACTCCTTTAAAACCACATTGTTTCTCAGATTCACACACAGAGCTGCTGCTGAGGTGCTTGGGCATATTGCTCTCCTTACATCTGCACCTGATTCTCTTCAAGTGCATTAGCCATGTTTGGAATCTGTGATCTTTCTGTTTTCCTCTGATTTGGCCTGAATTCTCTCTTGGAATTCCAGGCTGCACCTGTCTAGAGGCCCAGAGGCTCTGAGGCAATTCAAGGGTTTCTCAGGGTTTACAGCTGGGTATGCAATCCCTGCTGCCTGTGTCAGTGTTAGCTTTGAAGGAAAAATACTGCCTCCAAAATTTTTTTCATAAACAGATGAAGTTTTATTATAGTCATCAACATTACAAAAAGTTCAGTGTATCCAACAAATGCCCTAAATTCCTTAACATGTCCCAATCAACTGGATTTAGTAGTAATACAATTGTAAAAATTAGGATACAAGAAATTTTTGAAAACTTCTTTAAGAAATGGTATTTTAGGGACTGGGGGAGAGATGGCGGTCAGCGGTTAAGAGCACCCACTGCTCTGCAGAGGACCCGGGTTCAATTCCCAGCCACAAAGGGAGGATAAGAAACCGTCTTTATATATCCCAGTTTCCAGGGGATTTTCCAAGCCCTCATTTTCTGCTGTTGAACCGGTCCGCGGCAGTGCACGTGACCAACCTACATGCAGACGTAACACGCTTATCAAAAAAGTAAATAAATAAATTAAAAAAAAAAAGGAAAGTTGGTATTTTTAGTTTTGGAATAGGGGTAAAAAGACATTTCTCTGGCTCGTTTTATAATTAATATACTTTCTTCTCCTAACTTTCACGTTCCAATTGTTTCATATCTCTAAAAACTTTCCTATCCGTGTTAATTACAAACACAAATATAGGTGGTAAGGGGACTTGGGAATAGTGGTCCAGGGGTCATGTTAGTTAACCTTAATTTATTATGTATATGATTTTATAAATGTGTACATTTTAATATGTGTTCAGTGTATTTCTGGCATGTGTGTAAATATACGCTGTGTATGTGCAAAGCTGGCGGAGAATCAAGAAGAGGGTATCAGATTTCCCCGGGAACTGGAGATTTAAAGACAGTTTTCTTAGAGTAGCCACATGGGGTGCTGGGAATCGAACCCAGGTCCTCTGCAAGAGCAGTTGGATGCTCTTAACTGGCTTGAGCTACTCTCACCCCCACCTTAATTTTTTTTTAAGAATAAAAAGACATTCTATACGCATTTGTAGAAAACAGTTTTCATTCTCAATGCAGGGGGTTTTCAGATAGTTATTCATTAAAAGGTTATTTTACTTCTATCAACTTTTTACTTTTATTAATTGTTAGGAAAACGGAACTGGAAACACTATTTCCTATCCCACAGAATTACTGTATACCGGTTTCTTTATATAATAAAACCTGTGTCTTTGTTTCTTACCTGTACTTTCTTCCTCTGACTATAGAAGTATTGGTCCCCAGTGCTTTGGAGAATAAAGGAGCAAAAAACAGAAGTCAAGGGGTGGCTAGTGTTTGGAGGGCAGTGCAGTCCCTAAAGGCTTGCATGCTGGAGGCTTGGTCCTCCAGGTGACTGTCCCTTAAGAGATAGGGCCTGGTGGGGGCAATTGGGTCAGAGAAATTAAGGGATTTCTCATGGGTCCCAGAGAGAGAGAGTGTGTTATTATATAAAGGAGCAAGCACAACCCATCCCCGTTCTAGCCTCCTGTCTTATTATGTGAATTCTCCCTCTCACAGGCACTCCTGTCATGATGTGATGCAGTCAAGAGACTCCTCACCAGAGTCAGCAGATATCAGTGATTGAACCTCCAAAACTAAATACACTTTTCTTTATAAAAAGACCCCAATTCATCGCTGGGGCGTGGTGGCACACACCAAAAAAAAAAAAATCCTAGCACGTGGGAGGCCAGCGGCAGGGGTCTTTGGTGAGTTCAAGGCCAGCCTGGTCTTACAGAATGAAGTTCCCAGGAAACAGCGAGGCTAACAGGGAGACCCTGTCCCTGTATCGAAAAGAAGACACAAAAAAAAAAAAAATGACCCAATCACAAGTATTTTATTACAGCAATAAAAACATACGGCCACAGAAACAATAAGTATTATGAAGAATAAAGCAGATTGAGGGGACAAAGAGTAAGCACGATAGAGTGCTTTGAGCAGAATCTTAAGTAAGAGAATGAGCCACCCAAACAATAAGAGTTCTTTCAGATGGACTAGCATGTATGTCCTGAGGCATCAATGTATTTGCCTGTTCAAAACAAAGAGGTCATTGTGGTTGGAATGGTATGAACAAAGAAGAGAACAGCAAGTAATGGGGTCAGAGAGAAAGCAGGGCTAAGACCACAGGACCTGACAGCCCTAGAAAACCAGGGCAGAAGCCACATGCATAACTTTAAACTTTCAAGTAGAATTTACTTTGAAAGTGTAAAAAGAAACAAGTGAATTTAAAAGAGATTTTCTTTGTCATATGCAACCAAAATATTACCAAATTAACATGAAGGAAATTATAACATGATATTACATGACAAAATGAAACATCAGTGACTTTGTATTCTTTCTAAGTCTTTAAGTTCGGCATGGAATTTAAGCTCACAATGCATCTAAATTCAGACTAGCAACATTTTAAGTACCCATTAGCTGGATATAGCTATTAGCTACCTTGTCTGACCAGGCAGTTATTAAAAAAATGTGACTTTTGAAGGGTTTTGGTTTTATATTATTTATGTTAAAAACCAATATCCAAACCACTTTGGATGTGAACAAAAAATCCCTCAGCCAACCTCAGTATTGCAGCTCCTCCGAGGCGAAGCTTTGGGGCAGTGGGTTAGGATCGGACCCTCTGCCCTAACTCCAGAACTACTCCAGGGATGAACTCACTGATGATTCATAACGAAGCTTGGGAAAACCAGGAGACATGGACTTGCTGGAAGAGGCAGGTCACTGGGGATGTGGGCTAGAAGGGTGCAGCACCTTGTCCCGGTCTTTTCCCTTTCCCTTGCTTTCTCTGGCTGCAGGGGAGAGAGGGCAAAGCCTCCTCTACTTCGCATACTCCAGGCTCTTGCCTCCCTGATATTCTGCCTCTTCATCTGAGGCTCAAAGCAAGGAAGGAAACCAGATGACCTTGAGCTAAAACTCTGGAACAATAAGCGAAAATAAACCCTTTGGGTCAAGAAAAGTGATTTTTTAAAAAAGGTAGCAAGAACAAAAAACAAAACCTAGAACACATTAGAAATCTATGTGTGTGGTCACCACCCCCAACGCACCCACTTTGTCAACAACGGTAAGCAATTATGGCCAATCTTTTTTTTTTTTTTTTTTTGTATTTTTGAGACAGAGTCTCCCGTTTAGGTCTCAGCTGGCCTGGAGGGCTTTGCTCTTAACCGGCTGGCCTTGAACCACAGAGATCTGCCTCCGGCTCTGCCTCCCGATTGGAGGCTGAAAATTGCACGAAAACCTTAAGCGCCAAGGATTCAAATCTTTAAAATACAAAAGATATTTAAGTTCGGGTGTGCCAGGGGTGAGGGCGCAAAGCCTTTAATAAAATGCCAAGAACTACTTCGGGACGGGTGAGTGAGGTAGATCTCCTGTGATTTCACAAGTCAACCAGCCTCTTTCTGTGAGCTCCAGGACAGGCTTGTAACGGAAAAAAGGGAGACTTTGCCTCAAAATACCAAAAAAAAGTACCAAAAAAAGGAGAAAAACCTATTTAGGCTGGTGCACCAGAACCCAATTAAGAAACTGGTGCACCAGGGGGCCAATTGTTGATGCATCAGGGATGCAACCCATTCCACGCAGGGATGAACGAGACCCTGACTGTCTGTTACAGAGAGCTTCTAAAGGAACAAAAGACCACAAGAAAATAAAAAAAGAAAAGAAGGAAAGCAAAAAAAAAAAACACAATATCAAGACATAGGAAACTATAGAAGAGGAAAAAAAAAAAATGAGAAAAGAAAAAAAAAAAAAGGGGAAAAAAAAAAAAAAGAGAGAAAAAAAAAAGCAAAAAAAAAAAAAAAGAACAGAAAAAAAAAAAGACTAGAAACAAAGAAGCTCTAGAAGAACACAAAAAACAAAGAAACCACAAAAAACAACTAGCACGTAGTAACAAGAATAGCACAAACCCAGAAAAAAAAAACTAACCCAAAAAAACCCAAGACCCAATTATAGAAAAACAAAAAAGAACCAATCAAAACACGCCGCCCCAAAAAACCAAACTAGGCATAGCGTCTCTAGGTCGCGGAGGACTTTTGGTTGCCATTCATAGACCCCAATTTCAAAGGCTACAGAAACTACAAGCACAGTGGTGAGCCTTGAAACTGATGGTGTTTTTTACATCAGAGCCCCTTGTAGAGTAATGGGCTCCTTAAGGGGTGGGAAGCACTCCTTCAGGGCTGGGAAAGCTCATCCTGACCCCAGGTAGCACTGGGAACTAAGAACTCAGGGCTGCACTGTATTCTTGTGATTAAGGCAGTCAAGGGAACCAGGCTTGCTTTATAATGCCTAACCAATTTTACATTAGACACTTCCTTCTCCTTCTAATTATTTCTGACCTCCCCCTAACAAAGTCTTGGGAATAAAAGGCTGGCCACTAAAAGACAGTTGTTAGCATCCATGTGGACACTGGGAATCGAACCTGGGTCCCTCTGCAAAAACGGTCAGTGTGCTCGTAGACTGACTTAACTGAAAACTGCTGAAACCATCGTCTCCCCGCCCCAGCCCAAGCTTTTTAAGATTTGCGTGTGTGGGTGTGTGTGTGTGTGTGTGTGTGGTGTGTGTGTGTACCATGGCACAGCACAGATGTGGAGGTCCAGAGGACAACTTTCCAAACTTTCCACCATGGATTCTGGGGATGAAACTTCAGGTTTGAAGAAGAGTAAGGAACATAGTTCTGAGTCATAAAGTCAGGAAGGAAGCTGGGGACAGGGAGGAGACTACTGGATTAAGCTGTGTTCCAATTGGCGCTCACTGATGGATGCCAAGAATGAAGATGGCCTCCTTTTCTGAATTTTTGTCACCCAAAGGTGCCCCTTATTTTCAACCCTTTTTTCACCCTTTCCTCCGTTTCCTCCTTCCTCATCTGGCCGAATTTCAGCTTTCCTCCCTTGCTCACCCTGCGCTAAACCTCTCGACTACCAAGTCAGGTCCTGCTTTTCTTATTTCTTATGAGTGAACCAACCAACAAACACAACAGGTATCCGACAGTATCCAATGTAAGGGGTAAAGGAAGCCCAGTCCTGTCCCACCTTCTACCCTATAGAATATAAAACCCCAGACTCTCCAGGGGGTCGACGCCACATCCCCACGCAGGGAGTCTGTCTCTTTGTTGTATGGAATGTGCTTTTTTTTCCGTTCAACAAACCTTGGGCTTGTGCTGTACTGCAAACATTCTCTTGTAATCTTTGCCCTGGCAAGAAAAGGACCTGCCCATGTCAACGAAGGCTTGCACAACAAGAACTTCTCCCCAGTGAACCATCTTGATAGCCCACATGGCCAATCTGGATTTAGCAATACCTTAGCCCAAGCCCAGGCTACTTAAAGAAATAGGTGACAAGTTTTGACCAGAGGAGAGCTTGTTGAAGCTCATTCTGCCTGCCTAGTGGGGAAGAAATCGAGAAGGGAAATCCAGGTGAACTGACAACTGCTTAGCCTTGGAAGACAGCTATGGAGGTGGTGAGAATGGACAGGGTTGACTGAATCGCTGACAGTTCAAAGCTAGAAGCTGACATTACATGCTGACGGAATGGTTATTGGATGTGAGAGTGAAGAACTAGGGATAAGATGGGTTCCGGGAGGACAAAACCCACGGGCTTGAGCAAATGGAGATAGCACATCATTGTTGGTCGGCCTGTTAACCATTAAGCTGCTCATTGCTACCCAAGTGGAGAGGCAGTAAATAACAAAGTTGGTAAATGTTAACTGCGTTCCAAAGAAGAAATAGAGGCAGGAGTTATCACGTGTGCTGCACTTTAATCTATCTAAAATCCCATTGCTTGGAAGGACAGTGCGTCCCTACTAACCTGGTCCTAACTGGCCTGGACTATTTCTCATCTCAAAGAGGGGTCAGGGCACACAAGTTTGTTTTACTAAGAAATGAAATGCAAAGTTGGAAGAGGATCAGAAAGAGGATCTGGTAGACTTACACATTTGCAGCAGGAAGAGGAAAATGAAAAATAGATGCGGGACTAGGAACGCCCCGATGAGAAGAAAGCGTGAAAATAAAAACAGGAAAAGCAGTGGCACTGAAGATAAGAAAAGAAATAGTTCAACAAAAGGGTAGTCCAGAAAAACAACAGACGATAAACCTAACTAAGAAAACAGAAAAGAACAATGAGTGAGGAAAATTTGAAAACTGAAACAACGAGTGCAGGTGGACAATCCATTCGAATGGGAGAAAAAATTCCAAAGAAAAAAGGGGCCGTTTCACTTGAAACCTTGGAGCAATATTGTTTAATAACTCCCTATCGCGTTTAGTGAGACATTTTCCGTGCAAACAAAAAGGAACAAGAAAGGCAACTCATACTATCCCCGGTACGGTGTTATCAGTTCTCATTATCATCAACAGTATGGCCCTTTATTTGCAATAATGATATTGCAGATTTTTAATTTAATGCAACTAACAAACTACTTTAAAACCATGATAATATAACATGTAGGGGCTGGAGAGATGGCTCATCAGTTAAGAGATAACAACTCTCGATGGTTGTGGTTGTTGCATGCCTGTAATCCCCAGCATCGCAGGATCCAAGAGGCAGGCGATCTCTGTGGAGGTCAAGTCCACCTGGTCTAATAGCGAACTCCAGCCAGGCTGGACTAAAGGGAGACCTTCCCCTCAAAAAACCAAAAAAATTAAAAAAAAAAAAAAAAAAAAAAAAGCTGACCAACTCTCAGTAAACTCCAGTTCCAGAAGATCTGATTCCTCTTCTGGCTGTCCTCAGAGCATTGCATGACAAAGAAGCTCTTCTATAGATGCAACAAAGACACGCTGAGGTAGAATTTTTTTTTTTAAGAACAAAAAGTCAACTAAAAAGATCAATTCAAAAGACTTAAAATCTTAAATTGTAGTTGGGCCTGGGGAGCACAACTATAATCCCAGCACGTTAATATTTCAGCTACCACAATCGGACTTGCTAAGAGCAAGAGAACAAAAGATAACGAAATGGTAGTGAGGATTGGAGAAAGGGGGAACACTCCATTCACTGCTGGCAAGATTGCAAACTTGGACAACAACTATGGAAAGTATTAAAAAGAAACTCTTTTTTTTTTTTTTTTGTCTTTTTGAGACAGGGTCCTGTTCCTTTTAGTCCAGCTTGCAGGTGACCTCTCTAGGGAGACCAGGCTGGCCTTTAACTCTCAGAGATTTACTTGCCTCTGCTTCCCGAGTGCTGGGATAAAGGCAGGTGCCACCAGGCCCAGTGTAAAGAAGTCTTTTTTTTTTTGGTGTTTTCAAGACAGGGCTCCCTGTAGCCCAGCTGTCCTGGAAACTCACTCTGTAAGACCAGGCTGGCCCGGGAACTACAAAGATCTGCCTGCTCTGCCCTCCCAAGTCTAGGATTAAAGGCGTGGCGCCACCACACCCAGCTAAAACTCTTAAATAACGACAATTGAATCTACAATAAATCATGGTTATACCCCTCCTTTGGCATATACCCCCAAGGCTCATCCTACTGCAGAGCGACTAACTTGTACTTCCATGTGCGTTATGGCTTCTTATTTCCACAAAAACTAAGAAATGAGTAATCTAAATGTCATTCAAAACATGAACAGTTAGATAATGAAAAGTACGTAACAATCCGACACAATGGAGTTTTTAGTGGTAAAGAAAGATGAAAATCATGGAAATTTGCAGGTAAATGGATGGAACTATAAAATGTTATACTAAGTGAAAGAAACAAGAATCATGAAAAACAAACACCATTCTCCTCATTTGTGGATTCTTAACAACAAATCCTTAAATGTGAATATATGTTAATATAATATATATATATATATATATATATATATATATATATATAAAACTGAAGGAATGTCAGGAAATGTAAAGTACAGGGAAGGTAAATTGAAAATGAAGGCCTTAAAGTGGAGTAAACATTAGGAGACTGTGCTGCCAGAAGTTCAATGGGTAAAAAGGGGTTATTTCCTGGGAGAGGAAAAGGGAAAGTTATACAAGGAAACATGGAGGTAAGGGAAGGAGTTCAAGAGAGGGGAGATCACAGGAGACCGGTATTATCAAGGGAAAACATGGGAAATGGAGGTGCTTTAACTAGAGAGGGAAGAGGGAGAGTTAAACAGAAAGAAAGGGGAGAAATAAATAAATTGCTTAGCTAGTGTGAAAAATCAGATAGAAATATATGAGTTCAAAGCCCTACTGAAAATTATACAGACAATTCGTGTTCATGACTGCATGTGGAGTAAGGAGGTATATAAAACAAGGAAACATGGTGCCCGAAAAGGAGATCCTCCCGTTGACTTGTTGATCAAGGTATTCAAGAGACACTACCAAAAATTATATAGGGAAAATTGCCCTCAGCCCCTAATTATCCCCCAGAACCTGAAGGTAAGACCCTATTTTGGGCTGATACAGGACATATTTTGGACCAGGACCTAGAGTCAATAGAGCTTGGAAACTGACCTGGAGCTCCTTCCCTGAAGGCGAGTTCTCAGTTTCTCATAAGTGTAGAAGAGGATCTTATGCAAGCTGCCAGGGGAAAAAAAATCAATGGTTCCAGCTTTTCAGCCAAATAACCACAACAATGAACAGCACAAACAAAAGCAAACTGTAATGGGACAGT
Organism: Rhizomys pruinosus; assembly: GCA_009823505.1. Lineage (NCBI taxonomy): Eukaryota > Metazoa > Chordata > Mammalia > Rodentia > Spalacidae > Rhizomys > Rhizomys pruinosus. The sequence continues at coordinate 1,873,857 of VZQC01013770.1, read as the reverse complement.
AGTGGGCAGTTTTATCTTAGGGGTAATCAATAGCTACCTAACTGGACTTAAAGCCCACTCAATGGTAATGAACTCATATGTGGGCACTGTAAGCCATAGCCAACACCACATGGCTGGAGAGGTTTCACAACAGATCTTCCAGAAAGCCAAAATTGAACCTTAAAAGCCCACTCAAAATGGGAAAAAACTCATGTGTGTCACATACCTAGAGAAACACAATTTCTTATTATATAATAAATATGGAGCCTTATTTTTACAGATAAGGCATACCAGTAACCACTCAATCAAAGAAGCTGCTTTTTTCAACACAGTTGGAGACTAGTACAAAGTTCCACAACTGGTCCACATACAGAGAATAAGTGTCGTGAGATGTCCAACCCTAAGTGACATCAACAATGGAATCTCTACACCATGGAATCTCTACACCCAAGGGTCATGGAACATAGTGGGTAGAGAGAATGCTAATGCATCTCTCAAATCTAATCTCTCAACTCTGATCAGTGAAGCTTCCTCGTGAAACATTGTGGTGAACTTAGAAGGCCACAACTGGCCAAAGTGTAGAGTATAAGAATCTGCAGAATGTGAGTTCCTGGACAGGAACTCGCCTGTAATTAAAGCTTCAAGTAAAACTTCACCCACTCAGGACTCAGAGACCATTTAGAAGAGGGGGCATAAAGAATGGAAGAGACAGGGAAAGGAGGCCATGAACCAGGAAAAGGAAACAGAGTCTTACAACTCCTGGAACGCTTGCCATCTGAACTACGGCAAAAAAAAAATGGGGTCCAGCATGCATAAGACCAAAAACCCAGTATAGAAGTGTGGAAATGGGCAAGTAGCCCCAACCTTTAGCTGAAGAACTATTGATGGCTGATTACTGCTGGGTGAGGGAGAAATTGATCTTTTTTTTTATTAAAAATTTGTTTAATAATTTAATTTTTATTATTATTTTGTATGTGTATGAAATGTACTGCCTGCTTGTGGTGTGTGCAACCCGTGTCCCTGCAATGCCGTCGGAGTCAGAAGAAGGTCTCCGGATTCCCCTGGAACGTGAGTTACTCCTGGAATTGGAAGTTACAGACAGTTTCCTTAGCTGCCATGTGGGTGCTGGGGATGGATCCAAGGCCTCTCAAGAGCAGTCGGTGCTCTAACCAACTGGCTATCTCTCCAGCCCTGAGAATTGATCTTCTTTTAAGGGAGAGACTGGCTGGACTAGAACCCCCAGTGGATGAAACTGGCAACTGAGGGATGGCTGGCTGGGTCCGAATTTGACTCAATAGGAGAAGGCCTTAACATAAATGACAGAAATGCATGAAAATTTGGTGGGGGGTGGGTATTTAAAAAAAGGTTTGTGTAAGGTGGGGAAGGGGTATAAAGAATGATTACGATGTTCTGTATAAAATGCACCAAAATTCAATAATGAAAATATACAATTTAAATAAAATAACCAGGTATGTGGTGACACATACCTTTAATCCCCGCACCTTTAAAAATCCCAGCAACCAGGGAGGGGGTACAGATCTCTGTGAGATGATGCCATGCCTGTCTACATATGAATTTTCAGTCAGGTCAGCTGGGTCTATGGGGAGAACCTAAAACAGAGATTGACTGGTATTTTTTGTTTGTTTTTTTTTAATTTTTTTCTTTTTTTTATTTATTTTTTGTTTTTTTTATGTGTATGAATGTACTGGTCCTGCATGTTTTAGGGGTGTCGGTTGTTTGTCCCGCGCTTTAATCTCGCCTGCAATAAGCTGTCACTCGGCCAACAGGATCTTTTCTTGTGGTAAGTATTTATTTTGCACAGCTCTTTTGTGAGAATGACCCCGAAATGGGGCAGAATCACCGTTTATATAGCAGTCCCGAGGGTTCGGGTATGCTCTGGATTGGTGTAGTGCCCTGATGCCTCATTAGCAATGCCCAAGGCACGGGCCCAGAAAGCGCGGGCCCAGAGAGCGCGGGCCCAGGTGCGCAGTTTGCCCAATGCAAATGCAACGGCGGGAAGCGGCTTGTAGTGACTCAGGGAGTCAGCGCCATCTTAGGGCGGGGCACAGCACACATTGTCTGTGTGGTAGGCTGCCAACAGTTTCCCCCCTTTCTGTTTTTAAAAAAATAAGCAAGGTGTCTTGGCACAGCTGCGACATGACCGGCCAGAGACTCTATAAAATTGCTGGGAGAATGTCTGTTTTAGGTTGCCACTGCAGAGGTGTACCTTACCCGTCATTGGGAGATAAACAGCACTGGTTTGTTCCTTGTCTTAGGTTGGTAATACTTTCAGCAGGTCTTACCCGTCATGGACTACTTCTCCAGCATACTAAGCCAAATGTTTGGGGAGAGCCTGCTTCCAAAGCCGCAAAGGCCTGTGCAATGACTACTTTAACGCGCTGATGTTGGCCGGAGCCGACACACTCAGAGCATAATATACTCATCCACATAGAATAGGCCAAACGCCTTGGCCACCCCCGGCCCCATGTTTGAAGTGTGGGAACGGCAGCAGTAAATATCCAGGAGGCCAGTCCTCAGCAAGGAGGCGTCCACTATAGGCAGTTCACGGAACAAACCAATAAACGAAGTTGGGTTCATCAGCTGTTCCCCAAATTCCATCCCTGCCATTACCTAAAAGATATCTAGGCAATTGGTTAGACAAATTTGATGCCCTTGTGAAGTTTTGATACTGGATGCTGGTCACACATAGGCCAGAATATTTCCATTCACAGCCAAGCTGGGGTAGCTGCCATAGTTCAAATGTGTAGAAGTATTCCAAAAGGTAAAAGGCTGTTAATTGTCCAGTGTACTCCCCGTGACTGGCATCCTGTCCAAGGGGGGCAAAGCTGTTTCCCTCCAGTACAGAAGGGTGACCATTTAGGTTGCAGCAACACTTTTTCCTTCTCTATATAATACAGATTACATAAAGGCAGATAAATCCACATTTATGGAAAGCATTAAGCATTTGTTGCATGGAATATTTTTTAGTTTTAATACTAGTAGTAGAGTCACAGAGCATATTTTAACTTGCAGGTTCATTGATTATGGTTATGTTTTTAACTCCTGGAATGAATGGGTAGCTGTTTTTAAATCTCTATTGACAAATTAATTGAAATAGCTCTTGTTAAGCATTGATATTTAGAAGAAAAAGAAAAAATCAAATGGTATAATATTGGGTTGGTTTTTTGCCATTTGGTAGCATTCACACACAGGCTTCGATCTTCAGAATACCCTGGATTCAATAGAAAAACCTTTTAAATGAAGTTTTTTACAATAGAAACTTTTTAGCAGTCAAAATTTAAGACTGTAAAAAAATACATGCAAAACTTACTTTTTTGAAAACACTTAATTTTGAACAAAGCACCAAACTACACAAATGCAGATTGGGAACATTTGCCTCATGGCATGTCGCACCTCCAGGGAACAAAAGGAGGTGGAGCATTTCCCAGATGCATAAGGTGGAGGAGCCAAAGGCAGGGGAGCGGGAAAGCTATGGGACCTGTTTACTTTCAGTTTTAACCTTTTCTTTCAACGGGCGGGGCGAAAGTGTTCAATTTTGTACCATGCTGCTTCCTCCTCTAGTTCCTCCTCCTCAGATAGCGATAATTTCTCATTAGAATCTGAATAATTTAATGTCAGGGCTTGTAGGTTTCTAAATGGGTATAAGGTACATTTATTAATAATCTCGCTAGCATCCTCCTTTGTTCTTTGAATGCGCATTTAACCTTTCACTCCGTTCTGTTTATGACATGCTTTCCTGAAGGTCCGAAGGGTTTGTTGTCACAAACCCCAATTTCCTTTTTTTAAACATGTACAGGACATTACAAGGACAATGACAACAGCCAATAAAATAATGAGGCAAGCTTCCAATCCCTCTAGATCATCAGAGAAAAGCATATATCTCAGAACTTAAACTTTAAAGAAAAACTTGACCTGGGCCACAGTTTCTGAACCCTCTTCGGAAGTCGAAGGGTCCTCTCGGCGCCAGCTCCCGGGTTTCAGCACCACTTGTCCCACGCAGCAGTCTCGTTGGCAAGAACTTCAGGCGGACAACAGGATTCTTCTTTGGTAATATTTATTGTGCACAGCTCTTTTGTGAGAAGGACCCCCGAAATGGGGCAGAAGCAATGCTTATATAGCAGTCCAGAAGGTTCGGGTATGCTCTGGATTGGTGCACTGTCTGATGCCTCATTAACATGCCCAAGGCGCGGGCCCAGAGAGTGTGGGCTCGGAGTAGTAGTCATGCTCAGTTTGTCCAATGCAAAGGTAACGGCGGGAAGCGGCTTGTAATGACTCAGGAAGTCGGCACCATCCTAGGGCGTGGTACAACACACACATTGGGCTGGGGGTAGGCTGCCAACAGTTAGGTCTGTGGCACCCATGGTTGTGCAATGCTGCGCAGAGGTCAGAAAAGGATGTCCAGATTCCCCGGAACTGGAGTTTAAAAAAAAAAAGACAGTTCTCAGCCACCTCGTGGGTACTGGGGATCGAAACCCAGGGTCCTAGCAAGAGCAATTGGCGGCTCTTAACAGCTAGGAGGACATCTCTATCACAGCCCTTGACTGGGATTTTAAAGAACCTATTTGGAAAAGAGCAAGGTAAGCCAGGCATGGTGGGTGTAACACCGTTAAATCCCCTACTAACTCAGGAGACCGAGGCCAGGCAGATCGCTTGTGAGTTCTAGGCCAGACACGGCTACATACTGAGACTCTGTCTCAAAATTTTTTTTTTTTTTTTTTTTAAAAAAAAAAAAGGCTGAGTTATAAAATTTGCTTTTAAATATTTCAGCAAATAAATATAAATGAACCCAAAGAAAAAAAAAAGAAAAAAAAAAGCCAGCANTCCCCCCCCCCCCCCCCCCCCCCCCCCCCCTCCCCCCCCCCCTCCCCCCCAATTGCATTCAATGCTGTCTCTGCTCTACAATTCACTTTCTGCTACCATCATCTTTTCTAGCGAGTGTAATCTATTCAACCTTCCCGGTGGGGTAAGACAACAAGGACGTATTTCTAGAGCCCTACTTGTTGGTCAGACATCCCATCCTGATTGTAGATCACCTAATGAAGCCAAACAACAAATCTGCAAAATCAAGTAGGCATTCCGGCCTGTGTCGTTTCAGGAATTATCTGTAGCTCAGGAGCCTTCTCTTATAGAACTTGCTTAGTAGCTATGCCAGTGATGGTTATATTACCATGAGAGTCTCTGATCACCTCTGCTCTCCGCTCCATTCTGCACAACAGATTCTGATTCAGCAGAAAACAATTCTGGGTTGACTCCTGGCTTCGTGCATGCTAGGCAAGTCACTCTAAACCTACTGAGTTATATCAGAGAGGAAGGAGGAGGAGGAGGAGGAGGAGGAGGAGGAGGAGGAGGAGGAGGAGGAGGAGGAGGAGGAAGAGGAGGAGGAGGAAGAAGAAGAAGAAGAAGAAGAAGAAGAAGAAGAAGAAGAAGAAGAAGAAGAAGAAGAAGATTATTTTGAGACAAAGTCTCACTATGTAATCCAAGCCGACTCGGAACTTGCCATGCCATCTGAGCTGGTTTTCTTCTTGCTGCTCCTTGCCTCTGCATCTGAAGTGCTGGGAATGCAAATGCTCCTAAAGTTGTTAAACGTGTTGGGGCTGGAGAGATGACCTAGCAGTTAAGAGTGCTGACTACTCTTGCAGAGGACCCAGGTTCAATCCCCAGCACCCACATGGCAGCTGAGAACCATCTTTGACTCCAGTTCCAGGGGAATCCGACGCCCTCTTCTGACCTCTGCAGCATTGCATGACACAGATGCACAGACCTACATGCAGACAGTACATTCATACACATAAAAATAAATTTTAAAAAAAGTTGTTAAACTTGTTAATGGTTTCTTTCATAGCTCTTGGAAGGCAAAAACAAACAATTCTCTGTGAATGCAAGGGCAGTTTGGTTTACATAGCCAGTTCCAGACCAGCTAGAACTACATAGTAGTAAGCCCTGTAACAAAACCAATAATAAATAGCAATTTAAAAACGTTTTAAAATTTTTATTTTAAAAAATGTAGTGTATTTATTTTAAAAAATGTGTTTATCTGTGTATGGGTGTGTGTACTTGAGTGCAGGTTCCTGTGGAGGACCGGGGCATCAGATCCAGGCAATTGTGAGCTACCTGAGTGGCTGCTGAGAATTGAACTTGGGGCCTCTGGAAAAGCAACAAGTGCTCTTAATAACTGAACCACATTTCTTGTCCCGTCTTTAGACTTTCTTATGTACAGAATCATTTCATCTGCAAATAGGGATACTTTAACTTCTTCCTTTCCTATTTATATCCCTCTAATTGTTTCTCTTGTCTTAGTGCTCTAAGATGTCTATTACTATACTGAATAAGAGTTGAAATAGTGAACACCTTTGTCTCGTTCTTGATTTTAGTGGAAATGCTTTGTGTTATAATATAATGTTGCCTGTAGGTCTTTCATGTATAGACTTTATTAAATTGAAGAGATTTCCTTCTATTCTGAATTTCTTCAGGACTCCTAATGTGAATGGATGTCAGATTTTTATCAAAAGCTTTTTCTGTATCGATTGATGTGACCATGTGATTTCTGTCCTTGAGTCCATTGTGTGATTTATAACCTTTATTGATTTACATATATTGAACACACACCAATTTGATCAGTCAGTTACCATCAACATCAGGACAAGACCTTTCATCAGCAAAAATATTACCATTTTCTGGAGGCTGAGGTGACAACCTGAGTTAGATCCCCAACAAAAAAAAGCTGAGGTGAGAGAAAGCGTGCTTGTAATCACAATTAAAAGGAGGCAAAGACACATGGATCTCTGAGCCTCAATGGACAGCTAACCTAACCTCATCAGCAAGGCTCAGGTCCCAATGAGATTCTGTCTCAATTAAAAAAAAAAAAGGTGATAACACTTGAGGAACAACAGTTTTTGCTCAGTAGAGTATTTTTAACTAAGACATGACCTGGGCATGGTGGCTCATGCCTTTAATCCCAGCAGAGGCAGACAGTTCTCTGTGAGATCAAGGCCAGCCTAGTCAACATAGTGAATTCCAGACATACTGTCTCAAACAAACAAAAAAGATATGTGCATTATTATTTCAGACCTAATGCTACTGTCCACATAATTCATAACATAATTTGTACATGTACTGGGAAACCAAAGCAATTTGTATTAATTGCTTTATTGCAATATTCACTTTACTGAAAAATGATCTGGAACTAAACCTGCAATATCTCTAATGTATTGTGTGTACATTACATTATATGTATTGTACTCTAATGTAGTATATGTAATGCAATGTATCTCTAATGTATCTAATGTATGTCTGTCTAAGGTATCTGGGTGACACTGGGCAAACAATAAGAAAAATAATCCATTAAGCCTCAATACTTGTAGTGGCGCATGCCTTTAATCCTAGCACTTGGGAGGCAGAGGCAGGCGGATCTTTGTGAGTTTAAGGCCAGCCTGATCTACAGAGCAAGTTCCAGGACAGCTGGGGCTACAGGGAGACCCTGTCTCAAAAATGACCAAAAAAAAAAAAAAAAAAAGGACTTTCTAGGCTGAGAAGATAGGTCAGTCAGTAAAGTGCTTGCCATGCAAGCAGGAACACCTGAATTTGGTCTTCAGTACACAAGTAAAAAGCTGAGGTGAAGGAGCACACACTTGTAATCCAGTACTGAGGAGGCCAAGACAGGTGGATCCTTGGGCCTCACTGGCCAGCCAACCTAACCCAATCAGCAAGCCCTAGGTCCTATTGAGAACTTGGTTCAAAAAACAGTTCTGAGGAATGACACCCAAGACTGATCTCTGACCTCTAAACACACATCTGCATGTACGCACACCCCCAAATGTATCTAATATATTTGAGTACAAAGTAAAATACTACTAGGTGGACAAACTGATGTCCTGCCCCCTTTGAGGAATGTCTCCACCCTTCTGTGGAGGCAAGTCCCAGTCCTACTTTAACTTCCTCTCTGTTTTTTGTTAACTACTCTCCACCAATATGTAGTAAGTCAACCATAAGCTAGGAAGCTTAGACGTCTACCAGGCATAGATGCATTGTATAGATACGATTTAAGGCCAAAAATATTTCAAGTAAATGGATGATTTTAAAATTGGGTTCATTGTCAGGAGGGATTTCTACACAGCTCTCTCTATCCCACCTATGGTTTGCTGATGTGGGTCTTACATTTTAATGAGCACCCAGCCTAGCTTCAGGCAGCAGCTAAACTAACAGAGATAAATAGCAGAAAATGCTAGGCCCTGTGGGCTTGTGGAAAATTGTCAGGGAAGTGTCTAGATGGACAAATAACATAGTGAATCTAGAGGGAAACAATTAAAATAGGCTCAGCACAATTATGCACTCTTCAGGAGGATACTGGAGACTAAAGCCAGGAATAGTGGTGCATGCCTTTAATCCCAGCACTCTGGAGGCAGAGGCAGGTGGATCTTTGTGAGTTCAAGGCCAGCCTGGTCCACATAGTGAGTTCCAGGACAGCTGGGGCTACAGAGAGACCCTGTCTCAAAAAGACAGGGAAAAAAAAAAAGAATTCTCTCTGCAAATAGCAGAAAAATCCAACTGAAAGTGGCTTAAACATAAATTTTGCCAATTTTCTCTTCCTATTACTCTACAGAAGTGTTGGGTGGGCAGTTGCTGGAATTGGTTCAGGGTATTCTCTGTGGTTGCAAGATCAGTCAATGGTTCCAGAAATTATATCCAAATTCCAGGAAAGGAAAGGAACGCCATCAACATCAGCTGTTCCCTTCGTCAAGCTAGAGTTTCCTAGAAATCTCTCTGAAAAAAAGATTTTCACTGTGTCACTAACCATAGATGCTTCTAGATATAAACACAGCTGAGAAAACAAGCTTAAGTTTCTAAGAGATGCTTACAAATGTGTGTTAGGTTAAAAAGTTAACACAAGGCCCAGTTCACAGGGTCTATCACAGCTCAGCCTTGAACTTTTTAATACCCATGTGTACAGATCTTCCCACGTAAATGTCTAACACTGAATGCATTCATCAGACCTCTAAGGAAGGCAGCCTATAAAACTCAGCCAGCTGCTGCATCCTGCTAACAGCCTAGAGTCTCTGAAGCCTTCTCTACAAATCTTCTTTGATTCTTTCTTCTTCTCCTTTTTCTTTTCAGTGCAGGAGATCAAACCCAGGGACTCGTACATACTCCAGAAGCAATCTGTCACTGAGCAACACTCCCAACCCAGAATCTATTCTCTTAATCACTGTGATTCAGCATGGAATCTGTCCTTGAAACAACCGCAAAGTTAAAGACCAAGCCTAGGACACAAAGTTCTAATCAATACTCGGATATGAACGAGCCTTGGAAGCCCTCCAGTCCCCTCTGCAGTGGCTCGAGCTCCATCACGCATTGCCTGAGCCAGACCTTTGTTTAAATAAGGAAATACATACTTACCTGGCAGGGGAGATACCATGATCACGAAGGTGGTTTTCCCAGGGTGAGGCTCATCCATTGCACTCCGGCTGTGCTGACCCCTGCAATTTCCCCAAATGCGGGAAACTCGACTGCATAATTTGTGGTAGTGGGGGACTGCGTTCGCGCTCTCCCCTGAGAAAAAATAAATAAATAAATAAATAAATAAATAAATAAATAAGGAAATACAGCGCATGGGCTATATGATAAACAAATCAGATGTCCAGAACATTGCAGCCTTCATTCATCCTGGAAATACTTATCACTCTCCTCCAGCCTACAAACTCCTCCCTCCTTTCCAACTCAGGATGAGTATCTAGTCCTCTGAAGACCTTTCCTCATGGCCACTCTGAAAATGCAATTTCTGGGCACTATTGCAGCATTTAGCATTGTATTTTATCTGTATGATTATTCTTGTTCCTGTAGGTGGCAAACTGAGAAAGGAATTCTTTGAAAAGCTTTCCTTTCATTTGTATACTGAGCACAAGAAAAACACTTGTTCCTGGAGATGAGCTTTTGAAGAGGCCCTGAAAAACTCTCCCAGCTCTCACAAAAGGACAGCTACCAGAGGAGTTTAACTTTACAACCTTGGTGGCTGCCAGTGTTGACATCCAACATAGTTATACAAATTTGATAATTGAGTATAAATTAATATTTTAAAGCTCTACCATGTATAAAATTAGGTCTTGAATATAGGACCAGACTTGATTTGTCAATACTGTCTACTGACATTTCACAATCTGAATTGTCATAAACCATATTCATGCCATTTTAGTTTTGAAGAGAATGTTGAGTTCAAGACTTCTTCAAATTAAAATAGGCAAGTAAATATATTCAGGGAAGGAAAGGTTCTCCTTGCTTTTAATTTATTTCATTAGTACATTCAGACATTCTACTTTTTAAATGAATACTAAAAGCTAAAAATAGTTCTTTCTCCCTTCTCTTTTTCTGGTTCTTTTCCTTGTTTCATAGTACTGAGGCAGGATGGAAGGATGAAAGAGTTGAGGTGGCGTGGCGATGGCTGAGAAGATGAAGGAAGCTTTCTTTTGTACCGAACACGTACCACACGACCCTGCTAAGAGGAGGGAAACACAGCACCTGCCTGCAGCCGCCGTAGAGACCAGCCAGCTACCTCTGTAGCCCAGTCTGAGAGGTACTTCTAATTCAGGCCCTTAGCCTGGAACGAGACACATTTTCCACTCTTGGCCATGACGTCTCACCTGCCCAGAGACTGCTGAACCCTGGACAGGAATTTCAGGCTGATGGCTGTTGGCCTATCTTCAGCCTATGTCCACTCACAACACCAGCTATCCAGATTGGTGGTCCACACTGGGACCTCTTTCCAACCCACTGGCCACCCAAACTAAATGCAGGCCTGCTTTGGCCTGTATGCAGGCAAAAATTTTTAAAATGATGGCCAGGAACTCTGTAATGATGTTAATGGGGAATTTGATTGATTACTTGCTACAGCCTGCTTTTATAAACCAAATGACATCATTTCCCAGTGCCAATCACAGGGCCCCCAATTCCACACCACTGCACACTGCCTCCCCACCCAGCATCACACACGTAGGCCACATTGTTTGCTCCTCCTTGGGGCGGGGTCAGAGAGATCCGGCTCCCATCCATGTGGTGCCCTGAGGGGTGCTAGCTGAGAACCAGCCCCTAATTCAAACTGGATCCTCCTATAAGATGGTTCAGTCAGTAAAGTGCTTACCATACAAGCCTGGGAATCTGAGTTGGAGCCTCAGTGCCCACTGTAAAAGACTGGGCATGGTGGAGTGAGCCGGTAATCCCAGTGTAGGGGAGGAAGAAACTGGAGCTTGGCTGAGCAGCCAGCCAGTCTAGCCTCATCGATGAGCTCCAGACTAATGAAAGACCTTTTCCTCACAAAACTAGGGAGATGGCTCAGCAGTTATGAGTGCTTGCTGCCAAGCATAAGGACCAGAGTTCAAGTCCCCAGAACACAGGAAAAAAAACAGGTCAAGTAGGCCTGTAACTCCAGCACTGTGGGGGAGTGGAGACAGAAGACTTGGCAGGGCTTGCTGATAGAGTTACTGGTCACCTCTATGGGGGGGGGGGCCCTGTCTCAGGACAATAAGGCGAGAGTGATAGAACAGGACATTGTCCTCTTCTGGTCTTTATATGCAAACGCTTGGGTACTTGCATCCACACATGCATATGCACCCATACATATATACCACACTCACACACATACACTCACATATCTACTCACACATGTTAAAAAAAATCAACAAGGTGGACAGTTCCTGAAGAATGACACCAGAAACCGATCTTTAGCCTCCACACACATGCCATGCAGTCGCATACATAACACACATGTGCTCACACATACACACACAATAATTGAGAGCACATGAGAAATAAAAAGAGCCCTTCACCTCATCACCTGGACCTGACTTAATTATGGTAGCTGTAGTCAAGAGTTTTGACATAACTCATGGAAGACTGCTGCAGCCAAGATTAAGATGAAGGACAGGATGCTTGGAACCAAAACATAGGTCTTAATCTCTTTGTATAATGTATATATAGGCATTCTTAAAATTTTTGATCTATGATGTCTTAATCAGTATCATCCTGTGCATACCTGCCTACTACCTTTATAAATCATCTTATAAAGTCATTTATTTAAGAAAACATTCTTATAATGAGGAAATGAGTGGACCAACACTTTTTTCTTCCTTGATCTTAATTGTATACTTACTCCTTTAAACCACATTGTTCCAGATCACTCACAGAGCTGCTGCTGAGGTGCTTGGGCATATTGCTCTCCTTACATCTGCACCTGATTCTCTTCAAGTGCATTAGCCATGTTTGGAATCTGTGATCTTTCTGTTTTCCTCTGATTTGGCCTGAATTCTCTCTTGGAATTCCAGGCTGCACCTGTCTAGAGGCCCAGAGGCTCTGAGGCAATTCAAGGGTTTCTCAGGGTTTACAGCTGGGTATGCAATCCCTGCTGCCTGTGTCAGTGTTAGCTTTGAAGGAAAAATACTGCCTCCAAAATTTTTTTCATAAACAGATGAAGTTTTATTATAGTCATCAACATTACAAAAAGTTCAGTGTATCCAACAAATGCCCTAAATTCCTTAACATGTCCCAATCAACTGGATTTAGTAGTAATACAATTGTAAAAATTAGGATACAAGAATTTTGAAAACTTCTTTAAGAAATGGTATTTTAGGGACTGGAGAGATGGCTCAGCGGTTAAGAGCACCCACTGCTCTTGCAGAGGACCCGGGTTCAATTCCCAGCACCCAAATGGAGGATAAGAACCGTCTTTATCTCCAGTTCCAGGGGATTCCAACGCCCTCTTCTGATGTCTGACCTCCGCGGCATTGCACGTGGACCAACCTACATGCAGACAGTACACTCTTACTCAAAAAGTAATAAATAAATTAAAAAAAAAAAAGAAGTGGTATTTTATTTATTAGGTAAAAGACATTTCTGGCTCTTTTATATACTTTCTCAATTTTTCATATCTCTAAAACTTCCTATCTTGTTAATTACACAAATATATAAAACTTGAATAGTGTCCAGTCATTTATTTTACCTTAATTTATTATTATTATTATTTTATGTGTACATTTTATGTGTATCAGTGTATTGCCTGCATGTGTGTAAATATACCTGTGTTGTGCAAAGCTGCGGAGATCAGAAGAGGGTATCAGATTCCCCGGGAACTGGAGTTAAAGACAGTTCTTAGCCACTATGTGGGTGCTGGGAATCGAACCCAGGTCCTCTGCAAGAGCAGTTGATGCTCTTAACTGCTGAGCTATCTCTCCAGCCCCCACCTTAATTTTTTTTAAAGAATAAAAAAGACATTCTATACCATTGTAGAAAACAGTTTTCTCATGCAGGGGGTTCAGATAGTTATCATTAAAGGTTATTTTACTCTAGCAACTTTTACTTTTTATATTGTTAGGAAAACTGAACTGGAAATCACTATTTCCTCATCCCACAGATGTTACTGTATACCTGTTCTTCACTCTGACTATAGAAGTATTGTCCCCAGTGCTTGGAAGATAAAGGAGCAAAACAGAAGTCAGGGGTGGCTAGTGTTTGAGTGCAGTCCCTAAAGGCTTGCATGCTGGAGGCTTGGTCCTCCAGGTGACTGTCCCTTAAGAGATAGGGCCTGGTGGGGGCAATTGGGTCAGAGAAATTAAGGGATTTCTCATGGGTCCCAGAGAGAGAGAGTGTGTTATTATATAAAGGAGCAAGCACAACCCATCCCCGTTCTAGCCTCCTGTCTTATTATGTGAATTCTCCCTCTCACAGGCACTCCTGTCATGATGTGATGCAGTCAAGAGACTCCTCACCAGAGTCAGCAGATATCAGTGATTGAACCTCCAAAACTAAATACACTTTTCTTTATAAAAGACCCAATCACGCTGGGCGTGGTGGCACATGCCTTTAATCCTAGCACTTGGGAGGCAGAGGCAGGCGGATCTTTGTGAGTTCAAGGCCAGCCTGGTCTACAGAATGAGTTCCAGGACAGCTAGGGCTACAGGGAGACCCTGTCTCGAAAAGACAAAAAAAAAAAAAAATGACCCAATCACAAGTATTTTATTACAGCAATAGAAAGCATACTGCCACAGAAACAATAAGTATTATGAAGAATAAAGCAGATTGAGGGGACAAAGAGTAAGCACGATAGAGTGCTTTGAGCAGAATCTTAAGTAAGAGAATGAGCCACCCAAACAATAAGAGTTCTTTCAGATGGACTAGCATGTATGTCCTGAGGCATCAATGTATTTGCCTGTTCAAAACAAAGAGGTCATTGTGGTTGGAATGGTATGAACAAAGAAGAGAACAGCAAGTAATGGGGTCAGAGAGAAAGCAGGGCTAAGACCACAGGACCTGACAGCCCTAGAAAACCAGGGCAGAAGCCACATGCATAACTTTAAACTTTCAAGTAGATGTACTTGAAAGGTAAAAAGAAACAAGTGAAATTTTAAAGAGATTTTCTTTTGTCCTATGCAACCAAAATATTACCAAATTAACATGAAGGAAATTATAACATGATATTACATGACAAAATGAAACATCAGTGACTTTGTATTCTTTCTAAGTCTTTAAGTTCGGCATGGAATTTAAGCTCACAATGCATCTAAATTCAGACTAGCAACATTTTAAGTACCCATTAGCTGGATATAGCTATTAGCTACCTTGTCTGACCAGGCAGTTATTAAAAAAATGTGACTTTTGAAGGGTTTTGGTTTTATATTATTTTAAAAAATATGACACAATTTGGATGTGAAAAATCCCTCAGAAACTCATGTATTGAAGCTCCTCAGAGGAGAAGCTTTGGGGAAGTGGTTGGATCGGAACTCTGACCTACTCCAGGGATTAACTCACTGATTGATTCATAACGAGGCTGTGAAAACCAGGAGACATGGACTTGCTGGAAGAGGCAGGTCACTGGGGATGTGGGCTAGAAGGGTGCACCTTGTCCCTGGTCTTTCCCTTTCCCTTGCTTCCTGGCTGCAGGGGAGAGGGCAGCCTCCTCTACTCCAGGCTCTTGCCTCCCTGATATTCTGCCTCTTCATCTGAGGCTCAAAGCAAGGAAGGAAACCAGATGACCTTGAGCTAAAACTCTGGAACAATAAGCGAAAATAAACCCTTTGTGTCAAAGTGATTTTTTAAAAAAGGTAGCAATATACAAAAACAAAACTAACAGCATTAGAAATTCTATGTTTTGGTCACCCACTTTCAACGGCTAGCAATATATGGCCAATCTTTTTTTTTTTTTTTTTTTGGTATTTTTGAGACAGAGTCTCCCTTTAGTCTCAGCTGGCCTGGAGCTTGCTCTGTAGACCAGGCTGGCCTTGAACTCACAGAGATCTGCCTGCCTCTGCTTCCCGATGTTGAGGCTGAAAATTGCACAGAAAAACTCTTAAGCCCAGGATTCAATCTTTAATACAAAATATATTTAATTTGCTGGTGTGCCAGGGGTGATGGCGCATGCCTTTAATCCCAGCACTCGGGAGGTAGAGGTGGGTGGATCTCTGTGAGTTCAAGGCCAGCCTCTGTGAGCTCCAGGACAGCTGGTACTAAAAGGGAGACCCTGCCTCAAAAATACCAAAAAAAGGAAAAAACTAATTTGCTGGTGCACCAGAACCCAATTAAGAAAACTGATGCATCAGGAGGGCCAATTGTTGATGCATCAGTGATGCAACCCATTCCACGCAGGGATGAATGCAACTCTGACTGTCTGTTACAGAGAGCTTCTAAGGACAAAAACCACAAACTAGAGGAATTTGGTGACATTATAGAAACACAATTGCAAGGCTACAGAAACACAATGCAAGCAGTGGTGACCTTTAAACTGATGGGTTGTGTTTAGCAGCATGAAGCCCCTTGGAGAGGAATGGGCTCCTTAGGGGTGGGAAGCACTCCTTCAGGGCTGGGAAAGCTCATCCTGACCTCAGATAGCTATGGGAACTAGGAACTCAGGGCTGGACTGTATTCTTGTGGTTAAGGTAGTCATGGGAACCAGGCTTGCTTTAGCTAACTCAATTTTACAGTTAACACTTTCCTTCTAATTATTTCTGACCTCCCCCTAACACCAAGTGCTGGGAATAAAGGCTGGCACTAAAGACAGATTTTAGCCCCCATGTGGGTACTGGGAATCGAACCTGGGTCCTCTGCAAGAACGGTCAGTGTGCTCTTAACTGCTGAACCATCTCTCCAGCCCCAGCCAATCTTTTTAAGATTTAGCGTGTGTGTGTGTGTGTGTGTGTGTGTGTGTGTGTGTGTGTGTACCATGGCACAGCACATATGTGGAGGTCAGAGGACAACTTTCCACCATGGATTCTGGGGATTAAACTCAGGTTGAAGAAGAGTAGGACATAGTTCTGAGTCAGAAAGTCAGAGGAGGAAGCTGGGACAGGGGAGGAAGACTAACTGGATTCAGCTGTGTTCCAATTGCTCTCACTTGGATCCAAGATGGCCTCCTTCTGGATTTTTGTCCAAAGTTGGCCCCTTTTCACCCCTTTCCTCATCTGGCAGGAATTTCAGATTTCCTCCCCTTGCTCTACCCAGTCAGGTTCCTGCTTTCTTATGAGTGAACCAACCAACAACAGGTATCCTACAGTATCCAATGTAAAGGGGTAAAGGAAAGCCAGTCCTGCCTACCTCCTAACCTACAGAATATAAAACCCCAGACTCTCCAGGGGGTCGACGCCACATCCCCACGCAGGGAGTCTGTCTCTTTGTTGTATGGAATGTTGCTTTTCCTTCAACAAACCTTGGCTGTGTGCTGTAACTGCAAACTTCTCTTGTAATTCTTTGCCTGGCAAAGAAAAGGACCTGGCACCAAGGTCATGAGGCTTGCACAACAAGAACTTCTCCCCAGTGAACCATCTTGATAGCCCACATGGCCAATCTGGATTTAGCAATACCTTAGCCCAAGCCCAGGCTACTTAAAGAAATAGGTGACAAGTTTTGACCAGAGGAGAGCTTGTTGAAGCTCATTCTGCCTGCCTAGTGGGGAAGAAATCGAGAAGGGAAATCCAGGTGAACTGACAACTGCTTAGCCTTGGAAGACAGCTATGGAGGTGGTGAGAATGGACAGGGTTGACTGAATCGCTGACAGTTCAAAGCTAGAAGCTGACATTACATGCTGACGGAATGGTTATTGGATGTGAGAGTGAAGAACTAGGGATAAGATGTCAGGGCACGGGGCCTGAGCAAAATGGAGATATCATCATTGTGTCTGACATGTTAACATTAAGCTGCTCATTAGCTACCCAAGTGGAGGCAGTAAATAAAAAGTTGGTATGTAACTGCAGTTCAAGGAAGAAGTAGAGGCAGGAGTTATACACGTGGTGCTGCCTTTAATCCCATTGCTTGGGAGAGGACAGTGAGTCCTAACCTGCCTGGACTATGTTCTCATCTCAAAGAGGGGGCAGGGCACACAAGATGTGTTTACTAAGAAATGAATGCAAATTGAGAGGATCAGAAAGAGGATCTGGTAGACTTACACATTTGCAGCAGGAAGAGGAAAATGAAAATTAGGCTGACTAGGAAGCCCCGATGAGAAAGAAAAGCTTAAAAATAAAACAGGAAAAGCAGTGTCACTGAAGATAAGAAAAAGAAATAGTTCACAAAAGGGTAGTCAGAAAAACACCAGACTATAAACCTAAGAAAACAGAAAAGAAAAATGAGTGAGGAAAATTTGAAAACTGAAACAAACGAGTGCAGTGGACATCCATCGATCTGGTGATAAAATTCCAAAGAAAAAGGGCCGTTTCACTTGACCTTGGAGCAAAATATTTTAACTCCCTATCTCTTAGTGAGACATTTTCTTGCAACAAAAAGGAACAAAACAGGCAGACTTCATACTATCCCCTTCGTTTATCAGTCTCATTATCAGCAACAGTATGGCCATTATTTTGCAATATATGCATATTTTTAATTTAATGCAACTAACAAACTACTTTAAAACCATGATAATATAACATGTAGGGGCTGGAGAGATGGCTCAGCAGTTAAGAGCTAACAACTCTCGATGGTGTGGTGGTGCATGCCTGTAATCCCAGCACGCAGGATGCAGAGGCAGGCAGATCTCTGTGAGTTCAAGGTCAGCCTGGTCTACATAGCGAACTCCAGGCCAGCTGGGACTAAAGGGAGACCCTGTCTCAAAAAGACCAAAAAATTAAAAAAAAAAAAAAAAAAAAAAAAGCTGACCAACTCTCAGTAACTCCAGTTCCAGAAGATCTGATGTCCTCTTCTGGCTTCCTCAGGCATTGCATGACACAGAAGCTCTTCTATATATGCAAGCAAAACACTCTAGGTATAAAATTTTTTTTAAGATACAAACATTCAACTAAAAAGATCAATTCAAAAGACTTAAAATCTTAAATTGTAGTTGGGCCTGGGGAGCACAACTATAATCCCAGCACTTTAATATTTCATCTTACCACAATCGGACTGGCTAAGATCAAGAGAACAAAAGATACCAAATGGTAGTGAGGATGTGGAGAAAGGGGAACACTCATTCACTGCTGGCAAGATTGCAAACTTGGACAACAACTATGGAAAGTATTAAAAAGAAACTCTTTTTTTTTTTTTTTTGTCTTTTTGAGACAGGGTCCTGTTCCTTTTAGTCCAGCTTGCAGGTGACCTCTCTAGGGAGACCAGGCTGGCCTTTAACTCTCAGAGATTTACTTGCCTCTGCTTCCCGAGTGCTGGGATAAAGGCAGGTGCCACCAGGCCCAGTGTAAAGAAGTCTTTTTTTTTTTGGTGTTTTCAAGACAGGGCTCCCTGTAGCCCAGCTGTCCTGGAAACTCACTCTGTAAGACCAGGCTGGCCCGGGAACTACAAAGATCTGCCTGCTCTGCCCTCCCAAGTCTAGGATTAAAGGCGTGGCGCCACCACACCCAGCTAAAACTCTTAAATAACGACAATTGAATCTACAATAAATCATGGTTATACCCCTCCTTTGGCATATACCCCCAAGGCTCATCCTACTGCAGAGCGACTAACTTGTACTTCCATGTGCGTTATGGCTTCTTATTTCCACAAAAACTAAGAAATGAGTAATCTAAATGTCATTCAAAACATGAACAGTTAGATAATGAAAAGTACGTAACAATCCGACACAATGGAGTTTTTAGTGGTAAAGAAAGATGAAAATCATGGAAATTTGCAGGTAAATGGATGGAACTATAAAATGTTATACTAAGTGAAAGAAACAAGAATCATGAAAAACAAACACCATTCTCCTCATTTGTGGATTCTTAACAACAAATCCTTAAATGTGAATATATGTTAATATAATATATATATATATATATATATATATATATATATATATAAAACTGAAGGAGTCAGGAAAATGGAAAGTAATCAGGGAGGTAAAGTGAAAAGAGCCTGAAAGTGAGTAACAGTAGGAGACATGTGCTGCCAGAGTGAAATGGGTAAAAAGGGGTTATTTCCTGGGAGAGGAAAAGGGAAAGTTATACAAGGAAACATGGAGGTAAAGGGAAGGAGTTCAAGAGAGGGGAGATCACAGGAGACCGGTATTATCAAGGGAAAACATGGGAAATGGAGGTGCTTTAACTAGAGAGGGAAGAGGGAGAGTTAAACAGAAAGAAAGGAGAAATAAACAATGCTTAGCTAGTGTGAAAAATCAGATAGAAATATATTAGTTCAAAAGCCTACTGAAAAATTATACATACAATGTCTGTTCATGACTGCATGTGAGTATAGGAAGGCTATATAACAAGAAACATGGTGCCAGAAAGGAGAATCCTCCCTTTGACTTGTTGATCAAGGTAATTCAAGACACTACCAAAATTATATAGGACATTGCCTCAGCCCCTGATTATCCCCCAGAACCTGAAGGTAAGACCCTATTGCTGAATACAGGACATATTTTGGACACAGGACCTAGAGCAATAGAGCTGGAACTGACCTGGAAGCTACTTCCCTGAAGGCTAGTTCTCAAGTTCTCATAATTTTAGAGGATATTATGCAAGCTGCCAAGGGGAAAAAAAAAATCAATGGTTCCAGCTTTTCAGCCAAATAACCACAACAATGACCAGCACAGCAAACTGTAATGGGACAGTAGTGGCACTTTTATCTTAGGGGTAATCAATAGCTACCTAACTGGACTTAAAGCCCACTCAATGGGAATGAACTCATATGTGGCACTGTAAGCATAGCCAAACACACATGGCTGGAGAGGTCACAGATCTTACAGAAAGCCTAATTGAACTTAAAGCCCACTCAATGGGAAAAAAACTCATGTGTGTCACATACCTAGAGAAACACAATTTCTTATTATATAATAAATATGGATCCTTATATTTACAGATAAGCATACCAGTAACCACTCATCAAAGAAGCTTCTTTTTCAACAGTTGGAGACTATTACAAAGTTCCACAACTGGTCACATACAGAGAATGAGTGTCTGTGAGATGCCCAACCCTAAGTGGCACATTCACAATGGAATCTCTACACCCAAGGGTCATGGAACATAGTGGGGTAGAGAGAATGCTAATGCATCTCTCAACTCTGATCAGTGAAGCTTCCTCGTGAAACATTGTGGTGAACTTAGAAGGCCACAACTGGCCAAAGTGTAGAGTATAAGGGACTGCAGAGTGTGGGTCACTGGACAGGACTCCTGTATTAAACTTCACCCACTCAGGACTCAGGAACCATTTAGGAAGAGGGGGCATAAAGAATGGAAGAGACAGGGAAGGAGGCACATGACCAGAAGGAAACAGAGTCTTACAGACTCCTGGGACCTTGCTCATCTGAACTTACGGCAATGGTGTCAGCATGCATAAGACAAAAACCTAGCATAGAGCTGTGGAAATGGGCAGCAGGCCCCAACCTTAGCTGAAGAACTATTGATGGCTGATTACGGCTGGGTGAGGGAGAATTGATCTTTTTTTTTTATTAAAAATTTTTTTTAATTTAATTTTTTTTATTTTTGTATGTGTATGAATGTACTGTCTGCTTGTAGGTTTGTGCACCCGTGTCGTGCAATGCCGCGGAGGTCAGAAGAGGGTCTCGGATTCCCCTGGAACTGGAGTTCTCCTGGAATTGGAGTTACAGACAGTTCTTAGCTGCCATGTGGGTGCTGGGGATGGATCCCAGGTCCTCTGCAAGAGCAGTCGGTGCTCTTAACCACTAGGCTATCTCTCCAGCCCTGAGAATTGATCTTCTTTAAGGGAGAGACTGGCTGACTAGATCCCAGTGGATGAACTGGCACTGAGGGATGGCTGGGTACACTAATTTGACTCAATAGGCCTTAACATAAATGACAGAATGCATGAAATTTGGTGGGGGTGGGTATTTAAAGGGTTGTGTATGGGGAAGGGGTATAAAGATGATTAAGATGTTCTGTATAAAATGCACCAAAATTCAATTAAAAATATACATTAAATAAAATAACCAGGTATGTGGTGACACATACCTTTAATCCCAGCACCAGGGGGAGGGGGTAACATAGATCTCTGTGAAATGGAGGCCAGCCTGGTCTANGGTAAAGGGAAGGAGTTCAAGAGAGGGGAGATCACAGGAGACCGGTATTATCAAGGGAAAACATGGGAAATGGAGGTGCTTTAACTAGAGAGGGAAGAGGGAGAGTTAAACAGAAAGAAAGGAGAAATAAACAATGCTTAGCTAGTGTGAAAAATCAGATAGAAATATATTAGTTCAAAAGCCTACTGAAAAATTATACATACAATGTCTGTTCATGACTGCATGTGAGTATAGGAAGGCTATATAACAAGAAACATGGTGCCAGAAAGGAGAATCCTCCCTTTGACTTGTTGATCAAGGTAATTCAAGACACTACCAAAATTATATAGGACATTGCCTCAGCCCCTGATTATCCCCCAGAACCTGAAGGTAAGACCCTATTGCTGAATACAGGACATATTTTGGACACAGGACCTAGAGCAATAGAGCTGGAACTGACCTGGAAGCTACTTCCCTGAAGGCTAGTTCTCAAGTTCTCATAATTTTAGAGGATATTATGCAAGCTGCCAAGGGGAAAAAAAAAAATCAATGGTTCCAGCTTTTCAGCCAAATAACCACAACAATGACCAGCACAGCAAACTGTAATGGGACAGTAGTGGCACTTTTATCTTAGGGGTAATCAATAGCTACCTAACTGGACTTAAAGCCCACTCAATGGGAATGAACTCATATGTGGCACTGTAAGCATAGCCAAACACACATGGCTGGAGAGGTCACAGATCTTACAGAAAGCCTAATTGAACTTAAAGCCCACTCAATGGGAAAAAAACTCATGTGTGTCACATACCTAGAGAAACACAATTTCTTATTATATAATAAATATGGATCCTTATATTTACAGATAAGCATACCAGTAACCACTCATCAAAGAAGCTTCTTTTTCAACAGTTGGAGACTATTACAAAGTTCCACAACTGGTCACATACAGAGAATGAGTGTCTGTGAGATGCCCAACCCTAAGTGGCACATTCACAATGGAATCTCTACACCCAAGGGTCATGGAACATAGTGGGGTAGAGAGAATGCTAATGCATCTCTCAACTCTGATCAGTGAAGCTTCCTCGTGAAACATTGTGGTGAACTTAGAAGGCCACAACTGGCCAAAGTGTAGAGTATAAGGGACTGCAGAGTGTGGGTCACTGGACAGGACTCCTGTATTAAACTTCACCCACTCAGGACTCAGGAACCATTTAGGAAGAGGGGGCATAAAGAATGGAAGAGACAGGGAAGGAGGCACATGACCAGAAGGAAACAGAGTCTTACAGACTCCTGGGACCTTGCTCATCTGAACTTACGGCAATGGTGTCAGCATGCATAAGACAAAAACCTAGCATAGAGCTGTGGAAATGGGCAGCAGGCCCCAACCTTAGCTGAAGAACTATTGATGGCTGATTACGGCTGGGTGAGGGAGAATTGATCTTTTTTTTTTATTAAAAATTTTTTTTAATTTAATTTTTTTTATTTTTGTATGTGTATGAATGTACTGTCTGCTTGTAGGTTTGTGCACCCGTGTCGTGCAATGCCGCGGAGGTCAGAAGAGGGTCTCGGATTCCCCTGGAACTGGAGTTCTCCTGGAATTGGAGTTACAGACAGTTCTTAGCTGCCATGTGGGTGCTGGGGATGGATCCCAGGTCCTCTGCAAGAGCAGTCGGTGCTCTTAACCACTAGGCTATCTCTCCAGCCCTGAGAATTGATCTTCTTTAAGGGAGAGACTGGCTGACTAGACCCCAGTGGATGAACTGGCACTGAGGGATGGCTGGGTACACTAATTTGACTCAATAGGCCTTAACATAAATGACAGAATGCATGAAATTTGGTGGGGGTGGGTATTTAAAGGGTTGTGTATGGGGAAGGGGTATAAAGATGATTAAGATGTTCTGTATAAAATGCACCAAAATTCAATTAAAAATATACATTAAATAAAATAACCAGGTATGTGGTGACACATACCTTTAATCCCAGCACCAGGGGGAGGGGGTAACATAGATCTCTGTGAAATGGAGGCCAGCCTGGTCTACATAGTGAGTTTCAGGTCAGCTGGGTCTATGGGGAGAACCTAAAACAGATATTGACTGGGAATTTTTTTTTTTTTAATTTATTTTTTTTATGTGTATGAATGTACTGTCTGCATGTTAGGTGTCCCGCGCTGTAATCTCGCCGGCAAGAACTTCACGCGGACAACAGGATTCTTCTGTGGTAATATTTATTGTGCACAGCTCTTTTGTGAGAAGGACCCCGAAATGGGGCAGAAGCACCGCTTATATAGCAGTCCAGAGGGTTCGGGTATGCTCTGGATTGGTGCACCGTCTGATGCCTCATTAGCATGCCCAAGGCGCGGGCCCAGACAGTAGTAGTCATGCGCAGTTTGTCCAATGCAAAGGCAACGGCGGGAAGCGGCTTGTAGTGACTCAGGAAGTCGGCGCCATCTTAGGGCGTGGCACAGCACACATTGTCTGTGTGGTAGGCTGCCAACAGTTAGGTCTGTGCACCCATGTTGTGCAATGCTGCAGAGGTCAGAAGAGGATGTCAGATTCCCCTGGAACTGGAGTTAAAGACAGTTCTCAGCAACCTCGTGGGTACTGGGGATCGAACCCAGGTCCTCTGCAAGAGCAGTTGGCGCTCTTAACCGCTAGGCCATCTCTCCAGCCCTTGACTGGGATTTTAAAGAACCTATTTGGAAAAGAGCAAGGTAAGCCAGGCATGGGGGTGCACACCTTTAATCCCACTACTCAGGAGACAGAGGCAGGCAGATCTCTGTGAGTTCTAGGCCAGACACGGCTACATACTGAGACTCTGTCTCAAAAAGCCCAAACCAAACAAACGAATAAACAAAAAAATCATGGCACATAAAATTTGCTTTTAAATATTTCAGCAAATAAATTAGAAATGAACACCAAAAAAAAAAAAAAAAAAAAAAGCCAAGCAGTGGGGTTGGTGGAACAAAATGCTAACATGGTAGCCAGGCGAGGGCACAGGGGAGCCTGTTGAAATATTCCGACTTCTGTGTAGCTGAGGAAAGGTGAGATGGCTCAGTGGTTAAGAGCACTGCTCTTGCAGAGGACCCGGATTCAATTCTCAGCACCCACATGGTGGCTAATAACCATTTGTAATGTCAGTTCCAGGGGATCCAACACCCTCTTCTGACCTCTGCATGACACAGGTGCACCTACTTCAATGCAGCCAATACACTCATACACATAAAAAATTAAAAATAGGGGCTGGAGAGGTGGCCTAGCGGTTAAGAGCGCCAACCGCTCTTACAGAGGACCCGGGTTCGATCCCCAGCACCCACATGGCGGCCGAGAACCGTCTGAAACTCCAATTCCAGGAGAACTCCAGTTCCAGGGGAATCCGAGACCCTCTTCTGACCTCCGCGGCACTGCACGACACGGGTGCACAAACCTGCATGCAGACAGTACATTGATACACATACAAAAATAAATAAAATTAAAAAAAAATTAAAAATAATAAATAAAAAATATTTTTTATAAAAGAAAGTAGGGTTAGCAACCATGCTAAATGCTGCTCAAACAGCTCAAAAGAGTTGACAGAGAGCATGAAGCTACTAGCAACTTTGACCCATCAGTTGCAGTGAGCAGGGCAGCGAGAAGAATGGAGGGAGGAAGAAGAAAGGACTCATGGGTAGCAGGAGCACACGGCTGTGTCAAACAGCCTGTAAAGTGGCCTCCAGTGACTCCGATTCCTGTTATTTACAGCCCTGTGTAATTGTTCCCCTTGTGTGACTGCATACAGCCAAGCGACAGAGCCTGGCACCATTTAGGAAGTGTCACTTCCATGATTAGATTGTCAAAGATGTGACTTCCGTCTTTAGCATACTTCTTTCCAGTGCCACAGTTTGATGATACAAGCTGCCATGTCGGAAGGCCTGATATTGAGGAACTCAGGGCAACCTATAGGCACTAACCAGCAAGGAGCTGAAGTCCTCGGTCCAAGAGGCCAGAGAGTGCAAGTCTGCCTTCAGAAGAGACACCAGCACCGGCTAGCGCCTTGACCAGCATACTGAATGGCACAGTAAAGTGGAAGGCACAGTTCAGTGCATGTGCACATCGGATCTGACAGAAATTGTGAGCTAGTACATTAGTTTTGCTTTAAGATGCCAATTTTTTGATGCTCATTGTTACAAACAACAGATAACACAGAGGCAGTACCTGAAGAGTGTGGGGTCCCAAAAATGGTTGAACTTTCGTTTTGTTTTCTTTTTTGTTGCTTTTTCTTGCTTTTGGAGGGGTCTATATTTTATTTTATTATTTTATTTTATTTTATTGCCTTTTTAGACAGGGTCTCCCCAGATGGCCTGGAATTCATTACAGACCAGGATGGCCTTGAACTCACAGGGATCCTCCTGCCTCTGCACAGAGATCCTCCTGTCTCTGCCTCCTGAGTGCTGGGATTAAAGCCACCATGCCTGGATTGGAGGGGAGTCTATTTTTAAGGAAAGAATATTGCAATGTTTGGAGGCTTTGGGTTTTGTGGTTGTATTTAGTTTTGCGCATGTGACTATGCGTGTATGCACGCATGTGGAAGCACTTGTGGAGGCCAAAAGAGAGGGTCAGATCCCCTGGAGCTGGGGTTACGGCCAGTTGTGAGCCGCCTGATATGGGTGCTAGGAACCAAACTCAGGTCCTCTGCAAGAGCAGCCAGTGCTCATAACCTGAGCAGTCTCTCCAGCTCCTCGCCTCACTTTATAAACATAATCCTGTTCTCATAGGGGCTTCATGGTAACTTTTCAGTCCCAAGAGAAAAAGATAAATCAGTCCCAGACTAACAGCAACATTCCTGAGAGGCCTAGCAGAAAGCAAAGGCAAAATCAATGCCAAGCTTTTATCCTGGTTTAGGTCTGGCAGGATTTCCATTACAAAAGTCACACTGAACATGATACCACAATTCAAAATTATGAATCAAAACAACCTCTAACCTCTACACATAAGATGAATGCATCTCTCAACTCTCACCTGAGAGGTTTCCTTATGCAGCAGATGGTGATTAACAGAGAAACCCACAATTGGCCAATGTGCATCCCTGAATAGGACACCCATTTCAAACTTCTGCCTCCCAAGGCTCAGGGATCATTGTGAAAGAGAGGACAGAAAGATTGTAAGAGACGGAGGTGGTGGATGACCATAGGGAAACAGTTTTCCAGACAGCACCTCAGTTACATATATGAACGTACAGCAATGGTGACAGCATGCACATGTAAGCTCAAGCCAGACAAAATCCAGGCATAGACCTGGAGAAGTGGGTAAGAAATCCCAACCCAATCAGAGGAACTTCTGGCAACTGATGGGTGTTGGGTGGAGGAGAGACAGCGTCTTACAGGATGGAAGTCTTGGTAGAGTGACCCATGCTGAGGAACATGTAAGGACACAAATCAGACTCGATGGGTCAGACTGTATATATAGTGGAGTACACTGAGTTGGGGAGGAGGCAGGGGAAAGAAGTGTGCTGGATAGGGGAGGGGATCTATAGACCATCAAATTATTTGGACGAAAAAAATCACAAAAATTCAAGTAAAAATTAATTTTTAAAAATCTATAGTGGATGAATAATGAATATCAGTAGTAACAAAAAGTATTGAATTAGACCACAAAGAACTTTATTTCACATAAGGGGATTTTATTATCCATGTCTGGTGACACAGGCCTGTAATTCCAGCAACTCTGGAGGCTTAGGGAGGAAGACTGCAAGTTCAAGGCCTACCTGCGCAATATAGTAAGACCCTGTTCCAAAATTTAACAGTAAGGAGAAGGTTGGGATTCGAGCTCAGTGGTAGAGTGCTTACCTAGAATGCATGAAGCATCAGATTCAACCCTCAGTGGAAGGAAAGAAGAAAAGAAGGAAGGAAGGAAGGAAGGAAGGAAGGAAGGAAGGAAGGAAGGAAGGAAGGAAGGAAGAAAGGAAGATAGATTAGGCTGGGGTTCAGGACAGAAAGCCAAGATGGCATAGACGGGAAGGACCCTCCCGTCTTCTCCAGTTAGGAGCTTGCATTTGCCCTCAAAAATCAGGGATTGAGCCGGGCGTGGTGGCGCATGCCTTTAATCCTAGCACTCGGGAGGCAGAGGCAGGTGGATCTCTGTGAGTTCAAGGCCAGCCTGGTCTACAGAGTGAGTTCCAGGCCAGCTGGGACTACAGGGAGACCCTGTCTTGAAAAGACCAAAAAAAAAAAAAAAAACCAGGGATTGAGTTCTGGATTCCCACGAGACCTCCGCTGAGACCCACCTTCAGTTCCCTGACCTAGCCTAATTGGCCAGATTCCAACAAGGCACACCATCTCCCCTCCCCTGACCTATAAAAGGCCCTTCACCCCTCCCAGACATGTGCTTTCCAGTGGTCCTTCACCCCAAAGGGCCATCAGATCCTCCAGGGGAGCATTTCTCTGGAATAAAAGCCTGCCTTTGTTTACTTTATTTTTTATTTTTTTGGTCTTTTTGAGACAGGGTCTCCCTGTAGCTCCAGCTGTTCTGGAATTACTATGTAGACCAGGCTGGCCTTGAACTCACAGAGATCTGCCTACCTCTGCCTCCCTGCTGGGATTAAAGGCATGCGCCACCACACCCAGCTTTTTCACTTTAATTCAGACTGATTTGGCCTTTATCTCTGTGTCAGAAAACAGGAAGGAAGGGAGGAAGGGAGGAAGGGAGGAAGGGAGGAAGGGAGGAAGGGAGGAAGGGAGGAAGGGAGGAAGGAAGGAAGGAAGGAAGGAAGGAAGGAAGGAAGGAAGGAAGGAAGGAAGGAAGGGAGGAAGGGATTTTATTAGAGACCATTTGGTTTTGTTTGTTTTTGTTTTTGTTTTTGTTTTTTTGAGACCATTTGTTATTGTTTTATGTTTATGAGTGTTTTGCTGGCATGTATGTAAGAGCACCTATGTCATGCAATGCCCTAGGAAGTCAGAAGAGGGTGTTGGAGTTCCCTGGAAATGCAGTTACAGATTGTTGTTAGAAGCCTTATGGGTGGTGGGAACTAACCCTCTTAACTGCTGAGCCATCTCTCCACTCTTCTATTATTAGTTATAACCAATATTATTATTGTTAAATAACCAAAAGAGGGGGTGAAGAGGGAGAGAAGCATCTGTTTGTTTGGAATTGGTGGTGGAACCCAGGGCCTCATGAATGCTAAGTGCACACTCTATCACTAATATATACACCCCCTTAAATCCTACCTTTAAAAAAAATCACAGGGGGCTGGAGAGATGGCTCAGTGGTTAAATCCATCGACTGCTCTTGCAGAGGACCCAGGTTCCATTCCCAGCACCCACACGGCGGCTAAGAACTGTCTTTAACTCCAGTTCCAGGGGAATCCGACGCCCTCTTCTGACCTCTGCAGCATTTTATGACACGGGTGCACCAACCTACATGAAGACAGTACACCCATACACATAAAAAATAAAAATTAGCTGGGCGTGGTGGCGCACGCCTTTAATCCTAGCACTTGGGAGGCAGAGGCAGGCAGATCTTTGTGAGTTCAAGGCCAGCCTGGTCTACAGAGTGAGTTCCAGGACAGCTGGGACTACAGGGAGACCCTGTCTCGAAAAAACAAAACAAAACAAAAATAAATAAATAAATAAATACCATATTTGAGCATGGTGTGGTGGCACACACCTTTAATCCTAGCACTTGGGAGGCAGAGGCAGGCAGATCTCTGTAAGTTCAAGGCCACCCTGGTCTATAGTAAGTGCCAGGACAGCTGGGGCCATAAGAAGACCCTGTCTCAAAAACAAACAAGAAAAATCATATTTGAAGAAGATTCCCACTTTCAACAATGATGACAAAATAGGAACTGCATCTGTGCCTTGTGGTTGGCTGAACCACCCCCCAGAATATCCAAGCCCCAATACCTAAAATCTGTGCGTGAGGTCTGGCTCTCCCAGGATTCCAAGGGACTCGCAGATGTTCATTTCCTCCAGAAGCTGTCAGTAACCCCACTTCCCCTTTATCTGCGGCCCCAACCAAGACCTTTAAAAGGGCTTGACCAGCCATCCTAGGTGCTACCAGCCACATTTCCATCAACGGACAACCCTAACCAATTCTGAAGTAAATATGCTCCTGGAGTGACCTTAAGCCTGGTGTGCCTCATTTATCTGGGGGTCTCGCCTGCATAGACCCAATATATATGCACCTTTTTTTCTAACACTGTGGATATTACATGGAAATTTAATCATGTGGAATAAATTAAGGATCCTAAAATGTGAGGACTATCCCGGACTATCTAGAGGACACTATGTAATTGTGTGACTGCAGCAGTATACTAACTTTGGAACTGGAAAGAGGGGTGGTGAGCCAGGAAATGCAAGGAATGCAGCTCTAGAAGCTGGAAAGGGCCAGCATGCATTCTCCCTCCAGAGGGAGCACAGTAACACTGTCAGCACCTTCATCTCAGTCAGGGTTACTGACTAGATTTCTGAACTCCAGAACCCGAAGGGGGAAAAAAATGCTTCAATCCAACAAATATATGGACTTTTCATGGCAATCATGGAAAACTAGCATATTGTTCCCCCTTAAACAAAGACAAAAACAGGATGAAATCTATAAAACAAGTTTTCAGACATGGGAACACCAAACATTGGTCCCAAGAGAAGGAAAACAGATTAGATGAGCCCCACCACTGCCCTCAGCTTACAGCACTAGTTTCAAAGGGAACACGAGCCCAAACCAGGCCAAATTATCTCCCTAAATTGAAGAGGAAAAGGTGAGAATTCAAGAAGGTTGATGAAGCTCCACTTGGAAAGTGGAACATTGTGCAAGACACAGAGGAAGCCCTTGTGACATACAGAAGGGGCCCCTCAGACTTCGGCCGAGCACTGCTCAGAACAGTTGATTACTCAGTCCAGCGATTATGCAATGGTGGCAAGGTAACATTCCCTCCCTTTGTCTAGTATTTTAAATTCTAAAGAGAAGCTACACCCAGGGACTAAAATGTTAACCACTAAATAATCTTTCTTTACATTTAGAAAACCCAGAACAACCATTGAGCGTCAGACAACATCAGAATGTGTGGTGCCCTCCCTAGTCTTTAGTTCTGTGCTCATCTAACAAATGCCATACAAACTGCCATGAGGTCAGGGGTATGGCAGTGGTATCTGTAATGTGAACACTGCAGGTAAGGCAGGAGGATTGCCATGAGTTGGAGATCACCCTGAACTACAAAGCACAGCCAGGCCAGCTAAGGCTACGCAGCAGAATCCTTACCTCACAATGCAAACTGAAAAAAAAAAGGAAAATAATTGTCTAAAATTCTACAGGAGTAAGGGCTGGAGAGATGACTCAGAAGAATACTGGTTGCTCTTGCAGAGGACCCAGGTTCCGTTCCCAGCACCCACATGGGGGCTAAAAACAATTCCCAAGTCCAGTTCTAGGGGATCTGATACCCTCTTCTGGCTTCCATGGGCATTGTACAATATGGATCACATATACATGCAGGCAAAACACTTATACATATAAAATGAAAATATATAAATCAAATGAACAAACAAAAAATTGCAGGAGTAACCCAAGGAGCTGAAATTCAATCGCAATGTTCCAGCCAAAGAACAGAGACACATATCCTGAATGATGACTCACTCAGTATAGAGAATTTTCGCCCTGCTCCTCCTCTCCCCCCTTACAAAAGCCCTTTGTGAACCTGAAAAGCACATGTCAGGGGAGGGGAGATGGTGTGCCTTGTTGGAATCTTGCCAATTAGGCTAGGTCAGAGGACTGAAGGTGGGTCTCAGCGGAGGTCTCGTGGGAATCCAGAACTCAATCCTTGATTTTTGAGGGCAAATGCTAATCTCTTCATCTTTTCTTGAATAAAACTGATTTTCATCCTACCTACTCCCATCTCCCAAGTATTGGCTTTTTAGAAGTGAGCAGCTATGCCAGGCGTGGTGGCACACGCCTTTAATCCTAGCACTTGGGAGGCAGAAGCAGGTGGATCTTTGTGAGTTCAAGGCCAGCCTGGTCTACAGAGTGAGTTCCAGGACAGCTGGGGCTACAGGGAGACCCTGTCTCAAAAAGACAAAAAAAAAAAAAAAGAAGTGAGCAGCTAAACCTGGATCTGAGAAGTTAGGGTTTTTTTTGTTTTTTGTTTTTTTTTTTTTTGCCTTTTTTGAGGCAGGGTCTCCCTATAGACCCAGTTGGCCTGGGACTCACTCTGTAGACCAGGCTGGCCTTGAACTCACAGAGATCTGCCTGCCTCTGCCTCCTGAGCGCCCGGCAGAGGTTTGGCTTTTAAATTGACATGTCAGGAAATGTTGAAGATAAAGAACAACTACGAGAGCCGGGCGTGGTGGCGCACGCCTTTAATCCTAGCACTCAGGAGGCAGAGGCAGGCGGATCTTTGTCAGTTCAAGGCCAGCCTGGTCTACAGAGTGAGTTCCAGAACTGGGACTACAGGGAGACCCTGTCTCGAAAAGACAAAAAAAAAAAAGAACAACTATGATACTTCAAACATTGCTACTGGAAAAAGGAAATGGTAAGCTGTGTCTGTTAACTATGGAATAGATAAATCATTCATATACAGTATGATATATCTATACAATAAAATAATAATTAGCAATGAAAAGAACTCCTTACTTATGCCACAACATGGATAAATCTTAAAGAGTGTTTGTTCAAAAAGCTAGACACACAGAAACTAGATATGGTGCTTGGGAGATAACGCAGTCGATAAAGCACTTGCCTGGCAAACACAAGGACATGAATTTGATAACCAGAACTCGCAATATTTTAAAAGCTAAGCATGCTTATAAATTCCAGCACAAGTGGATCTCTGGGGCTCATCAGCCAGCCAGGCCAGCCTACTTGTAGAGTTCTAGGCCAGTGAGAGACCCTGTCTCCAAAAGGAAAAAAGAAAAAGTGGCCAGATGTGGTAGCACACACCCTTAATCTCAGCACTCAGGAGGCAGAGGAAGAGGCAGAGGCAGGCAAATCTCTGTGAGTTTAGGGCCAACCTGGTCTACATAGAAAGTTCTAGGCCAGCCAGGGCTACATAGACCCTGATTCAAAAGGAACAAAGTGGGCAGCACCTAAGGAATGACACTTGAGATTGTCCTCTAGTCTCCACATGCATGTGCACTGATGCACCCACGCACCTACAAGCATGCACACACACACACACACACACACACACACAATCTGTGCACACACATAAACATGCACAGACAAAAACAAAGAAAAAAGAAACTACTCAATACATGATTCAATTTATAGGACCTTCTGAAAAATTTAAAAAAAAAGCAAACTTGAGAGAAACTGGGATCAGAGCCAGGGCCCAGGGAAGAGAACAAGGTAAAGAACAGAGAGACACAAGAGAGCTCTCCGGAACCATGGAAATTTGAACTATATTGTCAACCAAAAGTAGCAAGAATCTAGTGGAGAACAAAGACAATTATATCATTAGGATTGTGATCTGGGAAAAGATTACAGCAGTCTTGAAAATGTACTCTGAGGTTTTAAAGCAGGATGGCCATATTCAAAGCCTAAAACTGCAAGGGAGTCAGTTATATCACCTCTTTCTCAGGAATTCTGATTGGTTCAAACAGAAGTTGAGCTGTTTGGTTGCAAAGGGAGAGTGTTATATTAATCCCTAGAAAATTTAGACAAAGTAGGGGTCATTCACAGACAGTTGACAAAAGCTAGAGAATTATAGGGGCTGATGGCTCAGTTGGTAAAGTGCTTGCCGCTCAAGCATGAGGACCAAGTTCAATCCCTAGCACCCACGTAAAAAGCAGGACATAGTACTACAGTCCTACAATCCCAGTGCTGGAGAGGCCTCTGCAAGCCTCAAGGAACTTGAAGCAACAATCTAATAATTAGGTATTTTCTTCTTAAGAACTAAAAAGTTACTAGTCATCTCATGTGTAGTTTATAAAACTCTTCCCCTACAGAGCCACCCACAACAGATACTATCAATGGAACTGAGCTGGAGACACTGAGTTAAAAAGCACACATTTGCCTCAAGGTCAGGCTGCTAAAAAACAGCACAAGCTAAAAACCCAATTTTCTAAACTTCAACACAAGAATCTACAGCATTTTAAGACAACCAACTTAAAAATGGCATTTATTTTCTATATTAAAATAGTGATTTTATATAAAAAATAAAGCGTTAATAATGCCCATTTATCACAGCATATCCAAACAGTCATTAAGCATCATTTGACAGTTTCTCAGAATTAAATATACCCAAGTGTCACGTGTAGATGCCACACCAATGGCTCAACATATCTGCTCCCCCTACCCCCCATGCCTGGATATCACATCAACGCTCCCTCTTCCATAGACTCCTCAGAACCACGGCTCATTTCTCTGCCTGAAAACTCAGATGAGTAGTGGATAAATTAAGCACCAAAATGAGTTAAAAACCAGTGGTTTATTCAAGTGAAAAGTGTTGCTAATGTATGTTCAGAAGAAACATTTGTATATGAAGAGACATTTGACCTATGAAGGACTTAGTGGAGGACCTAAACCCACTCTAAACAGATGCTTGAAATATTCTTACCTTCTTGGTAAAATTTAAGAGGCAATAAATGTTTTCAAATCTTCACAGTTTAGCTCCCTTCAGTGTACGATATTGATTTATTTATGTCAAAAGTTGGTTTCAATTTCTAGCTACTCCCATATCCCCATCTCCAGTAAAAACAAAACCACACAGAAAACCTATAAATTTATAAACTCCATTTGATTAAGCACAAGTCTAGTCATTAACACTCTTCACTCTCTAGCCCAATATAGATTAGCCAAAGTACAGTCCCCACCTCCTTATTCTGAAAAATCCTCTAGCCTCTCCTCACGATATTGCAGATAGCTGGCCAAGGTCCTTTCACTTTATGTGGAAGTCAGTGAGTAGGCAGACAGCTCTTCTAGCACTGGTTCTTGGCAGCTTTTGTACACCTGCAGCAAAGGGCAGCAGCAGGCGGCACTATCGAGGATAACATGTCTAGGAAACTGGAACTCTTCGCTCTCCATGTCACAACTCTTGTGTATGCCTAGGAAGTTGGGATTCATTAACCCATGGCTGGCCTTGGGGGGTATGAGACCATTGGCACTAATGGCTTCACTGAACCTTCCAGGAAAGCCCGCAGGTTGTTTTCTATGGCTCTTCACAAGTTCTCTCCTACCTCAGCCTCAGAGCTCCATGCTATTTACTTCCACCATGCCCCTTATTCCTGCCCTGGCTGCTTTCTAGAATTGTTTGACTGCCTCTCATTGCTCTGGCTGCTGTCACAGTTGCTGCTACTCAGAAGGTAGCTACTGCCACTTTGCCGCTGCTGCCGCTGCCTCTACAGCCTTCCAGCTTCCTCTCCTCTGGTTGTCAACCAGCCACTACTTTGCTTCTACAGCTTCAAGTGCCATCACCACCCTCCCTCCATGCCTACTGTTTCTGATGCTTTCTTCTTTGTGTTACTAGTGCAAATCATAGTACCAAAAGTCAACAAGAAAAGACCATTCCAGAGAAGTCTTTTATTGTACCTAATGTTGCGAACCCAAATGCACTAGTTACTTTTCTTATTGATGGGACAGTATCTGAGAAAATGAGCTCAGGGAGGAAGGATGTGTTTGGGCTCACAGCTTGAAGAGTCATCCCACCATGGCAGGGAGGGCATCGCAGTAGGAGCAAGAGGAAGCCGCTCACAGTGTCTGAGTCAGGGAGCAGACACATGATGTTAGTTCTCAGCCCCTTCCTCCTCTTAATTTAGTCCAAGACCCCAGCCCATGAGTTGATGCTGCCCACATTATCCTCCCAATAAACTTTTCTGGAAGCACTCTCATAGACACAACTGGAGGTGTGTTACCTTGGTGCTTTTAAAGCCAATCACATTGACAATGAAGATTAATCATCACACCAGGGGAAGCAGCAGTGGAAGGTTTCAACAGTCTGACTTTCAAAGTGAGCTGAACAGACTGCTTATATAGCCAGAGGAGGGGTATTTGCACCAATGACAGCAAATCTCTCATGCAAATGAAGGTTCATGTTTACACCAATCACCAAAAACCTCTCATGTAAATGAAAGTTTGTTTGCACCAGTCACAGTAGTCCCTCTGCTAGACCTCCGGAGAGGGGGGGTGGGTGGGGGCGCCTCCCGTCTGACCTTGGTGGAAATGACTGCAAAGTCACCTGAAGTTTACTGAGATTGTGGTAACAAAATATCTGGTACAGTTTCAAACAATCCTGGCTGTATATATACATATTGATATGTCTTTATTTAGATGCTGGAGGGAACACAATAAAATTTGACAAAATAACATACCTATAAGATGTGATCGCTGTATAGCTTTCTCAGGGTATCCACGGAGTGTTCAAATGGCTGCTGGTATAAGGGTATTATGCTAGCTGTATGACTGACAGTCCTATTGCGTACAGCACAGGGAACCAGAGAGCCCAACATGGAGCCAAAGTGTCCCATCCCATTCTTCCTTATTTACAGGGAAATGAACATCAGGAATGTTTATAATATGAACTTAAGACATAGAGCATCAACACTGCTAGTGATTCTTGCAGATTCTGGTAGTGCTTTAACGATGTTTTGCCAGGAGTGGTGGTGCATGCCTTTAATCCTAGCACTTGGGAGGCAGAGGCAGGCGGATCTCTGTGAATTCAAGGCCAGCCTGGACTACATAGTGAGCTTCAGGCCAGCTGGGACTAAAGGGAGACCCTGTCTCAAAAAGACAAAAAAAAAAGTTTTAGTCAGGCATGGTGGCATGCACCTTTAATCCTAGAACTCAGGAGGCAGAGGCAGAGGCAGAGGCAGGCAGATCTTTGTGAGTTTAAGGCCAGCCTGGTCTACAGAGTGAGTTCCAGGCCAGCTGGGGCTACAGGGAGACTGTGTCTCAAAAAGACAAAAAACAAAACAAAACAAAACAAAACAAAAAAACAATGTTTTACACCTGCCTGGTGCACTAGGAAGTAGGGCTGCCTCACCTATCTCAATACAAAACAGTATCCGAGGACAGAACACCCATTTTGGAGTTTCCTTCAAAAGTAATATTTTATCACTGTAGGACTATAAGTCCCATTTTATTATTTACCCCCAGCATCTCAAATGTCACATCCTTTTCATTTTTTATGTGTGTGATGGTGTGAATGTGCCACACACATGTAGATACCCAAGGAGGCCAGAGTTGTCAGATCTCTCTAGAGCTGGAGCTCTAGGCAGCTCTAGGAACTGAACTTGGGTACTCTGCAAGGCCAATACACACTCTTAACTGCTGAGCCATCTCTCCAGCCCTACATCCTCCTTTGTGACATATCTAAAACTAAATCTTTTTCTGTAGCCAAAATACCTAGTAACTAAGTAAGAGATATATAAATAATAAAACCATATAATAAAGATGAAAATGATATGCTTAGTGACTTGGAAATTCATATATTTTATAAAATGAATGTATGGTATATCATGTATAAAAACGTGTATAAGAGGCCAGGAGTGGTGGCACATGCCTTTAATCCCAGCACTCAGGAGACAGAGGCAGGTGGATCTCTGTGAGTTCAAGGCCAGCCTGGTCTACAGAGCAAGTTCCAGGCCAACTGAGGCTATAGGGAGACCCTGTCTCAAACCCACTCCCACACAAAAGGTGTATAAGAGACTGAGGAGAAAAATCAGTTGGTAGGAATTTGATCCCCAGAACCTACATTTTAAAAAAGCTGGTCAAGGTGGTAAACACTCGCAATCCCAGTGCTGGAGAGAAGACAGCTGACCCTGGGGCTCCCTAATCAGTCGGTTTAGCCTACTTGGTGAATTCCTGGCAAGTGAGAGAATCTGTCTCAAAAGCAAACAACAAACAACAAAACACCATGGGTGGCACCTAAGGAATGACTCCTGAGGTTGTCCTCTGATGTGCATGCACACTCATACACACACGTGTATGCACACACAAGCATGGTACACACACACACATGGCCTTGCACATATACACAATACATATAGTCTGGAGACACAGCTTAGTGGTAGAATGTTTACCTAGCATTCACGGAGACCTTGGGTTTAATCCTCAGAACTCCAAAAAAGTACAGAATGGTTTTAGGGACTGTGGTGGTTTGAATGATAGTGCCCCCCATAGGCTTTAAGTATTCATTTTGTCTCCAGTTGGTGGCACTGTTCTTGGAGGTCTTAGAAGGTGTGGCCATGCTGGAGGAAGTCCATCATTGGCTTAGTGAGTTTAACAAGCCTTGCAGTCTCCAGTCTCTCCCTCTCTGCTTCCGGTGCTCATTGCGAGATGAGATCCTCGGCTTGCTGCTCCAGCCCCGGCCACCATGCTTCCCACCACAATGGACTCTAATGCCCCGGAACCATCAATCGTAAGCTCAAATAAACTCTTCCTTTTATAAATTCCCTTGGTCATGGTGGATTTATCACAGCAACAGAAAAGTGACTAATAGTTATTTGGTACTAGAGAGTGGGCTGTTGGCTGTGAAGAACCTGACCATGTGGGTGTTTGGAGAAATGTGGAAGACTTTGGAACTTTGGGCTAGAAAAGCTGTTGACTACTGTAAGCAGAGCTTAACAGGCCATTCTTGTAGAAGCCTGGAAGAAAAAGACTTAGGCAGCAACTGGGATATTTTGTCAAAAAGTCTGGCCACAGTGTGCCCACAGCCCAAATGCTTGCCTGATGCTAAGTTGAAAAGCAATGGACTAATGTGTTTGGCAGCAGATATTTCAAGACAGCCTAATGTAGAAATGGTGGCGTGGCTATTAATGGTGAATATTGTACAGATCTACAGTGAAGAAGATCAGATGGGGCAGAAAGAAATGCAGAATGTACAGTTTGGATCTGAAAACCCCACTGGGAAGATTAAAGGTGGGGCCAAGGCATGTGAAAGAGAGGTTCCTTTTGATAAGGAGATTAAAGTGATTAAGGAGAGGCCTAGCTATTTACAAGTAAACAATGGAAAAAAAATGAGATTAAAGTGATTAAGGAGGGGCCTGGAGATTTACAAGTAAACAACAGAAATAGTACCTTCAGGGCAAGACCACACCCAGCTAATCCTCCAACTTTTGAAAGGAAAATACTGAAAGGGTTTTCTGCTCCAACAAGTTCAGGGCAGAGAAAATTTGCAAATGTGGTTAAAGTAGGAGAGAGTCCATCCCAAACTTGCAGCCAACTCAGCCAAACTTGGCAATTTCATTCACGTGGTGCTGGCTTTAGAGGCACAAAGGATGCAAGAGTGAAGGTGTTATCCATTCTACCTCCGCGGTTTCAGAGAGCCACAGAGGCCAGGCAGAGTGCAGCAGGGGCATCCCTGAATAAAGAAGGCCCTGATAGGCCATTGTGTGAAGCTGTGAATGTGAAGCCTGGTTGGCAACAGAGGCCCCAAGAAGACATTCGAGATGCTAGACCTGTGAGATATTTGCCAAGGAGAGCTGCATACAGGGAGTGGTACCAGCCTAAGGAAGAGA
The DNA here is from genome assembly GCA_009823505.1 of Rhizomys pruinosus. Taxonomy (NCBI): domain Eukaryota; kingdom Metazoa; phylum Chordata; class Mammalia; order Rodentia; family Spalacidae; genus Rhizomys; species Rhizomys pruinosus. Next base: position 1,835,041 of record VZQC01013770.1, on the reverse strand, counting down.
TGAATGTTGCAAGCAAAGCTGGAAGAGATGAGCCATCTAAGCCCTTTGGAAGTCAAGTCCCAGAAGTTGCACATGGAGCTACTGGACTTGGTGTTTGCCCTGCTGGTTTTCAGTCTTGTTTTGGTCCAGTATTTCCCCACTATACCTCTATTCCTCCCTTTTGAAATGGGAATGTGTATTCAGTTCCACTGTATGTTGGGACTATGTAATTTGCCTTTTGATTTTACAGGAGCTTACAGTTAAGAGATTGGCCTGTGTCTCAGAAGAGATTTTGGACTATAGACTTTTGAATAGAATTGAGACTGGCAAAGACTATGGGGACTTTTAAGGTTGGACTAAATGCATTTTACATTTTATATGGTCATGAGCCTATGGGGACCAGGGAGTGGAATGTGGTGGTTTGAATGACAGTGCCCCCCATAGGCTTTAAGTATTCATTTTGTCTCCAGTTGGTGGCACTGTTCTTGGAGGTCTTAGAAGGTGTGGCTATGCTGGAGGAAGTCCATCATTGGGGGCGGGCTTAGTGAGTTTAACAAGCCTTGTGGTCCCCAGTCTCTCCCTCTCTGCTTCTGGTGCTCATTGCGAGATGTGACCCTTGGCTTGCTGCTCCAGCCCCGGCCATCATGCTTCCCACCACAATGGACTCTAATTCCCTGGAACCGTCAATCGTAAGCTCAAATAAACTCTTCCTTTTATAAATTTCCTTGGTCATGGTGGATTTATCACAGCAACAGAAAAGTGACTAATACAGGGACCCACTGTTTTAAGTAATTTATCAGGTCCCTGTTAAGCCAGACAGTTATAGACAACCAGGTTATATCAGGCAGCCAAATTAACTCCTTGCTTCTAAGAAGCATCAGAGAGAACAAGATACTATTTAATGTCAAGCATATCAGACCTATGAAGAAAATAAAAGGGTGCTAGAGGATTGCTAATTTAGGAAGGTAGTTAGAGATGTCCCTTATAAAGTAACATTTGACAAAACATATAAATGATATTTGGAGGAGAAATATAGGGTCTTATGTACCCCACAATGGTTTCAAACTTACTATATAGCTAAGAATGACATAGAACTTATTTCTGATTATGGAGCCTCCACTTCCCTGGTGCTGAGAGTACTGGCAGGTCTGGTCACATCTGGTTTATGTGGCACTGGGGATAGAAGCCACGGTTTCAGGCAGGCTAAACAGGCACTCTACCAACTGAGCCACAACCCTAAGCCCTTGGGTTTTATTGTTTTTGCTGTTGTTTTAATCTTTTATAAGAGTTATTTGGAATTTAGGGGCTGGAGAGATAGCCTAGCGGTTAAGAGCACCGACTGCTCTTTCAGAGGACCCGTGTTCAATCCCCAGCATCCACATGGCGGCTAAGAACCATCTGTAACTCCAATTCCTGGAGAACTCCAGTTCCAGGGGAATCCGAGACCCTCTTCTGACCTCTGTGGCATTGCACGACACAGGTGCATAAACCTACATGCAGACAGTACATTCAAACACATACAAAAATAAATTTAAAAAAAGAGTTATTTGGAATTTAAATAGAACCCAAAATAATGTTAAGATTACTTTCAGTCATTTGTCATTCAGGGCTATATAAATGAAGCTCAGTGGTCAAGGGCCACTTAGCATGTACAAGGCCCTGGGTTCCAACCCTAGAACTGTTAGAAAAAAACAAATTCATCACCATTTATTAAAAGTATGATCATTATTTTTTAAAAAGCATATAATACTTTGTGAATACAAATAATATATTTTATTTCATCCCTGAAAACAATTACAAAATCCAGAAACATTCACATCTAAGCAAAGAGACTGAAACAAGTAATTCAAACTTCACCTAGCAATGGTACATCATTTCTTCACATAAAAGTACAGAGAAGACAGTGTGGAAAGCTATCTTCCAAGAAACAATATATTCTTATATTTATTTTAATAAAATATTATAGTCATTGCTACTTTCTGTGGTAGCATATTATGATAATGAACAATATAATACCAAAACTAAATTCAATTTAGTCTAACTCTAGGAGCTGCTGCACTGAAGCAGTTATATAGAATAAATACTATGAAATATAGGATACCATATAGCAATTGAACTTGCTACAAAGGATATTTAAATAAAGACATTTTGTTTTATACTAGAATTATCCATGATTAAAATTTCTTGTGTAGTATACAGTAGCTGTTTTCCTAAAAAGATAGTCAATCTTCATAATTTATAATTTAAATGTTCTTAATTTTTAAGTGGTCATTATATAAAATGAATATCTAATCCAAGGTTTTCTGAAGCAGGGTCCTCTTATACAACATCAAGTAATATTAACACTTTTCGAACAATTTTATGCAGCACAAATCCATTTATTATATACACCTAGTTAATGTCAAGTCTCCTCCTCCCCCACCAATATAATCAAATCAAAAAATGACCAAAGTATAAAAAGAATGTACTTTCTTAATAGTAGAAATACTTAAGAGATTAAACCGTTTGTTTTGGGAGTTTTTTTTCCAGAAAGGATCTGCTTTGCTGCCCAGGCACCAACCACATGAACCTGCAATTCTCCCACCTCAGCCTCCTGGGTACCTGAAGCTACATGCACATGACAGTGGGATTTACTTTCAAATCAACATTCATACATGAGAAAAATCATGAATATTTTAATTTCATCAAAAATATCTATTCTTCAGAATATATATAAGAAAAATTTTAAGTATGAGATTGGAGATTCTTCTCTTATACTATTAAATTGTCCCCAATGGTCGGGCTACAGACAGTGACTACTACCCATTTCAAAATTATACTCTTACAAATGCTATTTTAAAAAATATACAATGAACCTTCAGTTATTTTGAAGGACAGTGCAAATGAAGACATTCTTTGGGTCCATCTCAAAGCATTATTTTCAACATTACACTTCTTTTCTCTGTTCATTCTGAGTAACAAAATACAGCACTGGAAGTAAGTACATTTCCTACTAAGAGCTATGTTTACTGAGGACAGATGACAGAATGGTTCAGTAACATATTATCCACTCATCTGAAAACATGTCACAGATTTAAATAAATTATTTTATAGAAATGACTTCATATCTTTCTAGAGTTTTTGTTTCTTATCTCTCTTAAACTCAAAACATTTATACCTAGACTATCTCCCTGCTTACCAGATTCCCTTTAAGTATACAGATCAGCACTGAGGAGCTTTGCATGAAAGCAAACTAATAATGCTTGGTATTTATATACAGAATTAGAGTTTCATGAATCCAGCAAACTCCTTGAAAATGCACAGAGCTTTTATTGTAAAGTATTACTTGTCCTAGCCAGCAATCACAAAGGTTTCCTGGGATGGGACAGAATCCACAGTGGATGTAGCTACACAGAGTGACATCACTGCTATCTGATGCTGCCCGATCCATTTGTCCTTTTGTTGGTGGTCACCGGCACCAAACTGCCACTAGTACCATTGGTAGTGTTGGCTGCTGAGCCATTCACAACAATATAGTCGACCTTGTTCTCCAGTTTCACCAATCGTTGCAAAATGTCATCCAAAAGCACAGCAATTGTTCTCTTCAGATCCGCTATGGGGGAAAGATGGGAATAAACCATGTTAAACGTCAACAGATCACTTAATGTTTGTGCTTTTACAGTTTAAGGAAAAGAGGAAAACAATTATTAGGACATCTGAAAGAAAATGTACTAGAGAGAAGACACTCAGACTACAAACAGGGAAAGCCTAATTATTTTAATCAATAGCATCACAAGCCAAGTTCCAAAAGTAGTCAGAGTTCTAAGCACACAGGAAACTCCCCACTTCCTAGTGTATCGATTAGATTTAGAGTCTGGTTTAAAAGTAGTCCCTCTGTGAAGGATACATTTACGTTGAGTTTCTTTTTTCTTTTCTTTTTTTTTTTTTGGTCTTTTTGAGACAGGGTCTCCCTGTAGCCCCAGCTGTCCTGAAACTCACTCTGTAGACCAGGCTGGACTTGAATTCACAAAGATCCACCTGCCTCTGCCTCCGAGTGCTAGGATTAAGGGCGTGCGCCACCATGCCTGGCTACTTTGAGTTTCTTAAACAGCTTGTAAAGAAATGTCTTAGGTGTGGTAACAGTAATCCCAACAATCAATGGGCAGAGGCAGGCAGATCAAGGCCAGCCTGGTTTACAGAGCAAGTTCCATGCCAGCTGGATCTACAGGGAGACCCTATCAAAAAAAAAAAAAAGCCTTAAATCAGGCAGATAAAGGATAATGAGCTTAGCTAAGTAAGCAATTCAATGAAAGAGACAAGACAGTCCATTCTGAAGGGGTTGGGGGATTAGAGAGGAGAACAAGGGTTCAGGTGTAGAGATCAGGCTGTGCCCTGCTCTAAGTTATTGTTCTGTTCTAAGTTATTCCCCATAGCATGGAATAGGGACTTTCAGGCTGTGTCTTGCCCTGGGTTACTCGAATTTACAAAGCAGCAGTTGGTTCCATTTTGAGCACAAATGCTGAGGCAGAATGACTCTGCATCTTGTTCCATTGTCCAGCACAAACCATAACTTCTCCATGTGAGTAGAAAGGTACCACCTAGGAACTTACTGAAGCATACTAGGAACATGGGGACATTAAAGCTGTATCAGAAAATCAGGCTTGAGAACTTATCAAACACCAGACAGAAGAAGGATGATGCAACACCCTCACCTGGGTCCCATAAAAGGAAGGACAACTGACACTGCAATGAAGGTACATTGAACAACCCCTACACATCTAAACTGTCCCCAGGGCTTCTACTCAGCAGGATCCACCCCACTGCTTGATGAAGTCCAAACAAACAACCATCCATCCATCTAGACCAAGTCCTGAACCTATACGGGATGATCCAGTCTTATGGTCCCGGCCCTAGCTCCATGGCTCTGTCTCCAGCTCCTCCTCTGCAGGTATTCTGCAGCTCCTCCCACTAAGTAAGATCCTTAGTATCATAGTCACCTGCAATGACTGAACACACAACTGGCTGGGCTGTTCAAGCCTGATGACCAGAATTTGATTCTAAGAATCCATAGTGGAAGGAGAAGTTTTTCCTCTTACCTCCACACATCATGCACCATGGCACACATAAACCTAGACTCACACACACACACACACACACACACACACACACATTTTTTTTTTTTTTGGTATTTTTGAGACAGGGTTTACCTGTAGCCTCAGCTGGCCTGGAACTTGCTCTGTAGACCAAGATGGCCTTGAACTCTCAGAGATCCACCTACCTCTGTTGGGATCCAAGTGTTGGGATTAAAGGCATGAGCCACCACACCTGGCTTATACTTTTAAAAAAGAACAAGTATACCAATCCCTGACACATTCTAATTAGTGAGATTTACTCTCCTCTACTTTTCTGATTTCTTATTCAAATAGTAGTCCCTCCATAAGGAATACATTTACACCGAGTTTCTTAAAATATCTTTATTTACTATTTTTTATGTATATGAATGTATTGCCTGCATGTATGTAAGTGCACCTGTGTCATGCAATGCCCTTAGAGACCAGACGGTTGTTAGCTACTATATGAGTGCTATGAGTCCTCCGTAAGAGCAGGCCGTCCTCTTAACCACAGAGCCATTTCTCCAGCCCCTACAATGAGTTTCTTTTTCACAGAGATCTGCTTGCCTCTGCCTCCCAAGTGCTAGATTAAAAGTGTGCACCACCACGCCTGGCTACACTGACTTTCTTAAGCAGTTTCTAGAAAATGCCATGGACTAAGCAGATAAAGTACACATATGTACACTTATTTTTTTAATTTAAAAGTGATTATATCTGAGTAATGAGTAACCCCACAAATAACACATGTAGGGACCAAAGGTCAATGTCCAGTGTCTTCCTCTAATACTCTCCGACTTATTTTTTTGAGACAGTCTCTCACTGAACCTGGAGCTTACCATCTGGCTACAGAAGTTGACCAATGAAGTCCTAGGTATCTCCTCTCTGCTTCTTAGCACTGAGATTACAAGAGACTACCACCACATCCAGCTAATCATGTAGATTCTGGGAATTTCACCTCAGCTCCTCACACTTATGCAGCATGCATTTTACCCACTAAGCCATCTACCTAGCTCTCAAAAATAATGTTTACTGCCAGGCATGGTGGTTCACGCCTTTAATCCCAGTATTTTGGAGGCAGAGGCAGGCAGTTCTCTGTAAATTCAAGGCCAGCCTGATCTACATAGCAAGCTCCATGCAAGCTTGGACTAAAGGGAGACCCTATCTCAAAAAGACAAAATAATAATAATAAAGCAATTAGATATATAGGTATTTAAATACCTATATATCTAATCGCTTGTGCTTCATTAGTAGGATCGAAAGGTTATTCCTGGACAAAATGTCAGCCCATGAAAGGAAACAGCCAGAATTGACTAGAGTCCAAGACAACAGCTCCAGAGAGAGTGGACTGTTTTGCTTCTCATCCACCTGTGCCCCTTTTCTAAGCCTAGGGAATAATCTGCGGAAGAGGGGGCGTGGTAGAATGTAAGGGCTGCGATTGGGGTGAATGGTGAAACTACAGCAATGTAGTCTGGACACTCATTTGATCAACCTGATTGAACATACAACCCCTCACCCCCCGCTGGAAGGTGGGGCTGTGGGGGTTTGGGCACAACAGCCTGCAAATTGGTTTTACATGAAGGATGCTTGTACTCATGGATTATCACTTATAGCTAAAAAATGAAAAAAAAACAAAAAAACAGAGAAATATGCAGGACAGTTATGGCAATATGCATGGTCTCGGTTGGGGTGGGGGTGGGGGGGAAGGGAAAGGGAAATATGCCTGAACTGAATTGGAAAATGATGTATGAAATGCACAAAGCATCAATAAAAAAAATGTTAAAAAATAATAATAATAAAGCTTATTTTTTTCCAAAAATAATTTTAATACTATGTGACCAATAAATGATAGTTATACATTAGCCAACACAGAAATATAGCTATCATTGCTAAGGTGTTTGTTTGTTTGTTTGTTTTGGTCTTTTTGAGACAGTTCAAGACTAGGCTGGCCTTGAACTCACAGAGATCTGCCTGCCTCTGCCTCCAAAATACTGGGATTAAAGGCATGTACCATCATACTGGCCTACTTCTAAGTTTTAAGGCACAGTTTTAAAAATACCTATTTAAGGCTAGCCAGGTCTACAGAGCGAGTTCCAGGCCAACTGGGGCTACAGGGAGACCCTGTCTCAAAAAGACCAAAAAAGATCTGGGCATGGTGGCACACGCCTTTAGTCCCAGCACTCGGGAGGCAGAGGCAGGTGGATCTCTGTGAGTTCAAGGCCAGCCTGATCTACAGAGCGAGCTCCAGGCCAGCTGGGACTAAAGGGAGACCCTGTCTCAAAAAGACAAAAAAAAAAAACTATTTAGGGCTGAGTGCTATTCTTCCAGAGGACACAGATTCGATTCCCAGCACCCACATGGTGACTAAGAACTGTCTTTAACTCCAATTCCAGGGGAATCTGACGCTGTCTTCTGACCTCCACAGCACTGCATGACACCGGTGCACCAACCTATATGCAGATAGTACACTCATGCATAAAAAATAATAAAAATAATTTTTTTAAAAGACAAAAAGGAACAAACAAAAAAAGTCACTAGGTACAATAATGATATTCTGTTACATGCACGCAGTATACTTGATACACTGAGATTTTTTTAAAAGATATGAACCTAGTAGTGAAATGTCACAATTTCTATCATGTACTTAAAATATTTTTCAGCCAGGTGTAATAGGGCATGCTTTTAATCAGCACTCTGGATGCAGAGGCAGATAGATCTCTGTGAGTTCGAGGCACCCTAGTGTACATAATGAATTCCACGTCAGCCAAAGCTGCACAGTGAGACCTATTTAAAAAAAAAAAAAAAAACACAGCAACAAGTAATAAATACTTTTAGCTTAATGAAGGTTGTAAAATATTAATTAAATATTAATTAATTCCAGATGGAAACATGAGTATATTTCTACTGCTCATTACATTTTAAAATACTTGTAGCCGGGCGTGGTGGCGCATGCCTTTAATCCTAGCACTTGGGAGGCAGAGGCAGGCGAATCTTTGTGAGTTCAAGGCCAGCCTGGTCTACAGAGTGAGTTCCAGGACAGCTGGGGACTACAGGGAGACCATGTCTCGAAAAGACCAAAAAAAAAAAAGAAAATATTCCTTTAAAATACCTATACAAGAATGATGAGCTCAATTTCCATGACTATATTTAAATGGGAAAAGGTTGAAAAGGAAAAGGAAAACACTGCTCTTACCATAGCCTGCCATAGAAGCACCATTCTCCACAGCTACTGTGTTCTTATTTTCCTCTGCCAGAGCCTTCACATATCTTTTGCTTAAGTCTAGGATTTGTTCCCGTAACTTGACGCTGCTCTGATGTCTTGGTTGTTGGAAAGTATAATGCAGCAACATCAGTCCCCAAATGAGTCCAAATATGAGCAGCAGAAAACTCAGTTTCTGTGACATATTTTTTCTTGAGATTGTAAAAAACATTTCTGATGAAGCAGACTTGACTGAGAAGCAGTAACTGGAGAGTAGACACCAACAATCAAGATGTGAAAGAAGAAAAGCTCAGCTAACACATGTTCATCTTCAGCAGGGCTGCCTCCACTATGTGAACTCTGTAAAATTAGGGGAAATCTCATTAGTTATACCCTGTCTCAGTGCCAGAATAAAAAGTAAGAGATTCTGGACTTCTGATTTGGAATTATATCATCTTCTTTGACAACTTTCACTACCACTAATCAAGCTTTCTGGTCTTTTCTCAGTTTCATTTATATATATTTTCAAATTTTAAACTAGAAATAACTGTAAAGTCATTGAAAATACCTGAAAAATATCATCATGGTCATAAAACTGCTTGAATGTTTTCTTATCATTCATAACTAAAGCCAATAATAGATTCATAGATGCTATAATAAAATTTATGAGAGCTATCTGTTCAAATACATGCCAAAAATTCAAATACCAAGAAGCTATTCCTAAAACAAATAACAACAAAAAAGTTAGTGTCAAAATAGAAGTTAGAAATGATGGAAAGTGAAAGAGAAGCCCCTCCCACTACTCTCAGGATAGACAAGTGAAAGAGAAGCCCCTTCCACTACTCTCAGGATAGACAAGTGAAAGAGAAGCCCCTCCCACTACTCTCAGGATAGACAAGTGAAAGAGAAGCCCCTCCCACTACTCTCAGGATAGACAAGTGAAAGAGAAGCCCCTCCCACTACTCTCAGGATAGACAAGTGAAAGAGAAGCCCCTCCCACTACTCTCAGGATAGACAAGTGAAAGAGAAGCCCCTCCCACCACTCTCAGGATAGACTTCTCTGCCCCTGGGCACCAGTCCAGACATTTTCAGCCTGCCTAAGAGTACCTGAATCTGGCCTCCATGTGGTGGTGAGCTTCCCCAATTTTGCTGTGCCCATCCCCCAACCTTGAGACCATCTGAGTCCCCTTCTGCTGCTGCAGGGCTAGATGCTGTCCCCCCCTGCATTTTGGTAGGGACCCAGACCTTTGCAGACTTCCTAGAGTGCTTGAATAAAGCCTCTGCCTAGCAACCCTCACAAATTGTGCTGTGCTTGCTGGCTGGTAGGGACCAACACCTCAGAAGGAAGCCTGAGAATCCCTGACTTGGGCCTCTTCGGGAGCTCCTGAGTAGCTGGATGAGAACCATCTGGTCCCTCCAATATAAAAACGAAAGAGAGGGGGCTGGAGAGATGGCCTAGCGGATAAGAGCGCCGACCACTCTTGCAGAGGACCCGGGTTCGATCCCCAGCACCCACATGGCGGCCAAGAACCGTCTGAAACTCCAGTTCCAGGAGAACTCCAGTTCCGGGGGAGTCCGACACCCTCTTCTGACCTCCGCGGCATTGCACGTCACGGGTGCACAGACTTGCATGCAGACAATACATTCATACACATATGGAAATAAATAAAATTTAAAAAAAAAATTAAAAAAAAAAACGAAAGAGAGGACCTGAAGCCTAGATCAACCAGCCTTTCATACCTAATAAGAAAGCAACCAAGGCACATCACGAATACAAACGAAGTCAGTCTTCAACTCAACAAAGGAAGATGTGAGTTTCATACCAGAATCACAAACAACAAAAGAAAAGATATCCACATACCAAAATCACGATAAAAAAATAATATGAAAAATTCAAATAATATGTCCCCACTAGACATTGCCAGTGGACCCTCTAGAGATAATCCAGGACACAGAATTGAAAAGAACAATCATAAACAGGATCCTTTGAATTATTTAATTCAATAAATTTAAGGAACACAGATACTAACAAAGAACTAAAAGAAGAAAGGGATAAACTTCTGACTGAATTCAAAAAGGAGATTGAAATATTAAAGAAAAACACAGGCTAAAATGAAGAAGGAAGTAAAACACTCAATTAGCTAACTGGAAATGACATGAAAAAGCCTCAATAATAAAATGAATGAAATAGAAAATAGAGTATCAGGGCTGGAGATACAGCCTAGTGGTTAAGAGTACTGACTGCTCTTGCAGAGGACCCGGCTTCGATCCCCAGCACCCACATGGCAGATAAGAACCGTCTGTAACTCCAATTCCAGGAGAACTCCAGTTGCAGGGGAATCCAAGACCCTCTTCTGACCTCCACAGCATTGCACAACATGGGTGCACAAACCTACATGCAGACAGTACATTCATACACATACAAAAATAAATTTTTAAAAAAATTAAAAAAAAAAAGAAACTAGAGTATCAAGGGTGGATGAAGAAGTTGAAGAATTGAACTGCTCAAGCAAAGATTATGAAAAATTTTTATAAACACAGGAATAGTATATGCAGGAAATGTGAGATACCATGAAAAGATTAAATTTATATATTATAGGAATAGAAGAAGGAGAAGAATCTCAGGATAATGGTATTGACCAGATCTTCAACAGAATTGTAGAAGAAAATTTCACAAAACTAAGGAAAAACATGCCCATATAAATGCACGTCTATACAAAATACAAAGACCTCCAAATATACAGGACCAGAAAAAAAGTCCCCATACCATATCATAGTGAAAACACTAAATGTACAGAACAAAAAAAGAATACTGAAAGCTGCAAAAGAAAAATGACAAGTCACATGTAAAGGAAAACCCATCAGAAATACAGCTGACTTTTTTATGCAAACTATGAAAGCTAGAAGAGCCTGGAACAAAGTATTCCCAGTTCTAAATAACCATAGATGCCAACCCAGAATACTTTACTCAGCAAAACTGTCTATTATAGTTGAAAGAGAAAGAAAAATCTTGAATGACATGAATAGCCTGAGAGAATTCATGTCCAGAAAAACCAGCCCTTCAGAGAATACTTGAAGCAATACAGTCGAAGAAAGGAAAAACTATACCCAAGTGACAACAGAAATAAATTAAATGAAATGCATTCTATCAAACCACAATGCAATAAAGCTTAATATCAACACCAGAAGAAGCACCAATAAGTACAAACTCATGAAGATTAAAAAACACACTCCTGAATAATTAATGGATCAAAGGACAAATTAATAAAGAAATAGGGGGGCCAGGCATGGTGGTGCATACCTGTAATCCCAGCACTCGGGAGGCAGAGGTGGCCAGCCTGGTCTACAGAGAGAGCTCCAGGCCAGCTGGGACTAAAGGGAGACCCTGTCTCAAAAGACCAGAAAGAAAGAAATAGGGGCTGGAGAGATGCCTCAGTGGTTAAGAGCTTTAAACCTCTTACAGAGGACCCAGGTTCGATTCCCAGCACCCACATGGCAGCTAAGAACCATTTTTAACTCCAGTTCCAGGGGAATCCGATACCCTCTTCTGACCTCCACAGCACTGCATGACACGGGTGCACCAACCTACATGCAGACAGTACACTCATACACATAAAAAATAATGAATTTAAAAAATTTTTTAAATCAAAAAACAAATAGAATTGTACAATATTTATTTTAAAAAACCTATACTCTATTAACTTTGAAAACATAAAAAGAAATGGATGCATAACTTAGATCACAGGAATCACCAAAGCTACACCAAGAAGAGATAGGGATTAAACAGACCCATAACATACAAGGAAACAAAAACAGTAATACAAAACCTAAAAAAAAAAAAAAAAAAACAGGCCCCAAGCCCCAATGGATTTACAGCAGAATTCTACCACACATTTGAAGATCTACAACCAATATCAAATTATTCAAAAAGATAAAAACAGAGGGAGAACTCCAAAATTCCTTCTGGTATTACAGTGATGAAGCCATCACTCTAATACCAAAACAGGTAGATAGAACCAAGAAAGAAAACTATAGACCCACATCCTTAATGAATACAGATGCAAAAATTCTCAACAAAATACTTACAAAGTACATATAGGGGCACACAAGAAGGTCATTCACCATGATCAATTCAGATTTATTCCAGAGATGCAGGATGGTTCAACATACTAAGTCAATAAATGTCATAAATCATATAAATGGACTCAAAGACAAAAATCACATGGTCATCTCAATTGATGCAGAAAAGCCCTTTGGCAAAATTCAACATGCCTTTATCTTTAAAGTCGTAGAGGGAACTGGACTGGAGGGAAGATGCCTCAACATAATTAAAGCTAGGAAACCCAGAGTGTAATGTGATGTCCCCCAGACTCCATGAGAAATTCACATTCTGAATTAGTGCACCAGTTGTGCAACCTGGTGGCTTGTATGCAACACAGAGGATACCTCCCTTTGGTGAGAACGATCTAAGTGACTCTCAAAACAAAGCAGGCTATCTCCAAAGCTCTTGATTATCTATCTGAAATAGAAAATAAGGGAGATCTCCTGAGACCAGCTGAAGCACAGGAAGAGAATACACTTTCTACTCAGCACCCCACGTAACAGTCTCCAAAATCGACCACATACTGGGACACAGAAGAAACCTCCACAAACACAAAAAGATTGAAATAATTTCATGCATTCTATCAGACCACAGGGCAATAAAGCTCAACATCAACACCAGGACAAGCCCTCCTGCCTACAAGAACACATGGAGACTAAACAACACACTCTTGAATAATGAATGGGTCAAGGAAGAGATAAAGAAAGAAATAAAAGCATTCCTGGAACTGAATGACAATGACAATACAATACAACAAAACCTATGGGACACCTTAAAAGCAGTCCTAAGAGGGAAGTTTATAGCCCTGGGTGCCTACATTAGAAAAACAGAAAGAGCACAAGTGAATGATCTAACACTACAGCTAAAAGCACTTGAGAGGCAACAACAGATGAACCCTAAACGCAACAGACTGGAAGAAATAACAAAAATCAGAGCAGAAATCAATGAAATAGAAACAAAGAAAACAATACACCAAGAGACATTCTCCAAAATCGACCACATACTGGACACAGAAGAAACTCCACGCAACACAAAGATATGAATAATTTCATGCATTCGATCAGACCACGGTGCAATTAAGCTCAACATCAACACCAGACAAGCCCTCCTGCCTAAAGAACACATGGAGACTAAACAACAACTTTGAATTAATGATGGGTCAAGAAGAGATAAAGAAGAGAAAAAAGCATTCCTGGAACATGAATGACAAATGACAATACAATCAACAAACCTATGGAACACCTTAAAAGCAGTCCAAGAGGGAAGTTTTAGCCCTGGGTGCCTACATTAGAAAAACAGAACAAGGCACAAGGATGATCTAACACTTTGCAGCAAAAAGCACTTGAGAGGCAACAACAGATGAACACTAAATGCAACAGACTGGAAAATTACAAAAATTCAGAGCAGAGATAATAAAAGTAGAAACAAAAAAACAAGACCAAAAAAAAAAATCCCGAATGAATCCCAAAGTTGGTTCTTGAAAAGAATAAACAAAGATAGACAGACCGCAGGCAGTTAACCAAAAGAAGAAGGAACAACTCAAATCAAAACAATCCATATGAAAAGGGAAAACAATCAAAGACAAGGGAAAAGATCCAGAAAATCTACGGGAAATACTTCAAAAACCTATTTTATACTCTACCAATTTTGAAAAACCTAGAAGAAAATGGATGAATATCAAGAAATCCTGGGAATCCAAGCTCGACCAAAATAGAATCGACAAGCTTAAACAGACCCATAATACATGGAACGAAATTGAAGATTGTAATAAAAAGCCTCCACTAAAGAAAAGCCCAGGCCCAGACACGTTTCATTGGCAGAATTCTATAAAACATTTCAATAACTTTTTTAAAACATTATTACTAGAAAACTGTTTAGAAGGATACAATCAAGAGGATTCTGCCCAAATTCCTTCTATGAAGCCAGCATCACTCTATTACCAAAACCATGCAAAGATACAAACTAAAAGAAGAATTATAGACCCATCTCCCTCATGAACCACAGATCCAAAATTCTAAAACAGGATATCTGCCAAATCTCATACAGACCCGCACAAAAGAAGAGCATCCATCATGACCGAAGTTGGATTGCATAACAGAGATGCAGGATGAGTTTCAACATACAAAAATGCCAATAAACATCATCAAGACACATAAATGGAATGAAAGATACAAAAACCACACCTCATCTCAATATGAAGAAAAGCTCACCTTATTTAGACAAGACACCATCTCCTTCATGGTCTGAAATCAAGTCCTAGAAGGAAATGAACTTGGCTAGAATGTCAATCCTCATGTAATCAAAGCCATATACAGGAAACCCACACAACATATCATCCTAAATGGGGAATGACAGAACATTCCCCTTAAGGTAGAACTTGCAAGAGCATGGCCCCCTCACCACTCCTCTTCAATATAGTAACTTGAAACAGCTTGCTAGAGCAATATGCAAGAAAATGATTAAAGGAGTACTATTGGAGGAAAGAAGAAAGTCAAGCTATCCTATTTGTGATGATATGATTGTTTACTTAAGGATGCTAAAACAAACTCTATACTAAAACTCCACGAAAACTCCTAACATTATAACACTATCAGCAAAGTGGCAGATACAAAATTAACCTTAAAAAATCACATTGCCTTTCTTTACACCCAAAAAAGCAACTGGAAAAGATTTCCCAAGAGACGTCCCATCCATAGCCATACCCAAACAACAATAAAAAACCAGAGGAACAAACCTAACCAAAACACCAAAGACACTCTAAGAGAAAAAGACAAATTTTAAACAACCCTTAAAGAAATAGAAATTGAAGAAGACATTAAAAGATGGAACAAGACCTTCCATGCCAGGACTTGGGAAAATAAACATAGTAAAAAGCCGATATCACTCGAAACTCTTGTATAGATTTAACACAATCCCAGATCAACAATCCCCAAGAGTTTCTTCACAGGACTTGGAAAAAAAAGTCCTTAAATTCATTTGGGAAAAAAAAGGACCTCTGAATAAGCCAAAAACAACCGCTGAGCAAAAAGAGGCAATACAGGAGGGGTACTCATACCAACTTCAAACTATACTACAGGGCTGATAGTTATAAAACACAGCCTGGTACGAGACAAGAACAGAAGATTCCAAACCTGACGGCACAATAGCAATTTCATCATTCGCCATCCTCTATATTTGACAAGGAGCACCAAGAAGACCACAAGAACAAGAACAAAAGGCCTTTCACAAGCAAGTGGTTTGGCAAGAACCTGGATTTCACACCACTTCGTTTAGAGAGAAATTAAAACCCCTCCTGTCTCACCGCCGCCCTGTTACAAAAGGTCAACTCCCATTAGGATTGAAAGACCGCAATGTGAAACCCTAAACTCTGAAGGCAATAGAAGAAAAAGTGGGCAACGCAACGCAAGACAGGTGTCTAGGAAAAGGACCTACCTAAATCAGACACGCCAGCTTGCGCTAAGTATTAAGGTCGACCAATGACAAGTGGCGGACTCTCACTTTACAACTCAAAAGCCTTCGACGTCTAGATAACGAAGCGACAATGTGAAGTGAAGAGAAATCCCCATAGCCCAGTGGGACGGAAACCTTTTCACCAGCAGAAACTATCTGACAACCGCATTGATTGCTCCAGAATATATAAACTAACTCAAAAAAACAGAAAGGGAAAACTAAATGACCCACTCACTAGCAGCTATGACAAGAAGCGTGAACATAGACGTTCACAAGCAAGGAAATGTAAGAGCGCGAGAACAACTCTTAAACAGGTGGGCAACATGCACTCATCATTAAGGGAAATGCAAATAACTAACACTTCAGTTATATCATCTTACTCCACATAAAGACTGCGCTAGACATCAAGAAAACAAATGATACCCAACTTTCTGAAAGGCTGCTGGGTGGAAAGAGGAACACTCAATCCACTGCTGGTGGATGGTAACTACTCCGTTTACAGCCAGCCGCTGATCCGAAACAGTTCGGCAGACACCCTTGGTGACTTGGAATGCACTCCACTTGCCACTTACCACCCATTCATACCACTCCTGGGTTTATGAGGCTTTTTATCACAATACTTTTTCTAAATAGTCAACTTCCACATGAGAATATTGAGAAAGACTTGAGAAAAAAGATGAAAACTTGTTTGGCAGAATGAATGAGACCTCTTGTGTTTGTGGGATGCTGGGGGGACACAGGTCTATAGATTTGCTAAAATATAGATCATCAATCAACCAGACCCCAAAACGCCAAGAAGACCCTGCTGTTCAGACCCGGCCACTCTTCCGGGACCCAGGCCTTGGATTCATGGAACAGGACTGAAAGACATGGAAGCCTTTCTATCTGAAGTTAAGCTCTCATATTGCTAGACAATGTGCACAGTGCTATATGAGAAAATCAATCAATGACACAACCCAGCACCAAAAAATCCTAACGGACCTGATGAGCTGGCCCAGGGAAACCTACCATCGATTGGTGCAGTAGAATAGAAGCACTATAGGCTGAGGGATGGTCAACAGCTCTCTAATAGGACATTGGAAATAACCCTCTCAATGGGAAGGAACGCCATGAGAGCCACTGATAAACGTCAACCAAAATGCACAGGGGTGGAGAGGACATAGGGCCTAGAGAAAAGACTATTGGGGCAAATTGGAAAGAACAACTACAACAACTGGCAAAAGACTGCATCAAAGAACTGACTACAGTGAAACTTCTGCTCAAAACAGTCAACTTCCACAATCAAGAATTTGGAGAAAATGAGAAAAAAGAGGAAAAATATGTTTGGCATAATGCATGAACTCTGGTGTGATGGGGGTAAGGAAGGAGGTTTGGGTCTAAGAAATTGATTACTAGAACAATAATCTTGTACAAAAAATACATAATAGGGGCTGGAGAGATCCTAGCGGTGTTGAAGAGCACCGACGCTCTTGCAGAGAACCCGGTTCGATCCCCAGCAACCACATGGCACTAAGAACCGTCTGTAACCAATTCCAGAGAATCAAGTTCAGNCCAAAAAAAAAAATCCCAATGAATCCCAAAGTTGGTCTTGAAAAAGAATAACAAAGATAGACAGACCGCAAGGCCAGTATAAACAAAAGAAAGAAGGAACAACTCCAAATCAAACAATCCATGATGAAAAGGAAATACAATCAAAGACAAGGAAAAGATCCAAAATCTACGGGAAATACTTCAAAAACTATCCTTATACTCTACCAAGTTTTGAAAAACCTAGAAGAAATGGATGAATATGAAATCCTGGAATCCAAAGCCTCGACCAAAGATAGATCACAAGTTAAACAGACCCATAATACATGGAAGAAAATTGAAGATTGTAATAAGAAAGCCTCCAACTAAAGAAAAGCCCAGGCCCAGACAGTTTCATTGGCAGAATTCTATAAAACATTTAAAGACTTTTTGACAACATTATTAACTAGAAACTGTTTTAGAAGGATACAATCAGAGGAGTTCTGCCCAATTCCTTCTATGAAGCCAGCATCACTCTATTGACCAAAACCATGCAAAGATACAACTAAAAGGAGAATTATAGTACCCATCTCCCTCATGAACACAGATCCCAAAATTCTAAAACAGGAATCTGCCAAATCTCATACAGACCCCATCAAAAGAAGACATCCATCATGACGAAAGTTGGATTCATACAGAAGATGCAGGATAGGTTCACATACAAAAATGCAATAAACATCATCAAACACATAAATGGAATGAAAAGATACAAAACCACACCATCATCTCAATCATGAAGAAAAGACTACATTATGTACAAACATCCATCTCCTTCATCGTGCTAAATCAAGCCTAGAAGGACATGAATATGGAGTATCATGTCCTCATGTAATCAAAGCCATAACAGGAAACCCACAAAGATTCATCCTAAATGGGGAAATACAGAAGACATCCCCTTAATAAGTAGAGAACTTGCAAGAGCAGCCCCGTCACCACTCCTCTTCAATATAGTAACTTGAAGACACTTGCTAGAGCCAATATAGCAAGAAAATGGATTAAAGGAGTACTATTGGAAAAAAGAAAGTCAAGCTATCCCTATTTGTATGATATGATTGTTTACTTAAGGGATGCTAAACAAAAAACTCATCGTAAACTGCCAGAAAACTCCTGAACATTATAACACTATCAGCAAAGTGGCAGATACAAAATTAACCTAAAAAATCCAATTGGCCTTCTTACACCCAAAAAAAGCAACGGAAAAGATTTCCAAAGATAGCGTCCCATCCCTAGCCATAGCCTCAAACAACAATAAAAAACCGAGGAACAAACCTAACCAAAAACCAAAGACTCTCAGACAAAGAAAGAACAAATTTTAAACCCCTTAAAGAATAAGAAATTGAAGAAGACATTAAAGATGGGAACAAACCTCATTCCATGCTCAGGACTGGGAAAATAACATAGTAAAAATGCCACTAGCACTAAGAAACTCTTGTATAGATTTAACACAATCCCGATAACAATCCCCAAGAGTTGTCTTCCAGAAGCTTGGAAAAAAAAGTCCTTAAATTCAATTTGGAAAACAAAGGACCTCTGAATAAGCCAAAACAACCGCTGAGCAGAAAGAGCTACAGGGGGGTCTCCATAAACAACTTCAAACTAACTACAGGCGATAGTCTAAAAACACAGCCTGGTACGACACCAAGAACAGAAGATTCCAAACTGACGGCACAATAGCAATTTTCATCGGCCATGCTCATATTGACAAGGGGCCCAAGAAACCACAAGAACATAGAACAATGCTCTTTCACAAGGGTGTTTGGCAAAACTGGCATTTCACCCTACCTTCTGTTTAGCAGAATTGAAATTAAAACCCCCTTCCTTCTCTCCCCCTGTTACAAAAAGGGCAACTCCCATGTAGGATTAAAGACTTCAGCGTGAAACCCAAAACTCTGAAGGCCAATAGAAGAAAAAGTGGGCAAACTCATCACTCAAGACAGCCGGCTGTCTAAGGAATAAGGACCCCCTAACACTAATCAGACACGCAGCTTGCGCTAATGTCATAAGGTCGACCAATGACACCTTTGGCCGATCTTTCACTTTACAACTCAAAAAGCCCGACGGTCTCATCGATAACCAAGTCACAGGATTTGTGAAGTGAGAAATCTCCCCATAGCCCCAGTGGCGACGGACAATCCGTTTTCACCAGCAGAACACTATCTGACAACCCCATGCCATTCGCCCAAATACTATATAACTACCAAAAACACTCACCAAGAAAGGCGAAAACCTAAATGACCCACTCAACTGAGCGCTTGACAAAGAGCGTGAACAGAGACGTTCACAAGCAAGAATGGGAGAGCGCGAGACACAATCTCGAAGACAGGTGCGCGGCAACATGCACTCATCATTGAAGCGGAATGGCAAATCACCCACTCACCACCACCTTTCCAGTTATTATCTTACTCCACATAACACTGCGCTAGGGACTCCAAGAAAACAACATGATTACCCAATTCTTTTGAAAGGCTGCGGGAAAGAGGAACACCTCAATCCACTGCTGTGGATGCAACTCTCCGTTTCACACGCCCGCTAGGATCCCAAAGCAGTTCGGCAGACACCCTTTGGAATGACTTTGGAACTGCACCTCCACTTTGCCACTCTACCCCCACCCCATTACCAACTCCCCCCAGGCCTAAAGCCCTCACCTCCGAATCAGCTCGACACCTGTCCCTCGTGCCCGCCCATATAACCCCTCACCCCCTAGGTCCCACCCCACTCCCCCTGGCTCCCCGTAGCAAGCGCCCACAACCCGGCATAGCGTACGACCCTTGCAGATCACCACTACACCCCAAGCCTCATCGCATCCTCGGTTCAAAAGATAACCCTACTCCACAGCAATCCTCCGCTCGCTGCCGCCCTCCCTGTCTCTCGCTTCCGCCCCCTCGCGAGGATGCCAGCTGGCGGAATCCGAACTCACCCTGCGCGTCACGTCCAAACTCTCGACAATCACACGCAACATACACGACTAGCCTTAGCCCCCCTCTATCTCTTCTCCCGTTTCCATCACTTCTCCCTCTCCCCATCTAACATCTATCCTCCTCCACTCCCCCTCCACACCTCACCTCGACTATCCACTCAGTCCTCCATCCATCGATCTCGCACCCTTACTCCGCGTCTCCCGCTCCACCACTTTCGTACTCACATCCCCCTCCCCGTCCCCCTCCCTTCCTCACTCTCTTCACTCCCGATCCTCCTCCTCCTCACAGCCTCCACACTACACATCTCCCATTCCATCACTCCTCTACCTCACCCATCCTCTCTGCGTCGCTCCTCACACACTCCCCACAGTACGACCCAAGATCGGAATATCACTGCATTTACTATATATACATTTATAAGCTGTGGATTTATAAGTCCCCTATGTCCTGAGGTACATATACATCGCCGCAACTCAAGATAGTTTTCGGTTGTGTGATATATATACAGCTAGCAGACTTCTATATTATAGTCTCGTATCCCTCGTAGAATCCTACATGGTTAAATAAGTTCATGTACATCTTCCAATTCATCTTAACCCCTTAGCCACCTCTCCATTCTCGATCCCTATCCAGATCGAGTTGTCAGTTGCGTATAGCAGAGTCAGTTTCCCTCCATCGATGGTTCATCTATTGCCTTCTAGGTCTCTTCAGTGATGACACCTATCGATGTGCCTCCAATGTCGTATGGCCAAGTCTCTACACTGTCGCTGGTATCAGTCTTATCCTACTCCTCTCACATGTATAATTTACCATATATGTTTGGAATAAACTTACATAGTTTACAGTATTTTGCCTATACACTGGGCATTCTCTACATTACATCACATCTCAGCCTCCTCGACGCGTGTATTAGACTGCCCATATTTCATAAGCCATACTCACCCCTTTCGTGTCTGCGGATGGTCTGATGACAGTTAGCTGTGTGACCTCCTGATTATGCATCAACACAACACTGTATTTATCTATAGCGCCATGCTAATAACTGGAAGTCCGCCAGACGTCGTGATGTAGGTGCTACTCGATGTCATATCTCCTCGCACAACCCATCAAATTCCTCGCTGTGGTCAGGAGGCGTTCAAATTTTTAAGATAGTGTCTACTAGAATGGGAGTTTCTTTAGACAATGAGAGTGGAGCAGATGTTAGTGCTATGTTGCGCGAACAAAATATTCTACTCGTAGAGTAATGTGGCGAATATAGACATATACGCCAGATCCGCGACCTTCACATAACGAGTGGTCGCAGAAGAAGTGAGTTTTGTTGTATACTGTGTGTCTGTGAAATCTATTGCTATGGATATGTGTATATTTTAGCTTTGATATGTGGTTCCTGGAGCTGACATATATGAGGAACTTGACAGTAGGTCTATCCTGCTAGAAAGTACACACCCAGCTGGCGGATTCGTTCGACAATCAAGACAATCTTTAGCTACGTGATAGCCGAGGATAAGCGTTCCCTTTGCAACTACAACAGTCCAGAGTCTGCCTGCAGTCCATCTCGCTCCGTGAGGTGACTGGCGATTGGAATGCCCACCAGCGTGTTGCGCGCCAGCTCTCACGGCACGATCTACTCTCGGCTAAGGTTTTTGATATTTAGAGAGTAGATACGTAACTTATCTATAAATTTTATGTCTGTTTATGATCGCTCTCCTATGTTTAAGAGATATTGACAGTGTTGCATTTCTTGGTGAGGGTGGTGTAGAGTGAGAGTATGATTGTTAACAGTAAAATGTCATTGTGTCTGCTGGTAGTGTCCAAAGTTGCTCGAGTGTATGACTCTTCTTTTGCAACTCATGTTATTTATGTTACTGTGTTATCTATTATTTTGTGTATGAGTTTTTTTGATTTATTATTATTTACTGTATCACTATTTATATAATCTATTTGTATGCCTGTTATTAATTTATCGCGTCATCTCATCGGGTCATATGCCACAAACCAACTGCAGTGTGTCAGCATAGCATTAGTGGGCGCGTGAGTCAGAATGTAGATAAATGTACGACTAGGACTCTAGATTCCCTGGAACTGGGTAGATCTCCTCCGGAAATATATTGTAGATGCAGTGTCATACAGACAAGGATAGTCGATATAGCAGGCTCAAATGACTCTGTCGCGTACGTCTGTACTAGCTGCGAGAAGATTTCAGCATAATCCCTTTTCGTGCTGCGGTTCACAATTTTGCTCTCTGTATTATCACTTGTAGCTATGATTCTAAAGCTGTAAAGAAGTGGTGATAATTGATAACTCCTACTCCCGCGCTCATACCGCGCCATCTCTTCACTACCTTAAGCAACAAGCCACTCGTCACTCATTATGATTTATAGGGACTTATGTTGGCGTTAAAATTTTATAGTTAACAATAAGATTAGATTATGAGTGGTTTTTATTAGTAGAAACGACTTCACCATTTTTTAAGAACCTACCCTCAACCCTCTGCAACTAACGCCTACCACTGGATCATCACCACAGACGACATCCAGTGCAGATTCTGCACCCATACACACTTTTTCAATTCTGATTTCCTCATATATCGTGGTGTCTCTCTGACAGCAAATCTAGATGTGGGACCAGTTGTCGATCTCCATGGAGCAGAATTTCACTGTTTAAATCAAAGAACGAAGTCTGTTGATTGCAGTCTGTATTAATCTGCTGTTGTGTCAATAAGTTTGCCTTAACTTCCAAATTGTGCCCCAATTAGTACTATCTCTGGTCATCAAGGCTCTATGTCCTCTCAAGCCGCTTGGCATTTGGATTTTGAGGTTTATTAGTGGCTCTCATTGTTCGACTACCCAAAATATGAATGAGTGGGTTCCAATTCCAATTAGAGAGCTGTTGACCATTCCCTTCAATATATATGCCTCTACTGCACCAATAGAGGTTGTTTCCGGGCATTTGCTCATCATGGTCGTTAGGATTTGGTGCTGGGTTGTGTCATTGATTGATTTTCTCATATAGCACTGTGCACATTGTCTAGCGTTATGAGCAATTAACTTCAGCTAGAAAGGTTCCATGTCAGTTCCTGTTCCATGAATCCAAGTCCTGTCCCTGAAGCATGTCCAGGAAATCATGTTCTTGAAACAGGCAGGTGGGTCTTCTTTTCTTTTTTTTTGTTCTCATAATTATTTTGAAATATCATAGTTCCCATATTTTTTTGTACAGACCTAGACCTGTGTCCCCCCCATACCTCCCAACGTAACCCAACACAAGAGAGACTTTCTTATTTTGAACATTACTGCCCAACGAGTGGCGTTTCATTTTCTTCTGCAAGTCTTTTTCTTCAATTTATTCTTGTTTCCATGTGTGATAGTCTCGTATCTTAGTTTTGAGCAGGTAAATGATTTCACTTGTTTCAGTTCTGTCTGCTCCTGGTTAATGTGGCTCATTGTAACTGGGTTAGAGTGCAAGTCATTGGCCACCATAGTTTTCCATAAGGGTTTTCTCACATCGCTTCATAGCGCTGTACGAGGTTTACATTTAACACCCCACGACCCGCATGATTGGAAAGACTCTTTCCAAATAGATGCTAGATATCCGTCCTTTCCCCACAGCCTTCCAGAACTTAATAGGTCTTTTCGAGTATTGTAGTTCTCTTGCTATTTCTCACCTTTTTTCCTTTTATTTACAGTGTAGTGAAGAATGATATTGTTCTGGAATAGTGCTGGTTTTGATTTGTCCATTTCCCCTATACTTTCGATGAGTCGGGATCGTGAACACTTCTTTAAGGTTTGTGCTCGAGACCCCAATCCAATCCTTTGCATTTGTGACATTTTGTTGTTATCAGCTCTTTGCTGCCGTGAAGTATGTAGTGGAGTCGATCTTTGTTTCGTATTCTAAACTATGTTGTTTTTTTTGAGTAGTTTTATAGTATTAACATAAAAGCGCAACCCATCAATGAAACTTGTCAGATGTTCTGCTGTGAAGGTTCCTTCCTGCCACACACTCTGATGGATTTCTCTTCACTTCCTGATTGTTTCTTTATGACGTACAGAAGCTTTTTGAGTTAATGATATGCGGGGAAGCATTGGTTCCCAAATTGTAATAACAGCACCTTTGGTGTCGAGGGCAACTCTTTTACAATAACTTTGCGGACCTGCTGCTGTCTCATTACTGTATTTAGGAAGTCTTTTCCTACGCCTTATGTCTTGTAGTCTGCCTTGCCCAATTTCTTTCCCTTCTAATTTTGCCGTTTAGATGTTCTAGAGTCCGTTTCCTTTCTGGATTGAGGGTCTAGACTCCATCTGGAGTTGACTTTTGGTTTTTTTTTTTTTTTTTTTTATCACCTCCAGAGTTTAGGGGTTTAATTTCATTTTCCTACAAGTTCCAACTGTGCGCATATAGGATTCCCAGTATTTAGCCAGACCCAATCACTTGCCTCTGACCTATAGTGTCCTATTCATATTTCTGTCCATTGTGTCTTCATTATGGTCGTCCTCTTGCTAAAGGAGGGACTTGGCTGAAAAATTTGTTTATTGTGCTTCACGTTCTGGATTCTCTGTTTTTTCCAGTACCAAGCTGTTTTATTGACTATAGCCCTGTAGATAGTTTGAAGGTGGTATGGAGATCCCCCTGTGTAAGCTCTTTTTGCTCAGGGTTGTTTTTGGCTATTCAGGGGTCTTTTTTCCCAAATGAATTTAAGGACTTTTTTTCCAAGCCTGTGAAGGAAATCTTGGGGATTTTGATTGTTGGGACTGTGTTTTAAATCTATACAAGAGTTTCGGTAGAATGGACATTTTTAACAATGTTAATTTTCCCAGTCCATTAGCATGGGAGGTTTTCCATCTTCTAATGTCTTCTTCAATTTCTTTCTTAAGGGTTTAAAATTATTTGTTGTAGAGGTCTTGGTGTCTTTGGTTAGGTTTGTTCCTAGGATTTATTGTTTTTGAGGCTATTTTTTTTTTTTTTTTTTTTTTTTTTTTTTTTTTTTTTTTTTTTTTTGTGTAAAGAAAGGCCATTGATTTTTTTAAGGTTAATTTTGTATCCTCCACTTTGCTGAAGTGTTAATAATTTCTAGGAGTTTTTCTTGGTGGAGTTTTTAGCATTCCCTTAAGTAAACAATCATATCATCAGCAAATAGGGATAGCTTGACTCCTCTTTTCCAATTAGTATCCTTTAATATCCTTTCGCCTTATTGCTCTAGCAAGTGTTTTCAGGGAATCCGAGACCCTCTTCTGACCTCCGCGGCATTGCACGACACGGGTGCACAGACCTGCGTGCAGACAGTACATTCATACACATACAAAAATAAATAAAATAAATAATAAAAAAATTAAAAAAAATACATAATAAATAAATATTAAAAAGTCTATTGAGGTCATATTTCTAGACAAATGAATTTTCTTACCATATACTAACTACAGAATCTTATATTTACAGATAAGCATAATGTACGTCACTTATCAAAAAAACTACTCTTGTTCGGCGTGGTGGCCCACACCTTTAATCCCAGCACTCAGGAGGCAGAGGCGAGCAGATCTTTGTGAGTTCAAGGCCAACCTGGTCTACATAGTGAGTTCCAAGCCAGCTGGGACTATAGGGAGACCCTGTCTCAAAAAGACCAAAAAAGCAAAAAACAAAAAGCAAAAACAACAACAACAACAAAACTACTCTTTGCAAAAGATGGAGGCAACTGCAGAATCTGACAACTGGTCAGGCACAGAACATGTACATCAGAAAAAAACTCATTTCTAGGAGACACATCTAAAATTGACCCTCTACACACAGAATGAGGGGCAGAGAGAAACGAGCACACCCCTCAGCTCTCACCAGTAATGCTTCCATAGATAATAGTGTGTGATGCAAACAGAAGGCCACAACTAGTCAACCTCCGGAAGAGGGGGCAGAAATATTGTAACAGGCAGGGCTGGTGTATGAATGTAGAGAAGCAGTGACTAAAATTGACTGTAAGTTTTCACATGTAAACCTGTGGCAATGTAGGCATCAGACAGGGGACCCATACCCATTGGGACAAGGTCTCAAAGTGAAGCAATAGAAATGGATGAGGACTGACCCTAGACTGACAACTATAAGAGAATGAGTACTGCTAGGTGAGGAAGAGTATGCTTTACCTAGGATTCCTAGATAAGCTGACTAAACTCCAGCAGTTTTTACACAGAAGGACATCTGAGTTTGGGAGTTTGACTGGATAGGGCTTAGCTTAAATGTTGTAATGCATGAGTTCTGACTGGGGATTGGGGCATGGGGGGATTGGGTTTTATTGATGTGTGTGGATTGAGAACCATTGTACGAGTCGTACTCAATAAAATATATATGAATACATGGAGGGGGAAGGCTGGAGAAATTACTTCATGGTTAAGAATGCATACTGCTGCCAGGCATGGTGGAGCGTGCCTTTAATCCCAGCACTCAGGAGGTAGAGGTAGGCGGATCTCTGTGAGTTCAAGGCCAGCCTGGTTTACAGAGCAAGCTTCAGGCCAGCTGGTACTAAAAGGGAGACCCTGCCTCAAAAATACCAAAAAAAAAGGAAAAAAATAAAAACAACTAAAAAAAAAAAAAAAAAGAAAAGAATGCATACTACTCTTGTAGAGGACCCAAGTTCAGTTCCCAGCACCCATTTTGGGTGTTGGGACCACAACTCCTGCTATAGGGAATCTGACAACTTCTTCTGGCCCCAACAGGCACTACAGTCATACACAGACCCACAGAAAATATATACACATACACATAATTAAAAAAATAAAAATAAAATCTTTAAAAAAATATGAAGGGGGAGAAAAAGG
>VZQC01013770.1:1794650-1807820 GCA_009823505.1 Rhizomys pruinosus | reverse complement strand
GGAGGGGGAGGGGAAGGGAGGGGGAGGGGGAAAAAGAGAGAGAAGGAAGGAAGGAAGGAAGGAAGGAAGGAAGGAAGGAAGGAAGGAAGGAAGGAAGGAAGGAAGGAAGGAAATCGGGAAATGGGGAAATTGGGGAAATGGGGAAATGGGGAAATGGGGAAATGGCTCAGTGAGTAAGGAGGCTTGCTGTGCAAACATGAGGACCTAGGTTCACAGCCTCAGCACCTACATAAAAAGGCTTGTTGGCTACATGCACCCCATTAGCTATAGGAGGCAGAGACAGAATGATCACTAGGGTTTGCTAGTTGCCAGCCTATCTCCAGATCCAGTGAGAAACTGTCTCAAGGTAGTAAATTGGAGAGTGATAGAGTAGGATGCCCAATATCTTCCTCTGAGCTCTGTTTGTGCACACAAGTGCACACTCACAGACACAATGCACCATATGGCACACCTACATACATTTAAAAAATCCTTAAAATAAATAAAAATAAGTATTCTTATGCAAAACATCCAAGTATAAAAAAGTACAGTTTCTCTCTAGATATGTTAAAGTACATGTAAGGGGGCATTTTCTGCTACTAATTCACTTGTCCTGTTCAGAGAACTCCTGCTCTGCCATCTGTCCATCCCACAGTCCCTGACATGCCGCTACTCAAGTCTGGGGCTCCAGCATTCTAACACCACCCATCTGTTCTTGTGAAGTGTATCCTGTGCCAATCACTACAAGCATGACTACACCACTAATGTGTAAAAATTGTATAAAAATTAGAAGTTTCTGCTACTTCTGTATATTTCTTTACTTATCAATTGAAAAATAAATCATATTAGATTTTATAAAACAACAGTGGCTTATTAATATCAATACTAGATTATTAAATTTTACTTTATTGGCAAAATCAAGTATATGTAACATTTTCCTTTAGATATATTTCCATTCTATTCGTGTTCATAAAATGGAGATTACATATTACCAAGGAAATTTTTAAGTTATTTCACAGTTTTACTGGTTCTTCTTTGTCTTCAAAAATAACCTATAGGTTAAACTACCTCTCCTAGCACTAAGTAGAAAGATCAAAAGGGAATGTCTCTTGAATCAGTCATAACAGTGTTAATTCTAAAGTTGGCATGACTACGAAGCCAGAAAATTGCTATCATGGTAACTGAAGGCATAGCCAGCTAGGCATTTTGGCATATGAAGGTTAAAATGACAGCAAAGAGAAAGGAGGGGGAGGGAGATTTCAAAGTTTACCCAAAGATATACTAATTTGACACTTACTTGCTGAAGAATGGCAGTAGGAAAATTAAAAGCCCGTTTTCCATAATTAAACCACTATATTCTATAAGAGTAGAAAAGTTGTATGTACAGTAAAAACATTGCAGTTTAAACATACAATAGTCTTGAGTCTGAGACAGCATGAAGGCAAGCATGGTGCACAGTGAGAATGCTGTGTATGCAGAACCCTGGCTGGACTGAAGTCATGTGATCCAGCAATGTGGGCAAGCAAAACACCCTAGGCTCCCTGCACATTTGATTTTGAATCAGGAATTTGGAAAAGGACACCCATGATAAAGATTTAATTCTGCAGGACTGGAGAGATGGCCTAGTGGTTAAGAGCACTGACTGCTCTTGCAGAGGACCCGGGTTCGATCCCCAGCACCCACATGGCGGCTGAGAACCGTCTTTAACTCCAGTTCCGGGGGAATCCAACACCCTCTTCTAACCTCTGCTGCACTGCACGACACTGGTGCACTGACCTACATGCAGACAGTACATTCATACACATACAAAATAAATAAAATTTAAAAATTTAAAGGATTTAATTCTGCAACTTGGTGGTATTTATTACATTATCTTTCATAGTGATAAGAAGTAAAACATGGGGCTAGAGAGACGGCCTAGTGGTTAAGAGCGCCAACTGCTCTTGCAGAGGACCCGGGTTCAATCCCCAGCACCCACATGGCGGCTGAGAACCGTCTTTAACTCCAGTTCCAGGGGAATCCAACGCCCTCCTCTGACCTCCATGGCAATGCACGACACAGGTGCACAAACCTACATGCAGACAGTACATTCATACACATAAAAATAAATAACATTTTAAAAAAAGAAGAAAAAAAGAAGTAAAACATGTGCTGGAGAGATGGCTCAGCACTTAAGAGCACTGACCACTACAGGGACACAGCTGTGCTTACACACATATAGGCAATACACTTATATACATAAAATAAAAATAAAAATAATAAAATATTTTTAAAAAGAAAACATTTAGGGCCAGCTTGGTGGCACATCCCAGCTCTTGGAAGGCAGAGGCAGGTGGATATCTGTGAGAACCAGGCCAGCCTGGTCTACAGAGTGAGTTCTAAGCCAGCTGGGGCTACAGGGAGACTCTGTCTCAAAAAAAAAAAAAAAAAAAAAAAACCACACACACACACAAAGAAAATAAACAAACAAAAGCTCAAAACACTTAATATGAAATACGTTTGTTTGCTGGGCATGGTGGCACACACCTTTAATCCCAGCACTTGGGAGGCAGAGACAGGCAGCTCTCTGTGAGTTTAAGGCCAGCCTGGTCTACATAGCGAGTTCCAAGCCACCTGGGGTTACAGGAAGAACCCTGTAAAAGACCAGGGGGCATGGGGGGAGGAGAAATAGGTTTTTCAGTGTATAGACATAATAGATGTTTTATTCGGCCATAAAATGGAACTGAAAATCATCATGTTAAGTGAAATAAGCCAGACTCACAGACCATGATCATGTCTTCTCTCATAAATGCTAACTAGTTTGTTTTTGGTTTTTGGTTTTTTTTTTTTATCTTTTCGAGACAAGGTCTCCCTATAGCCCCAGCTGTCCTGGAACTCGCTCTGTAGACCAGGCTGGCCTTGAACTCACAAAGATCCGCCTGCCTCTGCTTCCCAAGTGCTAGGATTAAAGGCATGCACCACCACGCCCGGCAATGCTAACTAGTTTTTTTTGTTGTTGTTGTTGTTGTTTTTTTGTCTTTTCAAGACAGGGTCTCCCTGTAGCCCCAGCTGTCCTGGAACTCACTCTGTAGACCAGGCTGGCCTTGAACTCACAAAGATCCACATGCCTCTGCTTCCCAAGTGCTAGGATTAAAGGTGTGCACCACCATGCCCAGCAAATGCTAACTAGTTTTTAAAAGTTATTTTATTCTTTTTATTTTTGTATATGAGTATATTGCCTGCATATACATAAGTGCACCTATGTCATGCAATGTCCACAGAGATCAGAAGAGGAAGTCAGATTCCCTGGAACTAGAGTTGGTACTAGAGTTACAGAAGGTTGTTAGCCACATGTGGGTGCTGGGAATCGAATGCCAGTCCTCTGTAAGAGCAGTCAGTGCTTTTAACTACTGAGCCATCTCTCCAGCTCCAGTGCTATCTAGTTTTTAAACAGGAAGGGAAGGAGGGAAGGAGGGAAGGAGGGAAGGAGGGAGGGAAGCAGGGAAGGAGGGAAGGAGGGAAGAAAGGATGGAAAACAAGGATATAAAAGAAGAAAAGGGGGCCATGGGACCAGGTATGGTACCACAGACCTTTAATTCCAATACTCTGTGAGTTCTAGGCCAGCCTAGTCTATGTTCCAGGGCTACACAGGGAACAGGGTGAAGAAAAAGAAGGTAAGAAAATGTAACAGAAGGGGTGAATATGATTGAAGGACATCATATACATGTATGGAAATGTTATAATGAAACTCATTTCTTTGACCAGTTAATATACACTAATAAAAAAGATAAAATTTTAAAAGTTTGTCTTTGGGATAACAAAGGTATGAGAAGTTGGGAGCACTGGATCCCACTCCACACCATTCCAAAAGGACATCAAGGAGGGCATGGAGGCTAGCAGGAAGAAGGGACACATTTTCCCAAGTTAAAAAGGTCCAAGGGCTAAAAGTTCGAAAGTCCAAGAGGATTGTGTGAACCAGCCCGAAGACTCCCATGGGCAAATCCAAACATGGGAAGAAGGAAGATTTCTAAAAGGATCCAAGTCTGCCTTTGGTCTTTTCTCAGGGAAGGTTTCACATTCAAATCACCTGGAGAGACTTTTTATAATGCCAGTACCAAATCACACCTTATACCAATTAAACTAGAATGAGGATGGGAGCCAAGCATAAGTTTTATTTTGCTTTTTTTTTGGTCTTTTTGAGTGAGTGAGTGCTGGGAATTAGAGGCATGTCACCACACCTGGCAAGCTACGTTGGGGACTCTCCCCACACGGCAGATGAATGCTGTCACTGAGCTATGCTCCAAGCTGGCACCAGGATTTACAGTTGTTGCTTTGAGACAGGGTCACAATATGTACCCTAGGCTGACCGCCATTCTCTTACCTCACAGACATAAAATAAAACAAATAGCTGGGTCTGGTGCAGCACTCAGGAGGCAGAGGCAGGCAGATCTCTGTGAGTTCAAGGCCAGCCTGGTCTACATAGTGAGTTCCAGGACAGCTGGAGCTACAGGGAGACCCTGTCTCAAAAAGATCAATCAATCAATCAATCAAATTTTAAAAGAAATTCCATAGTCAAATAAGTCAGAAACAAAAGAGCAAGTATTTTATGATTTAATTACATGTAATATCTAGAATAGGCAAATTCAGAGAGACAAAATGGTAGTTATTAGGGGTTGGGGAAGAAGAGAAGGGAGAATTACGATTTAATGGGCAGAGTTTCAGTTTCGATAATGAAAATGTATTTATTTATTTATTTACTTAACTTAGTTATTTTTTATGTGTATGAGTGTACTGTCTGCATGTAGGTTGGTACACCTGTGTCGTGCAATGCCACGGAGGTCAGAAGAGGGCGTCGATTCCCCTGGAACTATAGTTAAAGACGGTTCATAGCCACCATGTGGGTGCTGGGAATCGAACCCGGGTCCTCTGCAAGATCAGTCAGTGCTCTTAACTGCTGAGCCATCTCTCCAGCCCCAAAAATGTTGTATTTATAAATGGTGGTGATGGCTGCCCAACAATGTGAATTACTTTGATGTCAATGAACTATATATACTTGAAAATCAAATGGTAAATTTTATTACGTATTTTCTTAGTATATACACATGCACGAAATGTACATAAGATAGTTCACCTGTTTAAAAATCCTTCAACACTTTCCCACCATGCCTAGAATAGACTCAAATTCTTCTGCACAGTCCCCAAGTCTTTCATGATCTGACTTCTACTTCTGTCTCTGTCCAAATCTCAGCCACTCTCTTGCTAACTATGGGTACCCACAATAGACAAAAGACACTACATTCTCTCTGACCTCAGGCTCTCTATAAGTGCTGTTCCCTGGCTTGGAATGCTCTTCTTGTGGTTTATTCCCTTCAACCTTTAATAAGTTACTGAGCACTTCAAAAAGCAGCCTTTTCCTCCCTATCCCAGCACTAGCCTCAAAGTACTCTATCATTCTCTATCAGAAGCTACACACTCTAGCCTTAATGTAACTTTCAATATTTATATATGTGCTAATTTCTTCACTGGGGATTGAACTCATATTAGCCAAGCACTCTACCACTGTGATATGGATATATATGTATATATATACATATATATATACGTATATATACATATATATACATATATATATATATTTATATGTATATATATATGTATATATATATATATATATCCATATCACAATGGTAGAGCGCTCTCTATGTAGACAGGCTGGCCTTGAACTCACAGAGATCCGCCTGCCTCTATCTCCCAAGTGCTAGGATTAAAGGCATGCGCCACCACGCTCGGCTCATCTTCTAAAAGGAGTCTAGATAAAGTGTGTGTGTGTGGGGGGGTGTTGTTTAAGTGAGTGGCTTTTTTTCCCCCCTTGAGACAGAGTCTCACTCTGTAACTCAGCTGGGCTGGTACTTAGTTATGTCGCTCAGGCTGGCCTCAAACTCACAGCAATCCTCCTGACTCAGCCTCTTGCGTGCTTGGATTACAAGGGTGAGCCACTACACATGGCAAAGTATCTGTTTAAATGTTCCTCTGCTAGAAGGATTTCTAAACATCACATCCTCTTTTCTAGCCCACATGGATCCTCTAATTCCCACAGCACATCACTTTGTATCAAGTGATCTTACAATCATGTATGTGAGCCTTGTCTCTGATTACTTCCCAGTCCCCCTAAGAGCAAGAACAACTTGCCTTAGGACTGCTGTCACGTCTTTCCCAGAGCCTGGGGAACAATCAGCAGCCACTGAGAAAAGTCTAACTCTACCTTCTCCTAAGCAGTGTTTTTCAAAGGGCAGAAAGGGAGACGACAAAAATTTGGAGGCAAAATTAAAGTGTCTTCAATTACCCATCTCTGGTGTAGAAGAACCTAAGGAGAAATCTAACTCAAACCCCTCACATTTCCAATGAAGAAACTAAAGTGCAAAGACACAAGGTGTACTTATGACAAGAGAGTTAAAATTAAAAGGCAGAAACTACTGGTTCAGAAAGTAGGTCCTCAGAAAAACTGTCGGGGTTTTCTCCATAGAACACTACTCCCTTTTGTCCACTGTAAGCACTGTGTTAACTGAAGGAAAGGACCAACCCCCGGCATTAACGGACTACCTTACACGAATGAAGGTTCACAAAAAAAACAATAGGCAGTCTTTTAGACCCCAAGAATTAACCTTGTTCCTTCCAAAGACAGATGAAACTCACTATATAGACCAGGCTGGCCTCAATCTCAAGATCTGCCTGCCTCTGCCTCCATAGTGCTGGGATTAAAAGCATGCACCACCAAACCCAGCTAAGATTTATTTTTTTTTTAATTTATGTGTATGTGTGTAAGCCTGAGTGAGTTTAGGTGTATAAGAGTAAACAGGCCAGAATAGTGAGTTGGGTCCCCTGGAACTGAGTTACAGGTCATTGTGAGCTGCCATATAAGTACTGGTAAATGAACCCAGCTCCTCTGCAAAAACAGCCAGTGTTCTTAATCACTTGAGCCATCTCCCCAGCCCCTCATAACTGTTTTCTTGTCATTCTATGTTAAGACAATATGGAACAAAATTCAGTTTGCCCCTAGAATTCTGCAAAATAACTCAAGACAAAACCTGTGGCTACTTCAATTTTTTTTCATTCATTTTTACTGTGTGATGAAATTATTTTTATTTTATATTTCTTTCTCAATATTTTATTATTTTTAGTGTATGTGTGTATTCCCTGCAGGTAAGTATACCCATGTCATGCAATGCCCTTGGAGGACAGGATGTTGGATTCTCTGAAACTGGAGATAAAGTTGTTAGCTGCCATATGAGTGCTGGGATTCAAACCTGGGTCTTCTGTAAGAACAACCAGTTTTCTTAACCACTGAGCCATCTCTCCAGCCCTATTTTATATTTCCTGGCATGCCTATTCAAATGTGTTTGTATGTGTAAATGTGAGTGTTTTTCTGATAAATACCCCCAAAATACTATTTGTAAATACTAATTAACTATAATATTAAATGACTCTTTGTCCTTTTCCTCTTTAAAATAATAGAAAGACCAGGCATGGTGGTGCACACCTTTAATCCTAGCACTTGGGAGGCAGAGGCAGGCGGATCTTTGTGAGTTCAAGGCCAATCTGGTCTACGGCACAAGTTCCGGGACAGCTGGGGCTACAAAGAGACCCTGTCTCGAAAAGACAAAAAAAAAAAAAAAATTATAGCTTTTTAAAAAAAGTAGGTAGCTTCTGAGGAACCCAGGGCTGTCTTCTCTACACATGCATGTACCCGCGCCCTCCCCAACACATTCAAAGAAAAAATAAATTTTACATCTTAATTTCTACCATGGGTTCAAAAAACTAGAATAGGGCCTGGAGAGATGGCTCAGCAGTTAAGAACACTGGCTGCTCTTGCAGAGGACTCAGGTTCAGTTCCCAGCATTCACATGGCAGCTGAAACCCAGCCTGGACTCCAGTTCCAGGGGATCCAATGCCCTCTTCTGGCCTTCATGGACACTGCATGACACAGGTACACTTATATATACATGCAGGCAAAACACTGATACACATAAAATAAAAATAAATTAAATTTTTTAAAAACTAGAAAAGGAGGCAAAGGGATGACTCAGTGGGTAAGAACACTTGTTGTGCAACCATGAAGAACTGAGTTAGAATCCCCATCACCTATGTAGAAAGATGGGTACAGCAGTGCTTGCCTGTAACTCCAGATCCCAACAGCTCTCTGGCCACCAACCACAGCCAAAACTACAAGCTTCCAGTTCAATGAGAGACCCTGTTCCTAGGGAATAAGGCAGATAGCTGAAAAGAAAGATATCTAACATCCTATACATACACTGGCATGTGCATGTACATATAGCCCACGTGCAGTGCCCGCACACAAACCAGAGTAGATAAAATATGAACTAAGCCTTTTATCCCAGCACTCTAGAAGGCTCTATGAGTTCCAGGCGAACCTGGTCTACAAAGTGGGTTCCAGGCCCACCAGAGATACACAGTGAGACCTTGTCTCAAACAAACAAACAACAAAAAAAAGTGAAACAAAGATAAGGTCTTTTAGAAGTAGGTTCCTTCACCATAATCAGCAAATATGTTAACCTATTTCCATAAAAAAAAATAATTTGGAGAAAACTGAGTAAGGGTCTAGACTCTATTACATACAGTTTCATTTAAAGCATGAATGAACTTGGTTTACTCACTCATTTGTTAATCCATTCATTCACAGTATCTATTAAAGCACATATACTGAGCATGGTGGCACATACCTTTAATCCCAGCACTCAGGAGGCAGAGGCAGGAGGATCTCTGTGAGTTCAAAGCCAGCCTGATCTATATAGCGAATTCCAGGACAGCTGGGACTAAAGGGAGACACAGTCTCAAAAAAGACCAAAAAAAAATCATGGTGCTGAAGACCCAGAACACCCCCCTCCTTAGCAGAGATCATTCCATCTTGGAAATACCAACTGTGGTCGTCCCTTATGAACTTCCTTCAAGGATTTGAAGACCTCACAACAAGAGGGGGAAATGAGATAGAGGATTATTGAGATAGGGGATTAATAAAAGCTCAGTGATAGTTTTATCCCAGATACCATTAAGCCATTTTTCCTTAGTCATCCTAGGAATGATTGGTTTGCTTGCTTTGCATGTTTCCCCTTGATTGGTAACTTTAACTGTGGTGTTAAACTCCAATTGGCTGTTGTACTTATAAAGTACCCTGTAACCTGCACCTCATGGCCACACTCCTCCTGAGTTGAGTGTCGGCCTGGCATCATAATTAAATTAAACCCTCCTTTTAAACTCAAAAAAGATAAAATAAAAATAAAAAGAGAAAGAAATGAGGAAAAGAAATGAAAGAACCGTAAATATGAGCTTAACCACCAAATCTGAATTCAGTGTTCTTAACATACAGACACAGACACAGACACAGACACANACACTGGCATGTGCATGTACATATAGCCCACGTGCAGTGCCCGCACACAAACCAGAGTAGATAAAATTGAACTAAGCCTTTTATCCCAGCACTCTGGGCTCTATGAGTTCCAGGCGAACCTGGTCTACAAAGTGGGTTCCAGGCCCACCAGAGATACACAGTGAGACCTTGTCTCAAACAAACAAACAACAAAAAAAAGTGAAACCAAGATAAGGTCTTTTAGAAGTAGGTTCCTTCACCATAATCAGCAAATATGTTAACCTATTTCCATAAAAAAAAATAATTTGGAGAAAACTGAGTAAGGGTCTAGACTCTATTACATACAGTTTCATTTAAAGCATGAATGAACTTGGTTTACTCACTCATTTGTTAATCCATTCATTCACAGTATCTATTAAAGCACATATACTGAGCATGGTGGCACATACCTTTACTCCAGCACTCAGGAGGCAGAGCACGGAGGATCTCTGTGAGTTCAAAGCCAGCCTGATCTATATAGCGAATTCCAGGACAGCTGGGACTAAAGGGAGACACAGTCTCAAAAAAGACCAAAAAAAAAAAAAAAAAAAAAAAAAGCATGTGCCAGAATTGGCAATGTGAAGGTAAAAGTTAAGACTCCTATTTTCGGCCAGGCATGGTGGCACCTGCCTTTAATCCTAGCACTTGGGAGGCAGAGGCAGGCGAATCTCTGTGAGTTCAAGGCCAGTCTGGTCTACAGAGCGAGCTCCAGGCCAGCTGGGACTAAAGGGAGACCCTGTCTCAAAAATACCAAAAAAAAAAAGATTCCTACTTTCTTGGAGTATGTGCCTGAACAGAAGCAGGACAGTAAGTAACTCAGAAACAAGCTAATTTCTGAGAAGACACTCATTGCTCAGAATAAAACAGAAACAATGACAAATCTGAAGAAGTCAGCTTGAGGGGTGGGCCTAGGTAATCCCTCTGAGAAGGAAGTAACAGACCTGAGGAAGTACAAAGTCTGGTCCCAATTTCCTTCCAACCAGAACCATTAACATTCTTCTCTGACCGGAATCTTAGGTATAGGCAGAAAACTGCTATTCTTACTCTCTTCAAAACAAACAAGCAAGGAAGGACTCGCAA
The DNA here is from genome assembly GCA_009823505.1 of Rhizomys pruinosus. Lineage (NCBI taxonomy): Eukaryota > Metazoa > Chordata > Mammalia > Rodentia > Spalacidae > Rhizomys > Rhizomys pruinosus. Next base: position 1,797,358 of record VZQC01013770.1, on the reverse strand, counting down.
CCCTATACCAGAAGGCCTGGTCTAGAGAAATCAAAGGGACCAGGGGATCCCAACCAAAGACCCAAGTTAGGCTGCCTGGTAACAGGAAGGACTGGTAATGGATCTGATATGGTGGTCTTTATAAACAGAAATATACATTTGATGTTTTCTAATAGGAAGGTGACAATGGAAAGTTGAGGTGGAGAATAAAGTCAAGGCAGCAAGCTAATAGTACATTAACTGAAAACTGTAATTAAGCATTTTAAGTATAAATTGTTAAATTATCTAATATTCCTTAAGGAACACAAATAGGCTGGATATGATAGAATATACCTTTGATCCCAGGATTCGGGAGTCAGAAGCAGGCAGAAGAGGCCAGCCTGGTCTACATAATGAGTTCCAAGCCAGCTGGGGCTACAGGGAAACCCTCTCTCAAAAAATAAAAACAAAAACCAAAACAAAACAAAAACACAAAAGTCAAACAGCAAACACCAGTAAATATTTTTGTACATTTTTATATTTACTACAAGCCTCTACATCTCCTCCACTCCAATTCATAAAATCTTTAGAAGCCAGACAGTGCACACCTTAATACAAGCACTTGGATATCTGTGAGTCTGAGGCCAGCCTGAACAATACAGCAAATTTCAAGTCAGCCAGAGCAACATAGTGAGACTGTCTTCAAAAAGAAAAAAAAGGAAAGGAAATTCATGTAACAAACAGTATTCCAAATATTTAAGGAAGAGCTTCATGGTTTTTTCCCTAGCCAAAAACCAAAAGATAAACATTAGTCTGGCATTATTACAGAGAAAAGGAAGACAACCATCAATTATTTAAACTAGAACACCTTCATTACAAAAAGAAGGAAAGCTCAAAAAGGATTAAGGACTATCTAATGTCAAACAAGCAGTGAAAAGTGATGACACCCAAACCCTCAACTGACGACCCCACCGCTTTTCTTAAACAAGGAACAAAAATCAACTTAGTTTATAGCTAGCACTCTTTCAAAAAAAAAAAAAAAAAAAAAGCAAATCAGAGAAGACAATACATACTATAGATTTTGGTTTTTACAAAATTTTTCTCAGTTTATTTTACAAACACACATGCATATATAGTTATAAATCTATGAAGTCTGGAGATAAAAAGATTTCTTGCTATGAGTGGCAGTAAAGCAAGCCATGATGGTGCATGCCTTTAATCCCAACACTCAAGAGGCAGAGGAAGGCAGATCTCTGTGAGATAGATCCAGGCCAGCCTGGTCTACATAGTGAGTTCCAGGCCAGCTGGGGCTACAGGGAGACTTGCCTCAAAAAAACTAAACAGGGCTGAAAAGATAGGTCAGCAGTTAAGAGCATTTCCTGCTCTTCCAGAGGACCCAGGTTCAGTTCCCAGCACCCACATGAAAGGTAACAACAATTCTTAACTCCAGTTCCAGGGGATCCTAACCCGCCTCTGACCTCAGGCACCAGATACCAGGCATCAGGCAGTCACACATATGGTGCACATACATGAAGGGAAAACATTCATACACATAAAAAAAGAAAGGAGCTGGAGAAATGACTTAGTTAAGAGCACTGGCTGCTTTTGCAGAGGGCCCAAGTATAGTTCCCAGCACCCATATGACAGTAAAACAACTGTTTGAAACTCTAGTTCCAGGGCATGTGATGTCTTCCTTCTGACCTCCGTGGGCACGGCATGACCAGGTGCACTTACATCCATGCAATCAATACACTCAAACACATAAAATAAAAATAAAAGAAAATCCTTTTAAAAAGTTTACAGAAAAATCAGTGTATTTCAAACTGCCTGCCATGAAGTACTTCCTTGTATTTTTATGCAAACATTGTAAAAGCAACATTAAAATCTCTCATTCAAATCCCATTTTGCCTTGATTGTTCTCCGTTTTTGAGCTGTTATGAATTATAGCTGAAAGTAACAGCAGTAGCCTCTGCCAACAAGCACAGCAGCCCTGACTTAGCCTCGTCCAGTACTACATGCTGCCTATTGGACTCCTAAGGGATTTATAGTGCAGAGACCGACATTATTAGACATATAAAAAGACACGGTATGCCACGGGAGCTCAGAGGTGAACACAGTTCTCTCCAAAATGATTAAGAAATAAGCCCTCCTTCCCTCCACTTGGCCCTGGAATGGAATTTCTGGTAAAAGATCCATTCCTAAAATATTTTCTCTATATAATATTGCCTGAGGCAAATATCTGGAGGGAAACATTTAACAAAGGACACAACTAATCAACTCTACAATTAGGCCTAAGATTGAAGATGTATGGTCTTGGGCCTTGGGGTATATAGCTACTGGGTTCAAGCTATATTGCCAGAAAATAAAGGTAAAAAATAAAACATACTGCTCTGAAGAAAGCTACATAATTTCCTGCTAAGATAACAGATAGGTATCATTTTTAGATCTCGTCTTTCAGAAGGGAGATGACAACAGAACTAAAAATTACAAAAATAGATCTTAAAAGAGGGAATAAAGTAAGGCAGGGATAAAAAACAGGAACCACCACAGCGAAAGAAAAAACACCATCCCTGTGCTATAGAAAAAGTTAATCTGAGCCGGGCGTGGTGGCACACGCCTTTAATCCTAGCACTTGGGAGGAAGAGGCAGGCGGATCTTTGTCAGTTCAAGGCCAGCCTGGTCTACAGAGTGAGTTCCAGGACAGCTGGGACTACAGGGAGACCCTGTCTCGAAAAGACAAAAAAAAAAAA
>VZQC01013770.1:1778340-1793644 GCA_009823505.1 Rhizomys pruinosus | reverse complement strand
AAAAAAAAAAGAATACTGACAAATGAAAGAAGCACAAAAGTAGGTACAGAGGCTATGAGCAAATGAAAGAGAAAAGAAACTAACCATAAAAAAAAAAAAAAAAAAACAGGTATGGTGGCACAAGCCTTTAATCCCAGCACTGGGGGGTGGATCTCTGTAAATTCAAGGCCAGCCTAGTCTAACAGCGAGTTCCAAGACAGATGGGGTATAAGGATACCCTGTCTCAAAATAAAACAAAACAATAGAGAGATGAAATGGTTGGTGGAAACTGTTTTCTGGAAGCTTTCATGAATATTTCTTTTTTATTTTATTCTATGTGTATGAGTGTATTGCCTACATGTACGTAAGTGCACCTGTGTCATGTAATGCCCATGGAGTTCAGAAGTGGGTGACAGATTCCCTTGGAACTAGAGGTTACAGATGGCTGTTAGCTATCATGTGGAATAGAATTCAGGTCCTCTCTTGCCGGGCATGGTGGTGGATGCCTTTAATCCCAGCACTCGGGAGGCAGAGGCAGGCAGATCTCTGTGAGTCCAAGGCTAGCCTGGTCTACACAGTGACTTCCAGGACAGCTGGGGCTATAGGGAGACCCTGTCTCAAAAATACAAAAAAAAAGAAGAATTCAGGTCCTGTCTCTGCAAGAGCAGCCAATGCTCTTAATGGCTGAGGCATTGCTCCAGCCTGGAGTACTTTTTATTGGGGTAGAGACAGAAAGCTATATAACCTGGAACAGTTGGGAAAAAACCCTTAGTCACAAATAAATGAGTAAAGAGTTTACATCATTTTTTTTTACATTAAAAAGGACATTTTCAAAATCCTTATCATTGAAATGCTGAGACAGAAAAGTCCTTGGAATTGGATCAATTCAATACTTTAGACATAAGGAAACTGAATCTAAGGTTACATAGTCAGTGGTAGAGCTACATCAAAAAACAAAGTCTCAGCCAGGCATGTGGCACGTCTTTAATCTCAGCACTCGGGAAGCAGAGGCAGGTGGATCTCTGTGAGTTCAAGGCCAGCCTGGTCTACAGGGCGAGTTCTGAGCCAGCTGAGGCTACAGGGAAACCTTGTCTCAAAAACACCAAAAACAAAACAAAACAAAACAAAAAACTCTTGGGCTGGAGAGATGGCCTAGTGGTTAGGAGCGCCAACTGCTCATGCAGAGGACCCGGGTTCAATCCCCAGCAACCACATGGCAGCTGAGAACCGTCTCTGACTCCAGTTCCAGGGGAATCCGACGCCCTCTTCTGACCTCCGAGGCATTGCACGACACAGGCACACAAACCTACATGCAGACAGTACATTCATACACATAAAAAATAAAATAAAAATTTTTTAAAAATCTCTTTTTTCCATAGTCATTACTGTGTCTCCTACATTATACTAAATAACATCAATAGAAATATTTTCTTTAGGGCTGGAGAGATGGCCTAGCAGTTAAGAGCACCGACCGCTCTTACAGAGGACCCGGGTTCGATCCCCAGCACCCCCACATGGCGGCCGAAAACCGTCTGAAACTCCAATTCCAGGAGAACTCCAGTTCCAGGGGAATCCGACACCCTCTTCTGACCTCCGAGGCATTGCACAACACGGGTGCACAAACCTGCATGCAGACAGTACATTCATACACATACAGAAATAAATAAAATTAAATTTAAAAAATTTAAAAAAAGAAATATTTTCTTTAAAAATAAATGTTTTCCCACATATTTAAAGGCGAATCAGCAATCTCTACATGTATATGCCTGTAAGTGGAAGCTAAAAACAAGCTTCCCAATTTTTAATTCTTTGGCTCTCTCTCTCTCTGTTACCCTTAAACAACACTCATTAGAAGTCTTCCTTTTTTTCCTCATGTAAATTTCTTTAAAAGTTGTCACTGATGACATTACACAGACAATACATGAGACTCACCAGCTCCCTGGCCCCACTACAACTATACATTCACAATACTTACTACTTACTTCACATACCCCAAACAGAGCAGACATCTCAAATGAAAAACAAATTCAGTTAGATTAGAAAGATCTCCTTGAAGAAAACCCAACCCCAATGTCAATAAACTAAGAAAGCAGAACAACTGAAACTGAAATAGGACTAATGTGAAAATTCCTAATCAAATTTATTATATTCATTCAACCTTTCTCGATAACAAAAAAACGACAACTTGGAAACACAATTCCTAAGGGAATTAAAATTATGAACCAGTGAAAATGTATATGGTAAAGTACAAAAAGTTGGCTTAAAGAAAAAGATGGGAAGCCCGCATGCAAAGAAAAAAACGGGAAGCCCGCATGCTGGCTGCGGAGTACCTGGATGCTTACAGGGATAAAGCCCTTAAGCTCCTCTAAGGCTCCCCTCTCAGGGCACACAGCCGGGAGGTGGGGGAGGTGTATAAGTCCTTGTACAACATCTCCAGAGCTGATCCCCAGAAAAGCAGAGTCATCAGTTTCCTTAGCACGTTCTCAGCCATCTTAAAGAGGCAGAAATTAAAAATCTGGAATGTTTGAAGAAATCCTTTGCTTACATACATGTAAGGTGAACAAAGTGTAACAGGAAGAACACATAACCTAGAGTTCTAATGATTAAACAAAAGAAAACACACACAAGTCCAGGTCGCTTCAGTACGCACTCCAGGATCTCGCCCCCCAAAAGAGCTAACAACTTAAAGGTGTGTTATGTGCAGGATGAGACAACTCAGACTTGGAGCCTTCGTTGACCCTAGATAGCAGAGAGGGGTTCGCGCCCCGGCTGCCCCAGCCAGTCTTGACCGCCAACAACAAGACAGCGGTTTAAGTTCATCCTTAACCAGTCACCAGGGGAGAGTTCAGAGAGTTTTTAAAAGGCATCTGACTTCCCCTTTCTCCCGAAGTGGAAGAGCACCCGAGCTGTCAAGAACAGAAGGCTGAGCGCGCGCGGCTGCGGCCGGCTCTCCATCCCCGCGGCGTGCCGAGCCGCGCGGGGTCGCGGCTGTCACCGAACAAAGAGCGCCCGGCCGCGACTGCGGACAGCAGCCCTTGGGCCAGCCCGGGCAGGGGGCGCCGCGGGGAGCGGCGCGGGGCTCGTGGGGACACCGCCTCCACCTCCCGTCCGGCCCTCGCCCCCTCGCGCTACCTGGTCCGTGGGCTTCCCTTGACCGTCGCCGTAGCCGCGGCGCTCGAGGGCGGGAGCGGCGCAGCCACAGCAGATTCGCAGGCGTCGGCTGCGCTTTGCAGCAGCCTCCTCCAGGTCGGGATGAAGACAGACCCGACGCCGGAGGCTGGATGAGGTTGGCTCCCGGCTAGAGCTGCTGCTACTCTTCCCGTGCACTCGCTTCCGCTCCGCCTCCGGCTCAACCCGGCCCGCGGCGCTCAGCATTATGGGGAATGTAGTCTGGGCCTCTGGAAAGGCTGCAAGGGCTTCAAGCCCAGAGACTGCAGGCGGGCGTCGCTGTTGCTTGGCAACCGAGAAGCGCCGAGGGCTCCTCTACCCAACTGAAAGCCTTGCCCACTGCCATAACAGCTGAGGGCACTTTGGGTTCAGAGCCTGAAACTGCCCATCTTTTACCAGAAAAACAGCCCTCTCGATCTGTTGACCTAAGGCTGAAGGGTTTCCTAGTGTGGAACCCTGCAGGTGTGTCCACTGCAACCAAAGGTCCTTAGCCAGTGAGTGTAGAGCAAGAAAAACGAACTGCCTGAAGACAAAATACTCTTCTTCCACGGGCCTGATTCTATGGTTCACCGCTTAACAGTGGTTACTAGTCTTCCAGAGGATCAGAGTTCCATGCCCAGCACCCAAGTCAAGTAGCTCACGACCACATGTGGTGGTGAGCTGGGAAATCCAATGCCCTCTTCTGGACTCTGTGGGCATCCGCATTCACACATGGACGCACACCTGTTGACATAAGTGAGTTTTTAAAACTTATTTTTTTGGTTTTTATTTTCTTTTGAGACAGGGTCTGCCTGTGGCTCTAGCTGGGCTGGAACTCGGTATGTAGAACAGGCTGGCCTTGAACTCACAGACATCCACCTGCCTCTGCCTCCTGAGTGCTGGGATTAAAGGCATGTTTCACCACGCTGGACCAGAGTTTTTTTTTTTTTTTTTTTTTTTTTTAAAAGGCATCTGACTTCCCCTTTCTCCCGAAGTGGAAGAGCACCCGAGCTGTCAAGAACAGAAGGCTGAGCGCGCGCGGCTGCGGCCGGCTCTCCATCCCCGCGGCGTGCCGAGCCGCGCGGGGTCGCGGCTGTCACCGAACAAAGAGCGCCCGGCCGCGACTGCGGACAGCAGCCCTTGGGCCAGCCCGGGCAGGGGGCGCCGCGGGGAGCGGCGCGGGGCTCGTGGGGACACCGCCTCCACCTCCCGTCCGGCCCTCGCCCCCTCGCGCTACCTGGTCCGTGGGCTTCCCTTGACCGTCGCCGTAGCCGCGGCGCTCGAGGGCGGGAGCGGCGCAGCCACAGCAGATTCGCAGGCGTCGGCTGCGCTTTGCAGCAGCCTCCTCCAGGTCGGGATGAAGACAGACCCGACGCCGGAGGCTGGATGAGGTTGGCTCCCGGCTAGAGCTGCTGCTACTCTTCCCGTGCACTCGCTTCCGCTCCGCCTCCGGCTCAACCCGGCCCGCGGCGCTCAGCATTATGGGGAATGTAGTCTGGGCCTCTGGAAAGGCTGCAAGGGCTTCAAGCCCAGAGACTGCAGGCGGGCGTCGCTGTTGCTTGGCAACCGAGAAGCGCCGAGGGCTCCTCTACCCAACTGAAAGCCTTGCCCACTGCCATAACAGCTGAGGGCACTTTGGGTTCAGAGCCTGAAACTGCCCATCTTTTACCAGAAAAACAGCCCTCTCGATCTGTTGACCTAAGGCTGAAGGGTTTCCTAGTGTGGAACCCTGCAGGTGTGTCCACTGCAACCAAAGGTCCTTAGCCAGTGAGTGTAGAGCAAGAAAAACGAACTGCCTGAAGACAAAATACTCTTCTTCCACGGGCCTGATTCTATGGTTCACCGCTTAACAGTGGTTACTAGTCTTCCAGAGGATCAGAGTTCCATGCCCAGCACCCAAGTCAAGTAGCTCACGACCACATGTGGTGGTGAGCTGGGAAATCCAATGCCCTCTTCTGGACTCTGTGGGCATCCGCATTCACACATGGACGCACACCTGTTGACATAAGTGAGTTTTTAAAACTATTTTTTTTGGTTTTTATTTTCTTTTGAGACAGGGTCTGCCTGTGGCTCTAGCTGGGCTGGAACTCGGTATGTAGACAGGCTGGCCTGCGCTTGTGAAACTCACATCACCTCCTCTGCTCCAAGTGCTGTGATTACAAGCATGTTTCACCACGCTGGACCAGAGGTTTTTTTTTTTTTTTTTTTTTTGGTATTTTGAGATAGGGTCTCCCTTTAGTCCCAGCTGGCCTGGAGCTCACTCTGTATAGACCAGGCTGGCCTTGAACTCACAGAGATCCGCCTGTCTCCGCCTCCCAAGTGCTAGGATTAAAGGCGTGTGCCACCATGCTCGGCTGGACCAGAGTATTTTTTAAAAAGTATTTAAGCTGGCTGTGGTGGTGCACACCTTTAATCCCAGCACTCGGAAGGTAGATCCAGGATCACTGTTTTTTTCGTTGTTGTTTTTTTTCACATTAAATTTATTTATTTATTTTTTAACAAATCTAGCACCCGTGTTCCCGCCCATTTTCCCACCCCACCAAGCTCATGCATTCTTGCCAAACATGCTTTTCATCTCTTAGTCTTTCTCAATATTTTCCATGGGGGAGTTGACTGTTTTGCAGAAGTTCACTGTTTCAGTCAGTTCTTTGATGCAGTCTTTTCTGTTGTTGTTGTTGTTGTTGTTTCCAATCCAGGATCATGGAATTCCAAGCTAGCTTGGTCTATATAGGAGTTCCAGGCACTTGGGGCTTACAATGAGACCTGTNCTCCAAAAAAAAATAAAATAAAATAAAAACAAGCAAACAAAAACTCTTCACAGAAAATATAATTATATATATATATACATATATATATATATATATATGGGAAATCCAAAACAATCTGTAGACAAATAATTAGAATGAGACTAGTTCATTGACATTACTACATTAAAAGAAATTAAGGACTTGGGGGTTTGGAGGGTATAAACTTAAAAAGGCAAATATGCATGAAAAGTCCATATGGAAACCTATTACCTATAAGCTAATTTTTAAAAATAATTTTATCACCATATTTCTATATTCTAGATAAAAGATAATTTACTACATTTATTTACTCATCTGTGTGTGTGTGTGTGCATGCACACAGTTGCCATAATGTGGATATGGAGGTCAGAGGACAACTTGTGGGATTTATATCTCACCTTCCACCATGTGGATATTGGGGATCAAACTCATAAGTATTCTCCAGGGTACAGTTTTTTTAGTATTATTTACAGTTACTCCAAACAATATCAAGGGCATAGTTATCAAATAAATACAAACCCTGTATGAAGAAAACATTAAGACACTGAATAACAACTAAATAAATCAGATGAGAATGCTGAAAGATGGTCTTTCTTTTTTTTAATTTTTTTTTCTCCATGTGTATGAATGTACTGTCTGCATGCAGGTCTGTGCACCCATGTCGTGCAATGCTGTGGAGGTCAGAAGAGGGTCTCAGATTCCTCTGGAACTGGAGTTCTCCTGGAATTGGAGTTTCAGACAGTTCTCAGCCGCCATGTGGGTGCTGGGGATCGAACCCGGGTCCTCTGCAAGAGCAGTTGGCGCTCTTAACTGCTAGGCCATCTCTCCAGCCCGAAAGATGGTCTTTCTAAGTCAGTAGAGCCAGTGCAATTCTGAATAAAGTCTCAAAGGATTGGTGTGTGAGACAGAGAAACTCAACAAGCTACTTTAAAATTTCATAGGAGAGTAAATACAACATTTCATGAGAATGAGGAGTAAAAAGAAAAATAGAAGAAAAAGAAGAGAAAGATGAGTGCTATCAGATATGCTGTTATAAATTCATAAGTCAATATGACATTGAATAAAAATATACTAATGGAACAGAATATATCAATGAAATGTAATAGCCCAGAAAGTCTTAGGTAAACCTGGAAACTGGAAGGGGGTTGTCTTTGGGGGTATTTATGGGGTCACCATGGCAATACAGAGGAATACTCCTATATTTGGGGAGGGGTGAATTTGGATTGTACATTATACACAAAAATCAATTCCAAGTAGAAAATATACATAAACTTGAAAAGCAAATTAATAAAGCTTTGTTTTGCTGTTTTTAGAGATTGTGTAGAGGCATAGATAGATGATAGATAGACAGATAGATGATAGATAGATAGATAGATAGATAGATAGATAGATAGATAGAATGGATAGATCTCCATAACCTCAAAGGTAAAGGACAGACTTTTTTTTTTTTTGGCCTTTTTTTTCTTGATGCTTTGTATACTACCATCATTGAACCTTAGGGAGGGGCTCATGAGCCCCATCTCCCCACGAGGAACTATCTTAGTAGTTAATTTCTGAGGTAAAATGAGTATTTATTATTTATTTATTTTTTTTAAATTTTTTATTTTGTATTTTTCCGTATGGTGTATGAATGTATTGTCTTGCATGCAAGTCTGTGCAGCTGTGACGTGCAAGCTGCCGCGGAAAGGATCAGAAGAGGGTGTCGGTCTCTCCTTGGAACTGGAGTTATCCTGGAAGTGGAGTTTCAGGGGTGTACAGGCTCTCGGTCGCGGAGGGACCTGCCATCGGTGGGTGCTGGGGATCGAACCTTTGGGTCCTTGCAAGAGGAGCGGTCGGCGCTTCAATTAACCGCTAGGGCGGCCACTCTCCAGGCCCCAGTCATTTATTTTAAATAAGCTTGCACTGATACTGTTTGTCCAATGCTCCCAGTAAGTAACCTTTAATAACCTACATTCATGAAAGACCCTAAATTAAACTCAGTGGGAATTTTCACAAAAATCAGTGAAACAATAAAACATAATAAAAAGGGGATTCATTGGGAAGAAGGGGTTCAACAGGATTGGGAGGAGAATGAGACAGGGTAATAGGGTGAAAAATGACCAAATTATATTCTTTTTTTTTTTGATTTTTTTTTTTTTATGTTATGTGTAATGAATGTACTGTCTGCATGCAGGTTGTGCACCCGTGTCGTGCAATGCGCGGAGGTCAGAAGAGGGTCTCGGATTCCCCTGGAACTGGAGTTTCCCTGGAATTGGAGTTTACAGACGGTTCTAGCCGCCCCATGTGGGTGCTGGGGATCGAACCCGGGTCTCTCAAGAGCGTACGGTGCTGTCTAACCCGCTGAGCAATCTCTCCAGCCCCCAAAATTATATTCTTCTATGTGGGGATTAAAATACAATAATTTTAAAAAAGTACTGAGGGGGCTGGGAATAATGGCTCGGCAGTTAAAGAGTACAGGCTGCTCTTTCAGAAAAGACAAGGTTTTGGTTCCCAGCACCCAAATGGTGGCTTAACTCACTTATACTTACTCTAATTCCCACAGGATCTACATATGGCCTCTTCTGGTTCCTCGGGCATTGCACAACATTAGGGTGCACTTACATACATCAGGCAGAAATTGTATACATAACATATTTGTTTTAATAATGAGGTGTAAATACCCTCATGTTTTTTAGAACTGAAAATGGACTTTTTTTTATGGCAATAACACCTTGTGTACCAGTTATAGGAACAATTCTCTTTTTCCTGACCAATCTTATTTACCCCTATATATCCACAGGGTTTTGACACTTGTCCAGTTGTAAAAAGATTGTGTACCTGCGTCATGTATAAAGGATGTGTCAAAAAAGGCATTTAAAAAATTTCATTGGGGGGCTGGAGAGATAGCCTAGAGTTAAAGCGAAGCAACACCCGCTCTTGAAAGGACCCGGGTTCAAATTCCCAGCCAACCACATGGCGCCGAGAAATCGTCTTTAACTTAACAACTCCAATCCCAGGAGAACTCCCATTCCAAGGGAATCCCTGAGAAACCTCCTTCTGACCTCCACGGCGTTTGCACGACACGGGTGGCGAACAGACCTAAATGGAGACAGTACATTCATACAGCATACAAAAATAAATAAAAATTTAAAAAATTCCCATTAGGAATACAAAAAAAGACGCACTGTTCCCATTTTTATTCCAGTTTTATAAAAAGTGGAGATAGACTGATGTAGGAATTTTTCCTTTTACTTTCTGTCACCAGCTGAAGTGGCTAAAGAGCTCTGTGATTTTCACGTTCGAATCCTTTGCATTGTGGTACCCCTTTGCACTGTGGCAAAAGATTAAGTTCACAGTTGGCTAAGAGAAGTTTATACAGGATTTTGCTACATTCCAATGTGTGTATTTGGGTTAAGGGAATATAGGGAATGCTCAGAAAGTGAAAATTTTTTTTTTTTTTATTTTTGAGACAGGGTCTCCCTTTTAGTCCCAGCTGGCCTGGAGCTCTTCTATGTAGACCAGGCCGGCCCTTTGAAACTCACGGAGATTCCAGAACCTTGCCTCTGCTCCCAGTGCTAGGATTAATAAATGGTCTGCGCTCCATGACCCAGAGCCAGATAAGGATATTTTTTTTTTGTGTTTTGGTTGAGACGGGTCTCCATGTAAGCCCCCAGCTGTCCTGGAACTCACTCTGTCGACCAGGCTGGGCCTTTGACTCACAAAGATCCGCTGCCTCTTGCTCCCAAGTGCTGGGTTAAAGGTGTGCACCACCAACACCAGCTTTAGAAAGGAATATTCTTTAGCTGGACTCTGGACCATATAACATCTCCAGCTACTTACACGCATCTTTTTTTCTTCTTTACACGTTTCTTTAATCTGGACATTCGAGGAATCAGCCACTGTCACTGCTTGTTGTTTGTGCATGTTTTAAAAGCATCTTGGTGCTACAAAAGGCAGCAAGAGGGAGTGAATTTGTACTGGGTATAGGAATGAACCTTTTACAACATCTTAGAATCCACCAAATGAAAGGAATAATAAGATGTGGTCACAGTTAAGAAGACACAGCAAATAATGACTTAGGTCCATACAAAATAGTGGAGGCCTGAACATAAAAAATCAACGAATGACTTGTTTAAATCGTAATCTCTCTTGGTTAAAAAAAAAATAGGACAGGTGTGATGGAACAGGCCTTTAATCAGCACTCAGGCAATGGGGAGGCAAGTGTAGTTGTGAGTTCCAGGCCAGCCGGGGCGACAGAGTAGGGACCCAGTCTCAAATAATAGTAATGTTAATTAATAATAGAGTACAGCCCCTTTCTTCTGCTGTTTCAAGACAGAATTTTAAAAAATATGTTCCCAACACCCCAATTAGTGACTCCCAAACTCCAACCTATGGAATGACATGTGCACATTAAATCTGTCATGTTTTTCAGTCAGTTTAAAGTACAATGAATAAAAATCACATAATTAGAATTTTCACAATTACACAATAATCTTAACTGTCCTTTTATTTATTTTTCCCCTGAAAATGTTTTCTGCTCTGTGATCTAAAACAGAATCAACTATGAAACTGATGGTAACCGGCAGGTGGAGTTTGGTCCTTTTTTTTTTTTTTTAAGAACAAACGTCTCTCTCTAAGCCCCAGCCAGCCTGGAACTCAACTATGTAAACCAGACTGCCCTCAAACCTCACAGAGGATGCCGCTCTGCCTCTGCCTCTTCCTCGAGTGCTAGGATTAAAGGCATATGCTAAAACACCAAAGCAGCAGGTGGTAGTTTTAATGTCCTTCTTTGCCAAAATAAAACTCATCAACCTCTAAAGAGGACCCAAATATATAAAACAAATGCTGAAGGTCTTAAAGAGGGTGGCTCTGGATCACCTAATGACAGCCTCCCATGTCCAGGAGACAATTCTCGCCACACTCTCACAGAGTTGCTAGGGTTTTCCCTTGATGTCCTTAGCTGTGTGAATTGGCCAGTCTCAAACTTTCTGCTTGTTCTGAATTATGAGTATAAAATGACTGGGCAATCACGCAACCAATTTCACAGATCTTAAAAACAGAATTATGGGCTGGAGAGATGGCCTAGAGTTAAGAGTACCGACAGCTCTTGCAGAGGACCAGGGTTTCAATCCCAGCGCCCACATGGCAAGCTTGAGAACCGTGCTTTTATCTAGTTCCGGAAATCGACATGTTCCTTTTTTTCTGACCTCTGTGGCATTGCACACGACGGGTGCACCAACCTACATGCAGACAGTACAAGGGATCAATAAAATATTTCATAAACACATAAATAATAATAAATTTTTTAAAAAAGGGAAAAAAAGCAAGAAAGAGTACAAATACCTAGATTGAGTATTATCTGAGGTCATCCTAGTAAAACATAATTCAAACAGGGTACAACTAGAATGAATGAAAGGTCAACACACGGGGAGAGGGAAGTGGAGCAGAGGGTAAGAGTGCTTGCTATGCAAGCATGAGGGCCTAAGTTAAATCCCCAGCAGGCATGTTAACAGCCAGGTGTGGCCATATATGGGATTCCAACACAGCACTGTGGGAGGGTGGAAGAGAGAGGATTTCGGGAGCCTTGCTGGCTGCAGCCTAGCTTCAGGTTCAGTGAAAAGAACCCTGTCTCCAGAGAGTAAGGGGAGTGACAGAACAGGGCACCTGTGGCCTCTACACACACCCTGCACAGGGAGCAGCACATAACAAGTATACATACATCAAATAAACTTGTTTAAAAAAGAAATCGCGACATTATAGATGAATGTAGATTAAGAATATAGTATTTCATATGATCTGTAAGCTACTTACATGGAATTCAAAATTATGGTAAAGAGTTTCCACAGAACAGGCTATTAACCTAGACTATCCAATACCCAGTTTAGAATTCAGAGGCATCTTTCTCCACTTCTACTGGTAAAGAAGTTGACTACTCCTAAAGGACATCATTTGGGTCCCTAAGACAAGATCATACTGAAAATGACCGCTTTGCCAATTTTTGGTGCGCTAAGAACTCATTCACAGTGTTACAAAGCCCATGTCATGTAATGAATCTTGGTCTTGGGCTGTTCGTGGGATGCTTTCATTCACACCAGACCACTGTTTTCACAGCACTCATGCCCTATTGTCCAGGCCTGGTTCCCCTCCAGAGAGACCGTTGTTTTTTGTATCCTAGATTACCAATGGCATTACAACCCGTGTGCAAAGCTGAACTCATTAAACTACCCTGGGGACCAAGTCAAATCTCAGCCCCCACACATTTCACTTGGCACACTTAATCTGTCTGTTTTCAGGGATCTTGAAACTACACCATCCCTTTACTTCATAGCCGGTGCTCAACCAGGAGGAAATCTCTTTCGTTTATATTTTTAACCAGGCTATCGTTACTTTTTCTTTTCCTTTTTTTTTTTTTTTTTTTTTTGTATGTGTATGAATGTTACTGTCTCAATGTAGGTTTGTGCACCCCCGTGTTGTGCATGCTGCAGAGGTAGAAGAGGGGTGTTGGATCCCTGGACCCGTGGAGTTCTCCCCTGTAATTGGCGTTACAGACGGTTTTAGCCGCCGTGTGGGTGTGGGATCGACCCGGTCCTCTCTGCAAGAGCAGTCTGTTCTCTTAACTGCTAGGCTATCTCTCCAGCCCCCAAGGCTATGTTTAAATTTTCAAATGAGCCAACACGATGGTTTTTTTTTTTCAGCATCTACAATCCAATCTTCGTAACAGACACACAGTACCTATCAATAAACACATAGCTTCCTTCCTCCCTCATCAATGGGTAGCTTTTGCCTCCATCATCTACTGCATATGGTTTGTCCTAGTAACAACTAATTCTCTGTTGTCCCCACTGCTTACTAATTCTTCAACATGAGAGGCCATTTGGGTGAACCTGGGAAATTTGTGCACTATCATGGAACAATCAATGCAGCACTCCTTATGTGGTGTAATGACTAGATATTATCTTTCTCCTTATTGCTCGCACAGAGAACAGCAGTTTTATCAAAGATATTTCTATATGTATTTGCAAGCTGTCTTTTGTAGTCTGCTTTTGAACAAATATATAATTTTGCAAATAAGGACACATGGGTATCTCTGGGTCTTTTTAGAATTTATTTTTATTTCTTCTTTTCATGTATGAGTACCACCCTAGCCTGCTTATAAGTGCGCTCAATAGGTCACACAAATGCCATATTGGAGACCAGAAAGAGTGTTGAATACCCTGGAACTGGAGATATGGAGGATTGCTAGCCAGCATGTGGTGGGTGCTGGAACAGAACCAGGTCCTTCTGCAGAACAGCCAAGTGCTCTAACACTGAGCCAATCTCTAACCCCAATTATTTTCTTTCTTTTTAAAAATATTTAGTTTTGGTGCAGGGGTGTGGTGGAATATGCCTTTAATCACAGCATTCATGAGGCAGAGCCAGGCAGAATCTCTGTGAAGTTCAAGGCCATCCCTGGACTACAGAGTGAGCTCCAGGCTAGCGGGGACTTAAAGGAAAGACCATGTCTTTAAAAAAAATTTCCCAACATAATAAAAATTTAGTTTTGGTTTTAATGTGGTTTTGCTTTTGCATGTACAACATCAAGTCCACAGGCATTAAGGAACCATGGTTTCTAAAAAAACTAACATTTCAGGCACGGAAAGTAAACAATCATGAAGCCCTTCAGAGATCCTTTTGAAGCGCAAGCCTCCATCAACCAGGAGGTGCTTACTGGTTCCCAGGCACTAAGCTCAGGTCTCCTGGTACAGCATTCACTTCATTGTGATGATTCTCTGAGTTAGGTGTTAACTTCACTTTACAGATACTGAAACTGAGGTCCTTGCCAAAGTCTCTCAATACAGGAGCTTGGATTTGATCCAAGCTTGAGATAGAAGTCTTATTCCTAACTATACTGCCCAATCTGGTCCGATAAACCATGGATTTTGTACCTACCATGCCAGAGAACAGGAATAACTCTGGTCAGATACAGCAGATTTAAGTTTTCATCTACTCAGCCTCTTTTTTGTAAATGAGTATATGTATAGACCTATACATGAATGAGTCCCCAGAGGCCAGGAGAAGATTAGAGATCTTCTGGAGCTGAAGTTACAGTTGCGAGACACATGGCAATGTTTGCTGTGCTGGGAAACAAACTCAGGGTCCTCCACAAGAAACAGAATGCACTCTTATGTCTACTCAAACTTTTATTGGACTTGTGAATCTGAGCCTGAATGCGTTCATTTGGGTTAAAAGCTCCCTCCATTCAACACATCTAAGTTGTATAAGTACACAACGCAGTACATGGTAAAGTGTTATTCAAATGAAGAACTCACAAGAGATTTCAATCACCCACAGGACCTCCATGTTCTTCTGTAACAGGCACACAATTAGGACCGTAGTACTATCTTACACAGCCCTCATGCTCCTCGTGTCACAGGCAACAACATTAGGACTGCGACTATACATTACCAAAGCCTCATGTTCTCTGTAAGGGGCACACTAGGACTGCAATACTATACTTATACAAAGACTACAGTTGTAAGCTGAGATCATCAGAGAAGTCTTCTTTTCCTGTGCATCTCAATAAGGAAGCCACCCACTCGGGTCTTTCCCAATTTTAACAGCCTTAAGGGGACATTTGTCAGAATAAAGTAAAAGAAAGGAAGCCAATTCTACAATGATCCCACTGTCCCTACTGCCAGAAGACACACTTTAGTCCTGTGGTCTAGGCTAACCTTACTCAAGCTGAAATCCCTTCTTGGCTACTTACTGGGCATTAGACCCAAGCAGGCTAGCTATGTTCTGTGAGCCTGACTCCGCGACTGCCTTGTGCATATTACCGTCTTGCAGAGTCCTTAAGCTTACCTGAATTTCCTGAAAGCAGTTTAGAGCAGCCTATTCTGGAGCTGTTAACTGGAAAACCAGGAGCCCAGACCCTCTTTGAACCTAACTTCAGTCTATTTGTGATTCGAAAAGCAAAAGAGAATAAATTCACTTCCTCTTTGAAATACAAAACTTAAATAAAATATTTTGCAATTTTGAGAATTTACACATCAGCAATACCACTTCACAAAAAGGGGGGAGAGGAGAGCCATCATTCTCCAATGATTAGATTATGGAAGAATAGATGATACGAAAAGGGTTGCATTTCAATAGAACTATAGCCTTTATTATTTATTATTTATTTATTTTATTTTTAAACAAAAGAAATGGTCTAAAAAGCAAATGTAAAATATGTACTGAAGAGGTGGGCAATTGGCCTGGGGGCTTTACAAAAAGGAGCTGCTATCTTAAGGGAAAACAGCAGATTAGAAGAAAAAAACAGTGACGTTTCCTTGCAGAATCTGGAGATGCAAGTTAACTGAGGGGGGAGAGGTGCTCTGCTGAGAATTCAGACAGAAAGAAAAAAAAAAACGAAGAAAGGAAAATCACATAAA
>VZQC01013770.1:1723081-1775544 GCA_009823505.1 Rhizomys pruinosus | reverse complement strand
TGGTCTCTTCTGACCTCTCCTGGTGCAAAGCTTCAGCTTCTCTCCATGACCCCTGCAATCCTGGGGTCTTCACTGTCCACCAATGGTCTTTTCTGACCTCTCACAGTGCCAAGCCTCAGCTGCTCTCTATGACCCCCTCAAATTTCAACACTAGATCCATATAGGAGACTCTTACACACTACCAAGTCCTGCTTCTGGCTTGAGATGGAGGCTCAGGCCCCTTCTGGATCACAGCTTCTGTGTGCTGACCCTGAAGAAATTCTTCCCAGAAGATTTCACCACAGTGATGCTGGTCTCTTGTTACTTACAGCTGATTTTTTCAGCCCCAGCTAACCAGCATCAATTGTCCCAGTACAACAAAGATTTCCCTTCAGGTTCTGGTCTCTTATTACTTACAGCTGATTCTTCAGCCCCAGCTAACCAGAACCCACAGATTACACAGTACTGATGATCTCTGGTTCCATTTGAAACGTCACAAGCCAGGCCTCCATCATCTACAACTCTTTCAGCAAAACTGTTCCAAGTTCCACAGCCACGATCTTTAGGCATTCAATGATTTTTCTAGCCCAAAATTCCAAACGCTTCCACAATCCTTCCCCCAAAACACCAAGGTCAGATCTGTCACAGCAATACCCCACTCCTGGTACCAATTTCTGTTCTAGTTTGTCTTCCATTCCTGTGACAAAACACTCTGACTGACACCAACTTGGGGAGGAAAGGGTTTATTCAGCTTACATCTCCTGGGTCACAGTTCATCACTTAGGGAGCCCAAGGCAGGAACTCAGGGCAGGAACCTGGAGGCAGGAGCTGAAGCACAAGCCATGGAGGAATGCTGTTCACTGGCTTGCTCCCCAGGCTCATGCTCAGCCTGCCTTCTTACAGGGTACACAACAACCTGCCCAGGGTGGCACTACTCATTGTGGGCTGGGCCCTCCCACATTGCCTGACAATCAAGACAATACTCTACAGATGTGGCTACAGGCCAATCCAATGGAGCCAATTCCCCAATTGAGGCTTCCTCAACCCAGGTGTGTCAAGTTGACACTAAAGCTATCCAGCACACTGGTTGATTTCCTTCTCTTTTTCAGCATGGGATCTTTTCAGTGTTTCCAGTTCCTTCTGGAGTTTGTCATTCTCTCTCTCTAGGTCCTTTTTGAGTTCTTCATTCTCTTTTCTTAGTTCTTTGATTTGCTCTTTATAATGTTGTAGTTCTTTAAATATGTTCCCAATTGTGTTTCTGATATGTGTCCTGGGCCATCCCCATGGGGTTCTCACTGTAGGAATCTTCCATGGGGTTGGTAGAGCTTGATGTGAGATTATCCTGCCCCTTTCCTGTGTTGTGTCTTCTTCGTGTTCCTGGCATATGAGCTTCTCCTTGCTTGTATTCCAATGTAGGTCCTAAATGCCTCTTCACTGTGTTGAAGGCTTGCTTTGCTTGCCTCCTTCAGATACCTTCATAATCTCAGTTGGGGGGGGCACCAACTGTGGGCTGGCTCTTTAGCCCAGCACCTGCTGCGCTTGCCTGAGCTGATCTCGGGAGATCTCAGATTGAGAGTCACACAACCCTACCTTTAATACCAGTTGGGAGGATAACTCCGCCCCCACAGCCACAAAAGCCAACCAAGCCAAAGACAACTGGATTAACGGATTGACTAGATGAAATCAATCAACAATCAGCCTTGCTGAAGCACTCAGCTGCTGTCCACCTACCTGTGCTTGCCTGAGCTGGTCTCGGGAGATCTCCAAATTTGCCTTTTTTGATGTATTTACATCTCACCGATCATGCTGAATCACAAAGGCACCAATGACAGAATCCAGGAAGGCTACTCCTACTCCAGTCACTTACTTTCTAAAACACAGAAGCACAGCTGGATGGCCTACACCTATACTCCTAGTACTTGGGAGGTGAGGGCAGGAGGATTAGGAATTCAAGGTCATGTTCAGCTACATATTGAGTTTGAAGATAGCCTAGCCTACAAAGGACCCTGCCTCAAAAAATTTTTTAAATTAAATAATACAAGCAAAATAAAATCAAAATGAGGTTTTCAATACACTTCTGTTGGACAATGTTGCTATAAAGATACCTGAAAAAAGCCAGGCATGGTGGTACATGCCTTTAATCCCAGCACTCGGGAGGCAGAGGCAGGCAGATCTCTGTGAGTTCAAGGCCAGCCTGGTCTACAGAGTTACAGAACAGCTGGAGCTGCAGGGAAACCCCGTCTCAACCCTCCCCCCCAAAAAAAGATAAATGAAAAATGTAGGTGAAAGCAAAACTTGTAGGCCCTTTATGATATGTATAACAAAAAAAGGCATTGTATTCACAATATGTAAAGAACTGCAATCACAGGAAAAGAAAAAGATTCAAGAAAAGAAGTTTCAAACGAGCACTTCACTAAGGAAAAAATCCAAATAAGCAATATTTACTGGTTATGAAAGGTGTCAACCTAAGGAATTCTACTTAATTTGAAGAGTCTTAAAAAGTGTTAAGATGAGAGATGAGGCTTATCTTTGAGACTTTTATTACCTACGTATGTTAATTTCTGTGATTGTTTGAATGAGAATGTCCCCCATAGGCTTCAAGAATTTGGACATTTTTGTCCCCATTGGGTGGCAAAATTTGGGGAGATTTTAGGAGGTGCAATCATGCTAGAGGAAGGACATCGCTGAGGGCAGGTTTGAGAGTTCTTAAGCCTTGCCAGATTTCCAGTCTTTCTCTGCTTTCTGGGCCTGTGCGAAGATGTGACCACTTGGCTCTCTGTTCCAGTCATCTCTGCCACCATTGCTTCCATCATGAAGGACTGTTGCCCCTTTGGAACCATAAACTGAATATTCTTCCTTCTCTAAATTCCCTTGGTCATGATGTTTTAGCATAGCAACAGAAAAGTAACCAATATACTTCCCTATATTTGTAAACAATCTCATTTCTAGACAACAGTATGAATATCAGTGAGTACAGGGGAAATGGATGAATCTTCCTCCAGTACACTGAGCCCTGGACACTGCATATACTTAATAAGTACTGTTACTTTCATGGTCTCCCCGGACTCTATGCAAGGGTTCCACTGCATGGTATTTTCAACAGTTCTTGTCACCTCCATTCTATCCTACAAACTGGTAGACAAAAAGTAAATTCGTTTAGAAGGTTCAAGAGGTGAAAAAATAATTGTTATCTTTTATAGCACTTTTCAATTTAGAAACCATTTTCTTAGAAGTAGTGGGATGTATTGCCAAACTTCTCCCATTCATCTGTCAGAGACTAAAATCAAAAGAATGCAATTAGCTGCTCAAGAGAATTTAATAAGAATTGAAGCCATGCCTTTCTGGAAACCAAGATAAAAAACCATAGTGAACTAGCGTCAGGGTCCTGTTAGGAAAGTGCCACTTTCCTTAGTAACATAAGAGGGCAAGTCTGGCAGTGCCTCACTAGCAAAAAACTCAGCCACCTGTGAGTGTAATCAGATGCCTCCAAGGAAAAGAGCCAGCAGTAAAACTGGGGAAAAGAAGTTAAAACTGGAATTTCTACTTACTCTCATTCTTGGTTTTTTGTTTTGTTTTGTTTTGTTTTTTGTTTTTAAACAGGCTTTCCAGCTGGAGAGATGGCCTAGTGGTTGAGAGCACCGACTGCTCTTGCAGAGGACCCAGGTTTGATCCCCAGCACCCACATGGCGGCTGAGAACTGTCTGTAACTCCAATTCCAGGAGAATTCCAGTTCCAGGGGAATCAGAGACCCTCTTCTGACCTCCACGGCATTGCATGACATGGGTGCACAAACCTACATGCAGACAGTACATGCATACACATAAAAATTAATTAATTAATTAATTAATTAATTAAAAGAAACCATAGACTGTATACAAGCAGCATAGTGGCCTCGATTGTATAATTTTCAATCATTTTTATCTAATTTTCATAGCACCCCGAGAAATGAAAAGGAAAAATATTTTCATCTCAAATTTTATCAAGGAAACTAAGGCACAGACTAATGAGATACTGGGGCAAGACAACAGCATGCAGGTAGCAGAGGGAACCGTAGAAACTGGATATTGTGACATGTAGTATTCAAGAATGCTCTTTAGGTCTGGGGAGATGGTTCAGTAGGTGAACACCTGAGTTTGGATTATCAGGACCCACACAAAGATGGACATGGTAGCATATATCTGCAATCCCAGCTTTCCTGCAAAGAGATAAGCAGAAAACAGAATTCTCAGAAGCTCACAGGTGGGCTAGCCTGTTGTAAACAGCAACAAACAAGAGACCACATTTCAAACAAAGTAGAAAGTGAGGCCTGATCCCTGAGGTCATCCCCTGACCTGTACATATGCACCATGGCATGGGCATACCACACATACACACATACACACATACACACATACACACACTTGAGAGTGTGTATACGCACAGACATATATATGTACATGCGTGGAGTAATAATTATATTCTTTCAAGATCAGTACCAATACATCTTTTGGACACTTGTTAAATTGTACAATTTTTTAAAAGCAAGAAGGCATTTTCCTCCCTCCTCCCATGTATGAATCAACCATGAGATAACAGCTACATAGGATCTAGAGACCAGCTTTCTTCCCCACTGTCTCCAGCACCTACACCACAGATGGGCCCCAGTGGGGTGCTCTCAATAAATAATTGTTGACAAAGTAACTTCATACAATGTTTTAGGAAATACTTGCTTTGCTTAAAGCATATGTTCTTAGAGACTTGCCTACAATTCAGTGCTTGACTAGCTAAATATGGATTTTAAGACAATGGATTCCAGAACCTTGTTCATAGAAATTTTGGTTCAAGAAATCTTGAATATGGCCCAGTATATTAGTATTTTTTGTCACTTTGATCAAATACCTAACTCAGGTAAATTGGTGGTGCAAGGGGTGAGGATGGCATTGATTTTCCCACTTTGTGAAGATATAAATTTTGGTTCAAGAAATCTTGAATATGGCCCAGTATATTAGTATTTTTTGTCACTTTGATCAAATACCTAACTCAGGTAAATTGGTGGCACAGGAGTGAGGATGGCATTGATTTTCCCACTTTGTGAAGATACACTACACCATAATTCAGAGTTCATGGTTGATGTGGGTTGTTGCTGGGACTCCTCAAATCTTAGCAGATCAGAAGGCAGAGTGAGTAGGGTCAAAAGTGGGGTGAGCTATAACCCCTAAGAGCCACCCCAAAGGGCCTACTTCTCTGCCAGCCAGGCCTCACCTCTTAAAGTTTCTACAGTCTCTCAAAACAGCACCACCAACTGTGAGTCAAGTAGTTGCACAAGAGCCATGGGGAATAGTTACACCTACACGGAGACACCAAGCCAGGCCATAGTGACATACATCTTTATTCCCAGCATTTGGGAGGCAGAGGCAGGCAGAGCTCTATAAGTTTGAAGCTGGCCTGGTCCTCATAGTGAGTTCCAGTCCAGCCAGGGCTACATAGTAAGACCTTGTCTTAAAAAAATAATAATAAATTGGGGCTAGAGAGATGGCTCAGCAGTTAAGGGCACTGGTTCCTCTTCCAGAGGACCTGGGTTCAATTTCCAGCATTCAGATGGCAGCTAACAACCATCTATAATTCTAACTCTCAGGGATTCAATGCCTCTTTTGGCTTCTGCAGGCTTAGCCCGACATGGGTGCACTGGCATACATACAGGCAAGACATTCATACACATAAACTTATAATTAATACTTTTAATTATATAATAAATATATAATTATATTATACATAATTAATAATTATAATGTTATGCGTATGAATGTCTTAATTGAAATAAATAGACCCTAGGGCTGGAGAGAAGGCTAAGTAATTAAGACCATTGGTTGCTCTTTTGGAGAATCCAGGTTTAGTTTCTAGCATCTGCATGGCGGCTAACAACCATTGATAACTCCAGTTCCAGGGAATCCAATGCCCTCGTCTGGCCTCTGCAGGTATAGTATGCACACGGTGCACTTAACATACATGCAGGCAGATCATTCATGCACATAAATTTTTATGCATATGTGTGTATTGCCTGCTTATGTATAAGTGCACCCATATTATGCAGTGCCCACAGAAGGTAGAAGAGATTTTCAAATCCCCTGAAACTGGAGTTACAGATGGTTGTTAGCCGCCATGTGGGTGCTGGGAATTAAACCTGGATGCTCTTAACCACTGAGCCATCTCTCCAGCCCACATTAATTTTAAAAAGTAATAATAAATAAGAAATCTTAAATACACTGGACTTGGTGGCACACATCTTTAATCCCAGCACTCAGGAGGCAGAGGCAGGCGATTTCTGTGAGTTCAAGGCCAGCCTGGTCTATGGAGAGTTCCAGGCCAGCTGGAACTACAGGGAGACCCTGTCTCAAAAACACCCCGCCCAAAAAAAAAAAACTTAAATCCTAGTTCTAATGAGCCACCAGGTTTGGAAGATTCTGGTTTAACATACTCATTTTGCATAATCCTCCCTCTGTGTCCTAATCTGTACAAAGAAGCCAGAATGCATATGGGAAAAGAAAAGTAGAGATTGAAGAAATGTGTGGCCCTAAAATGAAGCCCAGAGAGAGAACTTGCCCCAGTTGGTTTTCCACTTTTCAGTGCCAGTCCCTTGTAAGCATCTGTTCTGTTTCTGTCTTCGGATTCATTTGTTTGAGTCTTAATTCAGCATTGTGCTGCTGATGAAACAATAAGTCGTTGACATCACACCCCATGGGATGACAGTCCAGGGAAGGGAAACAAGCAAGAAACAAACAAGAAGTGGGGGTGTCAGCACATGATCAGTTTTTTAATCAAAAGAAAAAACAAGGAAAGAGGGTATAAACTGGCAAAGAAAGTGAGGGCTATGTTTATTTTACATGGGAGTTGGTCAGGGAAGTCCTACTGAAATGAGTTCTCTTAGACAACTCTGTATCTCTCTAAGGAATTTGTCTTCACCAGGTAAGGTGGTACACAGTTGGACTCTCAGTACTGGGAGAGGTTGCGTGGAGGTTTGAGGCAGAAGGATCATGGAATTCAAGGCTAACCTGGTTTGCATAGTGAGTTCAAACCAAATAAATTCTTGGCTATGTAGCAAGACCTTGTCTTGGAATGGGCTTCTTTTCTGATAGTGACCAAATAGAGAGAATAGAAACTGCTAGGGACTCTTAAGACTCGCAGGCTAAGAACTTCTGCGGTTACCATCACTATTCGTCAAAACCATAAACAGGGCAGCTCAGACTAAAGCAGGCAGAGACTCTACCTGTTGGTAAGATCATCAGAGCCACAATGCAAAGGGTAGTGGATTCTGTGGAGGAAGAAATTTGTGACTATTTTCATATAACTCAGAAAGCTCAAGTCTTCCATTTCTCCCTTGCAGATTTTGGTCCCTTCCCTATCTAGCCACTGTCTTCCCAACATATTCCAATCTCCTTTATTCCTCCTAAAGTGAAAGGCAACCAGAAATAAATGCAAGATACCCTCTAACACTTCTTTTTTCAGAGACATTCATATGATATGCTTTGTTAAATTTAGAGCCACTTGAAACCTCCAAATCCCTCTAAATAGACACGCCACTGTAGTCAGGAGATACCTCCTCATGCTGGTACTCATGCTGCCATTTTTTTGGCACAGTGATAACAGAATAATAATGTCTACATCATTGAAGGTTTGTTGATATACCAAGTACTGGGTCTAGTATTTTTTCACCTACTTTCTTTAACAACCAATTAAGTATGTACTATTATTATGTCATATCAGATATACATATAGTCAGGTCTACTCAGAGGTAGGGCTTGTAAGTTTCTTTCTCTATTTTCCATTCCAGTCTTTTCTGTAAAAGGTAGGCACTGTGGCATGTGCCTGTAACTCCAGAATGTGTAAGGTTGAGGAAAGAGAATCTCAAATCGAAGTCCAGCATGGGCATGGCATTTATCATATGTTACTAGTGGTAATGTTTTAATAAAGATACCCTCTACTCTCAACATCCATTTCAGCCAACAGAGGCCATAACTGTTCTGAAAACTTGTTCCTTCAGAATTATCTTGGAAATCTCTTGAACAAAGAGCTGGCTTTTGCCGGGTGTGGTGGCGCACGCCTTTAATCCTAGCACTTGGGAGGCAGAGGCAGGCAAATCTTTGTGAGTTCAAAGCCAGCCTGGTCTACAGAGTGAGTTCCAGGACAGCTGGGGCTACAGGGAGACCCTGTCTCGAAAAAAACAAACAAACAAAAAAAACCAAAGAGCTGGCTTTTATTGAAACAGATTATCCTGCATGAAATGGGGAAGTAAAAAAGGACCCTTATCAGAGGATTATGACCCTTCTGGACCTACTACCTTAGAAAAGCACTCATACAACCATAAACAGATTCTTTTATATTGCTTTCAATGCTATAAGCACTATTTGCAGTGCTTTGATTTATAAAACATGCAGATACATATTCATACATTGTGCTGGGTCAAGGGCAAGGAAATGTCATGAGGGATTAAGGCTCTGTTCTCAGGTCACAAGAGGAGCTCATAGCTCAGTGAGTTTGTGTACATTATAAACAAGCTAAAACAAGATTAACTTTTTAGTTGCAAGGTTAAGTCAAAGTCATTTGTCCAGAGTATGTCTATATTGTAAAAATCATTATCACCTGATTGAACATACAACCCCTCACCCCCCGCTGGAAGGTGGGGCTGTGGGTGTTTGGGCACAACAGCCTACAAATTGGTTATACATGAAGGATGCTTGTACTCATGGATTATCACTTATAGCTAAAAAATGGAAGAAAAAAACTGAGAGAGATATGCAGGACAGTCATGGCAGAATGCATGATCTCGGTTGGGGTGGGGGTGGGGGGTGAAGGGAAGGGGAGATATGCCTGAACTGAATTGGAAAATGATGTATGAAATGCACAAAGCATCAATAAAAAAAATGTTAAGTGAAAAAAAAAATCATTATCACAAAAGCGCCGGGTGTGGTGGCGCACGCCTTTAATCCAGCACTTGGAGGCAGAGGCAGGCGAGCTTGTGAGTTCAACGGCCAGCCAGTTCAACACGAGCAAGTTCCAGGACACTGGGCTACAGGAGACCCTGAGTCTCGAAAAAGACAAAAAAAAAAACAAAAAAAAAGAATCATTATCCACCCTTGGAGTTCAAACATCAGCATGCCACAAACCTGTCTCAAAAAAAAAAAAAAAAAAAAAAAATAGCAACAAGGGCCTGGAAAGATGGCTCAGCAGTTAAGAACACTGGTTGCTCTTGCAGAAGACACAGGTTCAAATCCTAGCACCCACATGGCAGCTAAGAACCATCAGTAAACTCCACTTCCAGGGAATCTGACGCCCTTTTCTGTCCTCTGTGGGCATTGTGTGACACAGGTGCACTTACATACATGCAGGTATAGCACTCATACATATAAAATATAGATTAATTAATAATAACAATAATCCAAAAAAAATAATAACAATAATCCAATTCCTGTACTACAAGCATAAAATCTAAAACAATTCTTTGAGTGACTCTGTGTGTGTATGCATCCCAGGAGACAACCTGGGTGTCACTCCTCAAATGCCATCTACCTTTTCCTTTATTGAGACAGAGTCTTTCACTCACTGGCCTCTAACTCACCAAGTAGGGAAGGGTGTCTGATCATCAAGCTGTAGGCACCTACCTGTCTCCACCTTCTCAGCCACAGGATTATGAGCTTGGACTAACCAACACACCTAGCTTTTTTTTTCTTATAATCTGTCTTTTTTATTTAATTATCTAATTTGTTTACATGTGCTTTTATTATTCATATGATTTTTATATGCATTGCCATTTTATTTACTTGGTCTTTTTGAGACAGGGTGTCCCTGCAGCCCCAGCTGTTCTGGAACTCACTATGTAGACAAGGCTGGCCTCAAACTCAAGGAGATCTGCTTGCCTCTCCCTCCTGAGTGCTGGGATTAAAGGTATGGGCCACCAGGCCCAGTGCCATTTTATTTTTAACAGCATTTTATTAATTTTTGAGATGTTCATACAGTGTATTTTGATCATATTCATCCCTTTCCCCATCTCTCCTTAAATCCATCTCCCCACCTCCTTTGCCCCCACCAACTTCACATCATCTTTTTTAAAGTCCATCAATCCAACTTGGGTTGACCAAATACTCTTAGGTGTGGATCCATTCCCTAGAATGTAGTCAGCCTACTAGGGGTCACAATCCTAAAGAAAACTAACTCCCCCTCCCAGCAGATACCAATTGTCAACAGCTCCTCAGCGAGGGGTGGGGCTTCTTGCCCACCTCCCCCTCCATGGTGGGATTTTATCTGGTTTGATCTTGTGCATGCTGTCATACCACTATGAGTTCATATGTGCATTTGCCCTTAATATAAGGTGAAAAGAAAGAAATTTCTGAAGGAACCAGAGCAATGCGTTTTAAACATGTTGCTTTGTTATAATCTGAACCAGGAGTAAAACTTGAGAAATTTATGGAGATGCATACTTAGCATCTCTCTTGCTCAGCTATTATTATTTTTTTTTAATTACTTCTTTATTTTTTTTCATTTTATAACAATAAGTAATCATTTATGAGTACAAGCATCCATCATGTAAAACCAATTTGCAAGCAGTTGTGCCCAAACCCACACAGCCCGTGGGTCCCACCATCCAGCAGGGGAGGCTTGTATGTTCAATCAAGTTGATCAAATGAGTGTCCAGACTATATTGCTGTAGTTTCACCATTCACCCCAATCGCAACCCTTACATTCTACCATGCCCCCGCTTCCACAGATTGTTCCCTAGGCTTAGAAAAGGGGCACAGGTGGATGAGAAGCAAAACAGTCTACTTTCTCTGAAGCTGTGGTTTTAGACTCTGGTCAATTCTGGCTGTTTCCTTTCATGGGCTGACAGTTTGTCCATGGGTAACTTTTCAATCCTACTAATGAAGCACAAGCAATTAGATATGTAGGTATTTAAACAGCTACTAATTATTATGGTAGATTACTTTGGTATAGACACAGAGGTTTGTATGGTATGTTAATCCATGAATTACGTTTTTTCTGTAAAATATGACAGGATCTTACTGTGGCTTATAACATCTCCTAATCACTAGAGGATGTAAGCTTGTGGCATCAGCCGTGGGTTATTCCTCCAAGGAGAGAGCTAATAGCCAATTAGATTTGGGATATACAGGCATATGGCTGCCACTGCTGCACAGTATTTCCAGGCAGATGAGGTGTAGCTGGTGCTGACGGAGGAGTCTTGCTTGACTCAAGGAGACCTATATTTGCTTTATTGGTTTAGTGGCCTTTGGTAACACTCTCTGGTATTCCAGAGACCAACTGTACACTTGCAAGTGTGGTCTTTCCCATGCTTACATCAGGTCTTCGACAGCAGGGCCTTATCACCTCTCTTCTTGCAAGTATCCCAGTTTACAGGCAAGAAGCCTTTACCTTTGGGGGGGGGAATTGGATCCCCTGGCCAACATCTCCTTGGTAGAATAATCCATTGCTGATATCAGAGCTCTCCTGTATTAATATATTTTGCTTAAGTGCATAGCTTAAGGAGACTTTAGTATTCTATTTGGATCTGAATAGAGAATAAGTTACAGACAATTGTTTTTTGTTTTTTCTTTTTCTTTTTGAGACAGGGTCTCCCTGTAGTCCCAGCTGTCCTAGAACTCACAATGTAGATCAGGCTGGCCTTGAACTCACAGAGATCTGCCTGCCTCTGCCTCCCAAGTGCTGGGATAACAGGTGTGCACCAACCCAGCAAGTTACAGACAATTGTTAGCCCCCCAAGGGGAGTGCTGGGAACCCAATTTGATCATTTGTAAGAGCACTATGCCCTCTCTCCTGCCCTTAATAGGGGAATTTTTAAAGGTACAATATAGCTAATGATCCAAGAACTTGGATGAATACACCCAGGCCTTCCAGATCATCAGAAACATGTCCATGTTTGAATAGCTGTTGGATGACACCAGGAGGCAGAGTTAATTGCATAGGTTTTATATTAATAAACTTGAACTAGATATAGAGATGACTAGGATAAGACTAAAGCAGTAACAATCACCCACATTTCCCATGATAGGATATGGTCAGTCAGTGTAGTGGTTTTAAAGAATATACAAGTTTTCACATATTCACATCATTAGAGAATGATAACATTTTCTGTTAATCTATCACAACTGCAGAGCAGTTTATCTGATGTAAGCATTCCATGAAACTATTTATTTTCAGCAGGAGATTACCAAGGCCTAATTGTGAGTTCCAGGCCAAGTTTACAGTGATATCCAGTGCTGTTCAGAGTAGTGTCAAGGGCTGGAGAGATGACCCCATGGTTAAGAATGCTTGCTGCTCTTGTAGAGGACAGAAGATCAGGAATGGAAGGATATTTAATGGCATATAAATATATTCTTAACATACTGATAAGTTAAAAGGCTGATGACAATTAAGTGTGCATATTATATTTTGAAAAATAGATATACACATGGGCTGATAACTGATAACATATAATATTGGTGTATCTGGCTGCTGAGATTATGGACATTTTGAGGGTGTTTAATGGAGGATTAAGGCCAGAGGTAAATCTAGGCAAGTGTTCTACCACTGAGCTATATCCCTAACCTTATGGGCAAATTGTCTTTCCTTTCTTCTAATCTATATTACTCAGAGTTTGTTGATGTAGCTGGATTAAATTTGGTGGGGTTTTTTTTGTTGTTTTTGTTTTGGTTTTGGTCTTTTTGAAACAGGGTCTCCCCTTAGTCCCAGCTGGCCTGGAGCTTGCTATATAGACCAGGCTGGCCTTGAACTCATAGAGATCCTCCTGCCTCTGCCTCCCATATGCTGGGATTAAAGGCCTGCACCACCACGCCCCTCCCCCTTTTTTTGGTCTTAAAGCTGGATTAATTTGTAATGAGAAAGGACAGGACGGAGGTGGTGTTTTATTTATTTTTTATTCGTGTGTGTGTGTGTGTGCCAAGATATGTGGGTATCCATGGAGGCCAAAAAGAGGATTGGATCCCCTGGAGCCAGATGTGGGTTCTGGGAACCAAACTCAGGTCCTCTGTAAGAGCAGTAAATGATCATAACCATGGAGCCACCTCTCCAGCAGTAGTGGGGTTTTAACAAGGCTTTGCACATGCATTGAACCATAATGAAAATGGAAGCATGCCCAAGGATTTTCAAGGGTAGCAAGTATCATGCAAGATTTCACATTCTCCATTGGGGAGATGGCCCGGTAAGAAAAAAGCATTTGCCACAGGAGCATGAGGACCTGAGTTCAGATCCCTGGAATGCACACTGTAGATTGTAGTTGTCCGAAAACTTGAAATCAGACCAGGAGACTCTCGGCTTGTGCTGCTCAAGAGCACTTTCACTGCCTTCCTGAGTCTTGGAATTTCAGCATTTGAAGTTCATAAAGTTTACATCATATGATAAATGCTCAAACAGTGGAAAACATAGAAATTTTCTTTTTTTTTTTGACAGAGTCTCACTGTAGCCCCAGCTGGACTTGAACTCACAAAGATCTGAACGTCTCTGCCTCCTGAGTGCTGGGATTAAAGGCAAGCACCACCATGCCTGGTTCCTTAAGAAAAAAGCACAGGGGCTGGATAAATAGCCTAGCGGTTAAGAGCACCGACTGCTCTTGCAGAGGACCAGGGTTCGATCTCCAGCACCCACATGGTGGCTGAGAACCGTCTGTAATTCCAATTCCAGGAGAACTCCAGTTCCAGGGGAATCTGAGACCCTCTTCTGACCTCCGTGGCATTGCACGACACAGGTGCACAAACCTACGTGCAGACAGTACATTCATACACATACAAAAATAAATAAAATTAAAAAAAAAAACAAAGAAAAAAGCACAGAGCGCCCAAGGTCATGGCCACTGGCCCAGTAACAGAACTCCACTGATAGATGCAGAAACATAAAAGAGGGAGGGCAGACAACATGTCCTGGCATTCCAGCAACAGCTGTCTAATCAGTCTGCTCCTAGCAGACTCTACCCTCCTCAAGGCTCTGCATCAACAAAATCG
Organism: Rhizomys pruinosus; assembly: GCA_009823505.1. NCBI lineage: Eukaryota > Metazoa > Chordata > Mammalia > Rodentia > Spalacidae > Rhizomys > Rhizomys pruinosus. The sequence continues at coordinate 1,761,583 of VZQC01013770.1, read as the reverse complement.
GAAGTGTTAGCTCTTAGTGAGCCAAATGCCAGGAGCCTGTTAACTATTGGAGAAGAGGGTCACTACACCACATAAAACTGGACATGGTAGCACATGTCTCATCTATGATCTCAATGTTCCTATAGCTAGAGGGGAAACAGGACCAGAGAGTGCCCAGAAGCTCGTGGGCCAGGTATCCTGGCCACAGTGGTAAACAAGAGAGTCCCATCTCAAAAATGTGAGGAAGTAGCACATACCTTTAATCCCAGGACTCAGGAGGCACAAGCAGGTGGATCTCTGTGAGTTCAATGCCAGCCTGGCCTACATACTGAGCTCCAGGCCAGCTGAGACTAAAGGGAGACCCTGTCTCAAAAAGAACAACAACAACAAAAAAAAGTGAGGAAGGTGAGGACTAACACCCGACACTGTCCTCTGACCTCCGAATGTACACCACAGCATCTGTGCACCCACATCCTCTCTTTCTCTCTCTCTCTCTCTCTCTCTCTCTCTCTCTCTCTCATACACACACATTTTTAAAAACAATTTACATTCTCACACATAAATTAAGGATGCTAATTTGTATTTCTCTCCAGATAGGGAGAGAAACAAAGAAAGAAAAAGATCTGCCTGAACAAATTGGCTCCAAGTTCTAGATTTCTGCAAAAATTAAGCAAAATAATAATAATAATAACTGATCAATTTCTGTGTCAAGTACCACTTGAATATTTGTAATATGCTAAGACAACTTCACAATAATCCTGAAATATTATTTCTGTTATTTTCATCTTACACATTAGAAAGCTCAAATATAGAAATTAGTAATTTGTCCTAGATCCCATGGCTCGTAAGTGCTAGGATTTGAACCAGACCACCTGTTTCAAGGGTCAATCTGCTAATCTTTGATTGAAAGGTGATAAAGGCAAATTTTAACGGATTTGTCACAAAACATGAAAGGGTACCTGAACTTTTCCTTAGACTCTTTTTTTTTTTTTTTAAATTAGTTTTTATTGATGCTTTGTGCATTTCATACATTTTTCCAATTCAGTTCAGGCTTATTTCCCTTTCCCTCCCCCCCCACCCCCACCCCATCCCAGATCATGCATTCTGCCATAACTGTCCTGCATCTTTCTCTCAGTTTTTTTTTTTTTTTTCATTTTTAGCTATAAGTGATAATCCATGAGTACAAGCATCCTTCATGCAAAACCTATCTGCAGGCTGTTGTGCCCAAACACCTACAGCCCCACCATCCAGTGGGGGGTGACAGGTTGTTTGTTCAATCAAGTTGATCAAATGAGTGTCCAGACTACATTGCTGTAGTTTCACCATTCACCCCAATCGCAGCCCTTACATTCTACCACGCCCCCTCTTCCGCAGGTTGTTCCCTAGGCTTAGAAAAGGGGCACAGGTGGATGAGAGGTAAAACAGTCCACTCTCTCTGGAGCTGTTGACTTGGACTCTGGTCAATTCTGGCTGTTTCCTTTCATGGGCTGACAGTTTGTCCAGGAATAACCTTTCGATCCTGGCCTGGTGCATTATGGCGTCTCCTCCTTAGACTCTTAACATCTGTATTGTACCCCAAAGCACCAATCCTGAATTTCATAGGCTAGGTAACTGATGAAAATTTTAGGCAGTACCAAGGACAGAACCTTACAGAGTTAAATGGGAAAATGAAAATCCCTCGGCTTTTAGCCAAGTAGGGTCCCAAAAAGACACTCCAGGGTGCAAAATTGAGATGGCCATACCTCTCAGGCACATCTTCCTACTGCTGTTGGCCAGTAAAAGGCTTCTCCTTTGTCCTGTTCTTTGTGCTTTTAGTTCCTTCATTCTGAATCTTGTTCCCTTCCCCTGTCAGGAACCCACCCCGTGGTGCTTAACTGGAGGCTCTTCCAACACGCTTTGCTATGCTAATTTAAATGGATGCTATTGAGGAAACAGAGGACCACCCATTCAGTCTTTCTGAGACCTATCCCAGCTCTGCCATTTTACCAGATATATGACCATGGGCAAATTACTTAGTCATTCTGTGCCTCAGTTTCCTCAACAGCAACAACAACAACAAAAGAGTAGCCAGGTTGGTGGCATTTGTGAGGCAGCAACAGAGTTCAAGGCAATCCTGGAATACATAGCAAGACCTGGGGACAGGGGGTACAGTGAGAGACAGACAGACAGAAAGAACTGCATAGAATTATCAAGAGCTAATATTTAGTTAAATTAGTTAATTTTTTTTTCTTTTTTCTTTTATTTTACTGGCCTCAAACTCCAGATCCTTCTGCCTCTGCCTCCTTAAGCAAATCCTACAGGTGGGCGCCACCACCACCGACAAATTAGTTAATATTTACTAAGTGCTTAGAACATAGTAGATTCTATATAATGTTCAAAAAATGCATATTATTCAAAAAACACAAATGCTATTCAATTTCTTCTTTATTTCTCTCATTATTATTTTCTTAGATCAAGACAAACACAAATCTAAGTCCATGACACATTTTAGCAACACTCCTTTGTCAGACCCACCTTTAACATTTGCGAAGCTGAAAGGAAAATACCAAAAGGGGACTATATCTCATATGTCTATATATTTTTTAAATCATAAGTAAAAGATAACTGTAAAATTAGATATTCTATTTTCTTCCTCGGTAAACATTCCTTTCTAAAAACAAAAAATCAAAACATATCTGTAAAACTCCTTTTTTTTTCTTTTTTATTTACTTCCTCTTTTTTTTTTTTTTTTTTAGACGGGGTCTCCCTATAGCCCCAGCTGGCCTGGAACTCACTATGTAGACCAGGCTGGCCTTGAATTTACAGAGATCTGCCTGCCTCTGCCTCTGGAGTGCTGGAATTAAAGGCGTGCCACCACCACACCCAGCTTAAAGGCAGTTCTTAGCCACCATGTGGGTGTTGGGATCCGAACCCGGGTCCTCTGCCAGAGCAGTCGACACTCTTAACTGCTGAGCCATATCTCCAGCCCCAACTTCCTCTTTTCTTTTAGTGTATGATTTCTTCCTTGCTTTCCTTAGACATAAGGGATGATTAGTTGAGCCACACAGGAACCAACAGTGCATAGTGTATTGGGACTTTGTTGTAGCATACGTAGCTCACATACCATACAAAACAAAGAATCTGGAGCCCAGTCTGCTCTGTTCCTCATGACATCCCAGGCCACATGCTCATTTTGAGACACTTAAGCAGTAGTCAGTCCTCCCTATTTTAATTCCCTTGTGTTTTCTCAATGGACACTGACCATCCCAAGTGATGTACTTGATGATCCAGAGGAACTGAAATGACTTTAATTTCCTCCATTTCTGCACTTGTTCTGATGTCCTTTTATTCCTGAGCACATTTGCCCCTGTGACTCTTTACACTGGTGGCTCACAGTCTTGACCCAATCGCACATCTTCCCCAGGAAGACTTCTGCTCAGTGTGAGGTCCTCAAGAAGAAGGGTCTAGGGCTGGAGAGATGGCCTAGCGGTTAAGAGCGCCGACCGCTCTTACAGAGGACCCGGGTTCGATCCCCAGCACCCACATGGCGGCCGAGAGCCGTCTGAAACTCCAATTCCAGGAGAACTCCAGTTCCAGGGGAATCCGAGACCCTCTTCTGACCTCCGCGGCGTTGCACGACACGGGGCACAGACTTGCATGCAGAAAAAAAAAAAAAAAAATAAAATTAATTAAAAAAAAATAATGTAATAAAGAATTTAAAAAAAAAAAAAAAAAGAGAAGGTCTAGACTGAGTTCGTGCTCATCAGGACCCAGTCCCGTTCTCACTCAGAATTTTCCTCCTCCTGCTCTTTGGCTGTAGCTGTGGTGAAGTGCTATGGAAGGTGATGGATGTGGGCAGACTCTGGGTCTCTGGCTACAGACCCAAGTGCTCTTCATCACTGAGGCACACAAACAGATCTACGTCATCTTATGCATCTGTAGTGCAAGGCAGCAGTAACCAGGTAGGTGGGCCTCTCTCTCCTCTGCCTGCAATTGGAGAGGGTGACATATGTCATTTTTTTGACTGCCAGGGTCTGGAATTCCTTTAGAGATGGTGCTTGCCAATGGCTACCTGGACCTTGCCTTCTCAGGTTCACTGGCTACTGAGCAAGTGTGAGAACTCTTGGACCCAGCCTGAAAAAAAGAGATGTTCTTGCTCTTCCTCTTCCCCTCAGCCTGAATGATGCTACGTTGTTCTTGGTCAATGGGATCCTTGTGTGAGAGAAGTCTTTTCATGTTAGATCCTTTTATAACTGATGTTACAGTGGGGATTATTTAATGGAATCATGCCTAGCATCTGTGAAATGTCTTTTTTACAATAAATGAGCATGGTGCATGTAACCTCTGTTCATCCTGTCCTGTACTCTGCCTGATCATCTTTTCTCACCACACCCCCGGCCTTCTGTTCTAAGTAGAATTCCCCACATCTCTTTTTCTATCACATGCCATTCTTTACTCTTTTTTTGTGTATGTGTATGTATTCCTGTTTATTTTTTTTTAATTTTTAACTGAGCCTTTGCAAATTTCATACAACTATTCTTTTTTTTTTTTTTTTTAATGTGTATGAATGTACTGTCTGCATGTAGGTTGGTGCACCCATGTTGTGCAATGCTGTGGAGGTCAGAAGAAGGTGTCAGATTCCCCTGGAACTGGAGTTAAAGACAGTTCTCAGCTACCATGTGGGTGCTGGAAATTGAACCCGGGTCTTCTGCAAGAGCAGTCGGCACTCTTAACTGCTGAGCCATCTCTCCAGTCCCATACAACTATTCTTAATCAAATTTAGATCCCTTCCCCAGCTATGCACCCCAACTTTCCACCAGACCTGATATATTCTGCCATCCATCTTAAGGATACAAATGTCCAAGTTTTAAAGAATAAGAGCCTTTGGGGAGTATGTACCTGGATAGGATTCCTCTATTAGACCTCACCTACCAATGGGTCAGGGACCACTGCAGAAAGATTGTCAGAGCCAGGGCTGCTCCATAAACATACTGAAGCAGAGGCTTTCAGGCCACTGGAAGCTTGCACATGTTAACCTCTTACAGTTATGGTATTGAGCACAGGACCCATGCCAACTCAGATAAGTGCAATAGTGGAGTGAGGGGAATGGGCAGTAGGCTGGCTATACAGTCAGAATTCCTGGAGATTGACCACTACTGCATGAGGGAGAATATGCCTTACTTAGGATCTCTAGATAGGCTGACTAGACTCCAGTGGAGGAAATATTGCACTGAAGGTATGTATCTGGGTATAAAACCTTGGCTAGATATTATTAACATACTTCATTCTTACCTTAAAGGAATAAGATTTACAGGGTGAAAATGGAATTAGCATTCCATTCCTGTTTATGCTCATACTTTATGTGATGTCGTATTGAGTCATCCAGTAAAAAGACACTAAGTCAACCTCAGCCATGTACCAGGTCCTCTCTAATTGCTGAATCCAGTAGGATTAGACTATTGTCTACCTGTTCTCAAGGACCCGACATTCTGACAGCATTCAGGAAAATCCAGAAGACAAAGCAGGGGTCGGTCCTTGTGAGAACACTTAAACAGGGTCATGAACTTGAGGGCACTCATGGCAGTGTGAGGAGCTGGAAGAGACTGTCCCTGTCAGGAAGTGACAGGAGAGTCTATCCTATGACGAAGAAATGGTCAGGACAGATGGTCATGAGAGCATCAGTGTCACAGATGCCAGCATGAATGACTGCACATGATGGATTCCCACAAGAATCCAGTGTTACAGATGTGGAAAAGGAGATTTTACATAATTGTTCTTTTCATGAAACATTGTTCTAAAAACTCTGCTTAGCTCTCAGGTAAAACTCCAATTTTGTGTGTGTGTGTGTGTGTGTGTGTGTTTGTGTGTGTGTGTTTGTGTGTGTGTGTGTTTTGAGACAGGGTCTCCCTTATAGTCCCAGCTGTCCCAGAACTCACTCTGTAGACCAGGCTGGCCTCGAATTCACAAAGATCCACCTGCCTCTGCCTCCCAAGTGCTAGGATTAAAGACATGTGCCACCACACTTGGCTGGAATAAAGAACTAAAAAATATTTTATTATTATTATTCTATGTGTATGAATGTATTGCCTGCATGTTTGTGGGTACACCTGTGTTGTACAATGCCTATGGAGGTTGGAAGAGAGCATCAGATTCCCCTGGAACTGGAGTTATAGACAGTTGTTAGCCACCATACAGGTGCTGGGAATGGAACCTTGGTCCTCTTCAGGAGCAGCCAATGCTCTTAACCACTGAGCCATCTCTCCAGCCTGGGGAAAGAAAACTCCAATTTTTATGTGACAGGCTTGGCCTAACATCCAGCAAGACTGAACTTAATTATTTCAGTCCATTATTTTGTTGATGGATTCACTGTGCCTGGATAAGTAATAAAGCTACATAATTCAAGGCCAGTTTCAGGATAGCTGGGGCTACAGGGAGACCTGTCTCAAAAAATGACAAAAAAAAATTTTTTTAGCCCCAAACTTTCTTTTTCTTGCATTCAATCTGGCAAAATCATAGTCTAAGAAATCTAGAAATGTCAACTTCCCCCTTAACTGGAACCCAGAAACCCCAGTGCCTGTGAACTGAGTGAGACAGGCCAGGGGCTATGCTCTCCGCTTCTCTAACAGACTAGCATTACTGTCTTCTGACTTAGCTTTCACTCTGATATTAATACTGACAATTTTAGGAAAACAAAATCCAAATCTTTTCAGAAAAAAATCACTGTATTTAAATGGTCATATTTCTCCCCAGTCTGTTTTCTACAGGCAACAAGACCAAATCAACAAACATTCTTAGTGGTTATAGTTCTTCCACAGTTTCTCAAAATTAATTTAGAGCCGAGTATGGTAGTGCATTTAATCCCAGAACTTAGGAGGCAGAAGTAGCAGATCTCTGTGTATTTGAGGCCAGCCTGGTCTACATAGTGTCTTCCAGGCCAGCCAGCACTACATGGTGAGAATCTGTTTCCCCAAAAAAATTATTTAGAGAAACAGCACTGAGCTGTATCCATACTTAGGTGAACAAGAAACCACAAAGTTTAAACATTTTACTAGGTCATAACATGTACACACTAAAGTTCACAAAGCTGAAATTCACAGTTCAAAACCTCTGTGTGTGCTTCTACCTATGTAACCACCACTCAAAATAAGAATAGTCAGCTCCCCAGAAGGCTCCCTCATGCCCCTTTCTGTGTGCTCCATTCATTCCTCTTACCTCTTCCATCATATTCTCTAATGATAAACACCATCATGTCCAAACATTGTAATATATAAGATAAACTATTAAAATAAAAGTAACTACTATTCTAATGTTTCTATACAAGCCACTTTCAGCTATTGCACTATTCATTATCTCTCAACATAATATGGATCAAACCTTTACTGGTGGCACATACCTGTAGTTGCAGCTACTTGAGAGGCTGAGATGGAAGGATCACTTGAGCCCAAGAGTACATGACCAGCCTGGCAACTAAGAAGACCCTCCTGAAAGATAGAGAGAGAGAGAGAGAGAGAGAGAGAGAGAGAGAGAGAGAGATTACTTGATAAAATATCTTATGTTCTTTCCAAATTACCTGCAAATTGGAAGTATGCTGGAAATTTTTTCTTTAGCTAAGACTATATGGGGGTAGGTAAGTAAGAACAAAGTACAATGATATATATGAATGAAAATACCACAGTTCAACCTTTTGCTTTGTAGGCTGAGAAGTTAATAAAGAAGACAATATCTAAATCTATCAGAGCCAGAAAATATCCTGTTTAGAAATTAGTTTAATAATTATTTATATATGATTCTTGTTGATATAATATATGTAAAAACATTTTATTTCTTTAATTTTCATTTATTTCATTTAAATGACATCTTGACAAATACTTTTTGGTTTAGGAGAGTTTTTTAACAAAAAGTTTAAAAACTCTTTAGCCGGGCGTGGTGGCGCACGCCTTTAATCCTAGCACTTGGGAGGCAGAGGCAGGTGGATCTTTGTGAGTTCAAGGCCAGCCTGGTCTACAGAGTGAGTTCCAGGACAGCTGGGACTACAAGGAGACCCTGTCTCGAAAAGACCAAAAAAAAAAGAAAGGCAAATATTACATTTTCTGTTATTTATATATCTAAGACTTTATATAGATGTATAAAATATAAAGTATATGCATAGTATATGATATATACTGTACAATACAAAGTACATATTACATATTACATGAAAAGTAGAAGTGGGACTGTCTGGGGGGGATAACGGGAAGAGAAGCAGTGAGTGTAGTCAAATATATGCTTGCATGAAAATCTTTTTATGAAACCTTTCACTATGTAAAATGAATATGTGACAACTAAATGGAAAGAAAATGCATGTTGCTGTCATAGTTACTTCTGTTGCTGAGGTAGAATGCCCTGGCAAAGCCCTTATGAAAGAAGAGTCTGTTTGGGCTCGCACTTTGACGGTGCAGTCCATCATGGCAGTGAACTCCTGGAGGCAGGAGCTTGAAGCAGCGGCTCACATTGCATCCCCAGTCAGGAAGCAGAGAGTAGTGATTGCTGTGCTCGGCTTGCTTGCTCCTTTTCATGTAGACAAGGACCCCAGCCTAGGGAATGGTGCTGCCCACTTTTAGGGTGGGTCTTCCCAGTTCAGTAACCTAATCACAGACATGGCTAGAAGGTAACCTAACCAAAATAATATCCTACAGGGCTGCCCAGAGACCTGTCTCCTAGGTGACAGTACTAGCATGGAAGCCCTTCAAATGCTGATCTCTGGCATTGTGTTAGACAACAGAGGTCAGTGGTGGTAAGCAGGTGAAAGCAGTGGCAAGGGCTCTAGTGTAAGTCAGGATCATTATTCAGGCCTCAGGCGAGGCACCTTAGCCCTGTGAGTGTTCCAGCCCCTGTGCAGGCCTCAGGTATTGGGAGCCTTGGCCCTTGGCAGCATCTAATGTAACAGGTCTCAGTNAGAACTCTTGGACCCAGCCTGAAAAAAAGAGATGTTCTTGCTCTTCCTCTTCCCCTCAGCCTGAATGATGCTACGTTGTTCTTGGTCAATGGGATCCTTGTGTGAGAGAAGTCTTTTCATGTTAGATCCTTTTATAACTGATGTTACAGTGGGGATTATTTAATGGAATCATGCCTAGCATCTGTGAAATGTCTTTTTTACAATAAATGAGCATGGTGCATGTAACCTCTGTTCATCCTGTCCTGTACTCTGCCTGATCATCTTTTCTCACCACACCCCCGGCCTTCTGTTCTAAGTAGAATTCCCCACATCTCTTTTTCTATCACATGCCATTCTTTACTCTTTTTTTGTGTATGTGTATGTATTCCGTTTATTTTTTTGTTAATTTTTAACTGAGCCTTTGCAAATTTCAATACAACTATTCTTTGTTTTTTTTTTTAATGTGTATGAATGTACTGTTCTGCATGTAGGTTGGTGCACCCATGTGTGCAATGCTGTGGAGGCAGAAGAAGGTGTCAGATGCCCTGGAACTGGAGTTAAAGACAGTTCTCAGCTACCATGTGTGCTGGAATTGAACCCGGGTCTTCTGCAAGAGCAGTCGGCACTCTTAACTGCTGAGCCATCTCTCCAGTCCCATACAACGATTTAATCAAATTTAGATCCCTTCCCCAGCTATGCACCCCAACTTTCCACCAGACCTGATATATTCTGCCATCCATCTTAAGGATACAAATGTCCAAGTTTTAAAGAATAAGAGCCTTTTGGGGAGTATGTACCTGGATAGGATTCCTCTATTAGACCTCACCTACCAATGGGTCAGGGACCACTGCAGAAAGATTGTAGAAGCCAGGGCTGCTCCATAAACATACTGAAGCAGAGGCTTTCAGCCACTGGAAGCTTGCACAATGCTAATTTTCAATGGTGGATTGAGCACAGGACCCATGCCAACTCAGATAAGTGCAATAGTGGAGTGAGGGGAATGGGCAGTAGGCTGGCTATACAGTCAGAATTCCTGGAGATTGACCACTACTGCATGAGGGAGAATATCCTTACTTAGGATCTCTAGATGTGCTTACTAGACTCCAGTGGAGGAAATATTGCACTGAAGGTATGTATCTGGGTATAAAACCTTGGCTAGATATTATTAACATACTTCATTCTTACCTTAAAGGAATAAGATTTACAGGGTGAAAATGGAATTAGCATTCCATTCCTGTTTATGCTCATACTTTATGTGATGTCGTATTGAGTCATCCAGTAAAAAGACACTAAGTCAACCTCAGCCATGTACCAGGTCCTCTCTAATTGCTGAATCCAGTAGGATTAGACTATTGTCTACCTGTTCTCAAGGACCCGACATTCTGACAGCATTCAGGAAAATCCAGAAGACAAAGCAGGGGTCGGTCCTTGTGAGAACACTTAAACAGGGTCATGAACTTGAGGGCACTCATGGCAGTGTGAGGAGCTGGAAGAGACTGTCCCTGTCAGGAAGTGACAGGAGAGTCTATCCTATGACGAAGAAATGGTCAGGACAGATGGTCATGAGAGCATCAGTGTCACAGATGCCAGCATGAATGACTGCACATGATGGATTCCCACAAGAATCCAGTGTTACAGATGTGGAAAAGGAGATTTTACATAATTGTTCTTTTCATGAAACATTGTTCTAAAAACTCTGCTTAGCTCTCAGGTAAAACTCCAATTTTGTGTGTGTGTGTGTGTGTGTGTGTGTTTGTGTGTGTGTGTTTGTGTGTGTTGTGTTTTGAGACAGGGTCTCCCTTATGAGTCCCAGCTGTTCCCAGAACTCACTCTGTAGACCAGGCTGGCCTCGAATCACAAAGATCCACCTGCCTCTGCCTCCCAAGTGCTAGGATTAAAGACAGTGGGCCACCACACTTGGCTGGAATAAAGAACTGAAAAAATATTTTATTATTATTATCTATGTGTGTGTGAATGTATTGCCTGTATCTGTTTTGTGGTAAACCTTGTTTGTACAATGTCCTATGGAGGTTGGAAGAGAGCATCAGATTCCCCTGGATGGACTTGGAGTTATAGACAGTTGTTAGCCACCATACAGGTCTGGGAATGAACCTGTCCTCTTCAGGAGCAGCCAATTGCTCTTAAACCACTGAGTCCTAGTCCAGCCTGGGGAAAGAAAACTCCAATTTTTATGTGACAGGCTTGGCCTAACATCCAGCAAGACTGAACTTAATTATTTCAGTCCATTATTTTGTTGATGGATTCACTGTGCCTGGATAAGTAATAAAGCTACATAATTCAAGGCCAGTTTCAGGATAGCTGGGGCTACAGGGAGACCTGTCTCAAAAAATGACAAAAAAAAATTTTTTTTAGCCCCAAACTTTCTTTTTCTTGCATTCAATCTGGCAAAATCATAGTCTAAGAAATCTAGAAATGTCAACTTCCCCCTTAACTGGAACCCAGAAACCCCAGTGCCTGTGAACTGAGTGAGACAGGCCAGGGGCTATGCTCTCCGCTTCTCTAACAGACTAGCATTACTGTCTTCTGACTTAGCTTTCACTCTGATATTAATACTGACAATTTTAGGAAAACAAAATCCAAATCTTTTCAGAAAAAAATCACTGTATTTAAATGGTCATATTTCTCCCCAGTCTGTTTTCTACAGGCAACAAGACCAAATCAACAAACATTCTTAGTGGTTATAGTTCTTCCACAGTTTCTCAAAATTAATTTAGAGCCGAGTATGGTAGTGCATTTAATCCCAGAGAACTTAGGAGGCAGAAGCTAGCAGATCTCTGTGTTATTTGAGGCCAGCCTGGTCTACATAGTGTCTTCCAGCCAGCCAGCACTACATGGTGAGAATCTGTTCCCCAAAAAAATTATTTAGAGAAACAGCACTGAGCTGTATCCATACTTAGGTGAACAAGAAACCACAAAGTTTAAACATTTTACTAGGTCATAACATGTACACACTAAAGTTCACAAAGCTGAAATTCACAGTTCAAAACCTCTGTGTGTGCTTCTACCTATGTAACCACCACTCAAAATAAGAATAGTCAGCTCCCCAGAAGGCTCCCTCATGCCCCTTTCTGTGTGCTCCATTCATTCCTCTTACCTCTTCCATCATATTCTCTAATGATAAACACCATCATGTCCAAACATTGTAATATATAAGATAAACTATTAAAATAAAAGTAACTACTATTCTAATGTTTCTATACAAGCCACTTTCAGCTATTGCACTATTCATTATCTCTCAACATAATATGGATCAAACCTTTACTGGTGGCACATACCTGTAGTTGCAGCTACTTGAGAGGCTGAGATGGAAGGATCACTTGAGCCCAAGAGTACATGACCAGCCTGGCAACTAAGAAGACCCTGCCTGAAAGATAGAGAGAGAGAGAGAGAGAGAGAGAGAGAGAGAGATATTACTTGATAAAATATCTTATGTTCTTTCCAAATTACCTGCAAATTGGAAGTATGCTGGAAATTTTTTCTTTAGCTAAGACTATATGGGGGTAGGTAAGTAAGAACAAAGTACAATGATATATATGAATGAAAATACCACAGTTCAACCTTTTGCTTTGTAGGCTGAGAAGTTAATAAAGAAGACAATATCTAAATCTATCAGAGCCAGAAAATATCCTGTTAGAAATTAGTTTAATAATTATTTATATATGATTCTTGTTGATATAATATATGTAAAAACATTTTAAATTTCTTTTAATTTTCATTTATTTCATTTAAATGACATCTTGACAAATACTTTTTGGTTTAGGAGAGTTTTTAACAAAAAGTTTAAAAACTCTTTAGCCGGGCGTGGTGGCGCACGCCTTTAACCTAGCACTGTGAGGCAGAGGCAGGTGGATCTTTGTGAGTTCAAGGCCAGCTGTCTACAGAGTGAGGTTCCAGGACAGCTGGGACTACAAGGAGACCCTGTAACGCGAAAAGACCAAAAAAAAAAAAAAAAAAAAAAGAAACTCTTTAAATGTAAATTCGAAAAAAAAAAACCTGAAAATTTTTTATGGGGGCTGGAGAGCATGGCCTAGGGTTAAAGAGCGCCGACCGCCTCTGCAGAGGAGAACCCGGGTTCGCATCCCAGCACCCACATGCGGCTGAGAACGTCTTAAAACTCCCAACTCCAGGAGAAACTCCAGCTCCAGGGGAATCCGTAAGCCCACTTCTGACCTCCGCGGCATTGCACGACAACGAGGCACAGACTGCATGCAGACAATACATTCGTACACATACGAAATAAATAAAATTAAAAAAAAATTAAAAAAAAAATCTTTATTTATTAATTTAGGTCTTTTCATGAGACAGGGCTCCCTGTTAGCCCCGAGCGCCTAGAGACCATTATGTAAGCACCATGGGGCTGGCCGTTGAAACTCCAACAGAGATCTGCTTGCCCTCTTGCCCTCTGAGTGCTCGGGCATTGAACAGGCAGTGCACCACCATGCCTGGCGACAAACTTATTATTGGTTTTATATGTATGAGTATTTTGGCCGTGCATGTATGTAGGTACACTTGTGTCATGCAATGCCTAACAAGGCCAGAAGAGGGCCTAGGAGGTCCCATAAGATCTACCTTCTAAGGACACACCCCCAGTGACATAGGACTTCCCACTAGATCCTCAAAGATTTCACCACTTACTTACAAAACCACCTGGATATCAAGCCTTTAGTCATATGGATTCTTAGGTAATACTCAAAAGATACAAAAAAGTTGGAGAGTTTGCTCAGATTAGTAATAGCAATGCTCAGTTTATACCAAAAAACTATGGACAATGAAAAGTCAAAACTAATTTCACTTTCTCATAAAGAGTACCAATTGTTCTTTTCTTGAGAATCTTCCAGGCTGGAGAGATGGCCTAGCGGTTAAGAGCACCGACCGCTCTTACAGAGGACCCGGGTTCGATCCCCAGCACCCACATGGCGGCTGAGAACTGTCTGAAACTCCAATTCCAGGAGGACTCCAGTTCCAGGGGAATCCGACACCCTCTTCTGACCTCCGCGGCATTGCACGACACGGGTGCACAGACTTGCATGCAGACAGTACATTCATACACATACAGAAATAAATAAAATTAATAAAAAAAAGAGAATCTTCCAATGTTTTAACTTTTCTAGCACATTGCATATCTTGTCTAAATCAAATCCAATTACCTTGACAACATTAATAAGCATTTATTTCTCATGTCTTCAAAAGTGATCTTGTTTATGCTTCATCAAAATGTCTAATATTGGGACTAAAGGGATGTCTCAGCAGTTAAGAGCACTGGCTGCTCTTGAAGATGACCAGAGTTCAATTCACAGCACCCACATGATGACTAACAATCATCCATAACTCCAGTTCCAGGGGATCTGACACCCTCTTCTGACCATCAGGGCATTGCAGGACACTTACTACGTGCAGGCAAAACACTCATAAAATAAAAACAATAAATGCTTGGGAGGCAGAGGTAGATGGATCTCTGTGAATTCAGCCTGGTCTACATAGTAAGTTCAAGGTCATCTGGGGCCAAAGGGAGACCCTGTCTCAAAAAGAATAAATAAAATAAATAAATAAGCCATCTAATATTAAATTGGACATAGTAATACACATCTGTGATCCTAGCACTTGGGAGGTCATATCAATACTGTTTCTGTTTTGTTGTTGTTTTCTGGGGTTTTTAAATTTTTTTTTAATTTTTTATGTGTATGATCATACTGTCTGCATGTAGGTTGGTGCACCTGTGTCATGCAATGCTTTGAAGGTCAGAAGAGAGCGTCGGATTCCCCTGGAACTGGAGTTAAAGAGGGTTCTTAGCCGCCATGTGGGTGCTGGGGATCGAAGTTGGGTCTTCTGCAAGAGCAGTCGGCACTCTTAACCTCTGAGCCATCTCTCCAGCCCCTGTTTTTCTGTTTTAAAGACAGGATCTCACACTATAGTCCAGGCTCATCTGGGTCTCACTAAGCTGACTTGCTTTGAAGTTGCAGTAATGCTCCTGCCTCAACCTCTGGAGTGCTAGGATTATAAGCATAAGACTCCATGCTCAGTTTAGCTTGGTCTTTTTCATGCTTATATTGTACTTGCCCTGGAGCAGTGAGAGTATCACAAATCACAGGCATAACCTCGAGTAACACACCTAGAATTTAGGATTTGCTAACAGAGGACACACAATCCTTTGGACTCTTTTTTTTTTTTTTTTTTTTTTTTGGTCTTTTTCAAGACAGGGTCTCCCTGTAGCCCCAGCTGTCCTGGAACTCACTCTGTAGACCAGGCTGGCCTTGAACTCACAAAGATCCGCCTGCCTCTGCCTCCCAAGTGCTAGGATTAAAGGCGTGCGCCACCACGCCCGGCCTGGACTCTTACTATCACAAAGCATAACTGCGACACAGATATTCTGAATGTACCTAGGCTAAGTCCCTGGGCCTTCCTGAGGCCAAAGTATAGACAGGCTACAATAAGCACTTGAGGAATAAGGACTTTGGCCCCAACAATATTACATATTTATCAAACTAAGAAAGATTAGGAAAGACCTCATTTCTCCAAGAAACATATCAAGGAGTCTCAGGTCCAGGACAGATATTCCTAGAGTTGATATCTTACACCAGCAACTTTGGGAACAGCTCTGAAAACACCTCGCTCCCAAGAACATTGGCATCAGCCAGCAGCAAAGCTCTAACCATTGAACAAACAGGCTCAGAGCTGATAAGCGGCTCCCTGCTAAACCACCAGAGGAGAGCACCCATGTCTGGCAGTTCGCTACCACCTGTAATACCCACTCACAGACATACATGTACACATGAATAAAATAAATCTTCAAATGGGTCTAGACTTGATTGGAAATTTTGTATGAAATGCACATAACTTCAATAAAAATTGGCTTAAAAAATAAAGTCAAACCAAAATAAATAAATCTTCAAAAAACTACTCACAAATATAGCCCTTTGTTCATTTAGTTGCCAACATAACTGATCAGTCTACATCACAGTTATACACATTTAAAAATATAAATTACTTAGAAATGCTAGTGCTTCTCAGCTGCTAAGTTTATCTACTGCAAATGCATCGCCAACTAGAGAGAACCACAGATTAGAACAGGGAAGAGAAGCAAAGATATGACTGCTCAGCATTTAGTGGGAAAAGGCTCTTCATTACACAAGAGCCTGTTGCGTTTTTTGGCACCTGAAAGAAACACTCATGGAGTAATTAATAAGCCTTCTCCTTGAGCTAAGCGTTTTTTGTGTGTTAAGTTCTGCCTGTGATTTAAAACATAAGGAGTGCCCATCTCTAAGGCTGGCAGTAGTACAACTTAAAGGTCTTCACAGTATTCTGATTCAACATACACACACACACACACACACACACACACACACACTCCTTTTCTTTTGAGGACATATGAAAAAATATGTAGGTATATTTTCCTGGACTCTGAAAAGCCTCACACACAACAGAGAGTATTTAGGCTAAGATTGGAGAAATGCCTCAGGGGTTAAAAGCATGACCTGAGTTCAGTTCCCAGCATCCACATGAAGTGGCTCACAACCATCTACAACTCCAGTACCAGGAAATCGGATGCCATCACTGCACTCATTCACGTACACAAACCTACACAGAGATATCTGCAGCCCCAAAGCCAAACCAGGACCTCCACTTATTAACCTTCAAAATGCGTTTCTTTTTTTAATAAATATTTTATTTTTAATTATGGGTCCATCTGAAATTTTCTTGGGTGGGCTTTTAATCCTGTGTGTAATCACTACTAAGAGGATGAAGTGGGACATTATCTTGGGACAGGTACACTTACACACATGCAGCCAAAACACACACATTCATAAATAAAAATAAATAATTTAAAAATAAATTTAGATGCTTGGCATGGTGGTGCACACCTTTAATCCCAGCCCTCGGGAAACAGAGGCAGGTGAATCTCTGTGACACCCTCTTCCCTCTTCTGACCTCCATGGGCATTGTATGACACAGGTGCACTTACATACATGCAGGCAATACACCCATACACATAAAATAAAAATAGGAAATAAAATGTTAAAATAATAAATAAAATCTTTTAAAGAATTGTTTCATTTGATACCTACAATCTCTAAAACATGGTAAGCATATTGTCTGTTTGAATGAGATACAGAACATCTACCAGATGAAAAATCCTGTTAAAAAGTAGAAAAGCTGGGGCTGGAGAGATGGCCTAGCGGTTAAGAGCGCCGACCGCTCTTACAGAGGACCCGGGTTCAATCCCCAGCACCCACATGGCGGCCTAGAACCGTCTGAAACTCCAGTTCCAGGGGAATCCGAGACCCTCTTCTGACCTCCGCGGCATCGCACGACACGGGTGCACACACCTGCACGCAGACAGTACATTCATACACATACTGAAATAAATAAAAAAAAAAAAAAAGTAGAAAAGCTAAAAAAAAAAAAAGTAGAAAAGCGTTGTGTGGTGGTTTTACCGGGTTTTTTCCTTTTCATTTCTTGACAAATAATAAAATTGTCGTAGCAGGGCAAAATAAAGTCTTTTGCTTAAAAAGGTAAGTCTGAGGTTTTTTATTTTCTTTTTTGTTTGTTTGTTTATGTGGTTTGGGGTTTGTTCTTGTTTTGTTTTCTTTTTTAAATTTTTAATTGAATTTTTGTGTATTTCATACATAATATCTCAATCTTAATCACCTTTATACCCCCTTCTCCATTGGCACCCTCCCAACCCCCCTCTGGAATTCATATATTATGTCATTTGTGTTAAGGCCTCTTGTACCAAATTAGTGTCCCTAATCATTCCTTAGTGCAAGTTCACCCACTGAGGTCTAATCGGCCTATCCAGAGTCCCTCGATTTAAGAAGACCAGTTCTTCCTCACCCAACAGTCATCAGCTGCCAATATTTCTTCAGTCAAGATTGTATTCTGCTGCCAATTTCCCCAGTTCCATGCTAGGTTTTTGTTTGGTTGAGTTTGCATAGGTCTTCTGTCTGCTAACAACATTGCTATAGGTTCATATGAGCAGGGTCCCAGGAGCTTGTAGGATTCTATTTCCATATGGTTATGCATCATCTCTCTGATTCTTACAATATTTCCACCTCCTCTTCCACAGTGGTCCCTGAGCCCTGGGTGAGTGAAGCTGAACAAGGACACCTGTCCATTGACCCAACTCTGCAGACTCCTAATCTCCACAGTTTGGCCATTTATGACCTTTTGAGTTCCAGGTCCTCTGTTGCATGAGAGAGCTTCCTTAATAGAGTTAAGAAATACATTAGTGTCAGGGGCTGGAGAGATAGCCTAGCAGATAAGAGCACCAACTCCTCTTGCAGAGGACCCGGGTTCGATCCCCAGCACCCACATGGCAGCTAAGAACTGTCTGTAACTCCAATTCCAGGAGAACTCTAGTTCCAGGGGAATCCGAGACCTTCTTCTGACCTCTGCAGCATTGCACGACACAGGTGCACAAATCTACATGCAGACAGTACATTCATACATGTACAAAAATAAATAAAATTGTTTTAAAAATTAGAAAAGAAATATATTAGTGTCCTTCTGGCCCCTTGTTCTATATTGCATAAGCCTTAGGTGTAGAGGTTGCATTGTAGATGTGTCATTTATGCTTGGGAAATTCATAGACAATGTCTATGTATGACCAATTATGGTACTCTGGTGCAAAAGAAGCTTTTTTGATGAGTGGTGTCTGGAATACTATAGTTGTTTTTGGAGAAAGTTCAATGGGGATCTGAATGTAATGTATATTCTTTGGTGCCTGGGTGGAATAATCAGTAGATGTCTGTTAGGTCTATTTGATGTATGGTATTGTTTAATTCAGATATCTCTCTGTTCTAGTCTGTCTTCCATTGCTGTGACAAAACACTCTGACCAACACCAACTTGGGGAGGAAAGGGTTTATTTAGCTTACATCTCCTGGGTCACAGTTCATCACTTAGGGAGCCCAAGGCAGGAACTCAGGGCAGGAACCTGGAGGCAGGAGCTGAAGCACAGGCCATGGAGGAATGTTGTTCACTGGCTTGCTCCCCTGGCTCATGCCCAGCCTGCCTTCTTATAGGGTACACAACAACCTGCCCAGGATGGCACTACTCACTGTGGACTGGGCCCTCCCACATTGCCTGACAATCAAGACAATACTCCACAGATGTGGCCACAGTCCAATCTAATGGAGCCAATTCCCCAATTGAGGCTTCCTCAACCCAGGTGTGTCAAGTTGACACTAAAGCTATCCAGCTCAATTGACCCCTTGTCAACTTGACACACAAAACATATCACTATTAAACCACCACCTTTCCACTTCTTATCCCCAAAGTATGATGTTAACATTAATCACAACCTAAGACAGTACAATCTTAAAAGCCCCACAGTCCTTAAAATGTCCAAACACTTTAAAGTTCACTGTCTATTAAAAGTCTCTTAACTGTGGACTGCTGTAAAATCCAAAACAAATACTGTCTTATTTCAAAGGGAAGAATCAGGCACTCTCAAACAAAACCTAAGTCCAGCAAGTAGATCAAGGCTGGACACCTGGGACTCACGATCTTCTGGGCTCCAAAGTGTTTTGGCAGCTCCCCTTCTCTGCTCTCGGCAGCTCCCCTTCTCTGCTCTGCCATCCACAGCACACATAGCTCATCTCGCAGGCCCAGGCTGACTCCATTCCACACCTGCTGCTGCTCTTGGTGGTCATCCCAAGGTCCCAGCATCTCCAAAAACCTGGGGTCGCCACTGAAACTGAGGTTGCACCCTCACCAATGGTCTCTTCTGACCTCTCCTGGTGCAAACCTCAGCTTCTCTCCATGACCCCTGCAATCCTGGGGTCTTCACTGCAACTGAGGTGCACTTCCATCAGTGGTCTTTCCTGACCTCTCAGTGCCAAGCCTCAGCTGCTCTCTGTGACCCCCTCAAATTTCAACACCGGAACCATATAGGAGACTCTTATACATTACCAAGTCCTGCTTCTGGCTCGAGATGGAGGCTCAGGCCCCTTCTGGAACACAGCTTCTGTGTGCTGACCCTGAAGAAATTCTTCCCAGAAGATTTCACTACAGTAATGCTGGTCTCTTGTTACTTACAGCTGATTTTTCAGCCCCAGCTAACCAGCATCAATTGTCCCAGTACAACAAAGATTTCACTTCAGGTTCTGGTCTCTTGTTACTTACAGCTGATTCTTAGGCCCCAGCTGACCAGAACCCACAGATTACACAGTCCTGATGATCTCTGTTCCCCTTTGAAACTAGAAACTTCACAAGCCAGGCCTCTATCTTCTACAACTCCTTCAGCAAAACTGCTCCAAGCTCCACAGCAACGATCTTTAGGCATTCAATGATCTTCCCAGCCCAAAGTTCCAAACGCCTCCACAATCCTTCCCCAAAACACCAAGTTCAGGTCTGTCACAGCAATACCCCACTCTTCTGGTACCAATATCTGTTCTAGTCTGTCTTCCATTGCTGTGACAAAACACTCTGACCAACACCAACTTGGGGAGGAAAGGGTTTATTTAGCTTACATCTCCTGGTTCACAGTTCATCACTCAGGGAGCCCAAGGCAGGAATTCAGGGCAGGAACCTGGAGGCAGGAGCTGAAGCACAGGCCATGGAGGAATGCTGTTCACTGGCTTGCTCCCCTGGTTCATGCCCAGCCTGCCTTCTTATTTCGGTACACAACAACCTGCCCAGGGTGGCACTACTCATTGTGGGCTGGGCCCTCCCACATTGCCTGACAATCAAGACAATACTCCACAGACATGGCAGCAGGCCAATCCAAGGGAGCCAATTCCCCAATTGAGGCTCCCTCAACCCAGGTGTGTCAAGTTGACACTAAAGCTATCCAGCACAGTCTCTGTTTATTGTTTGTCCAGTTGACCTGTCTAGGGTATTCAAAGGTGGATCTCTGTGAGTTCAAGGCCAACCTGGTCTACAGAGCAAGCTCTAGCCCAGCTAGAACTAAAGGGAGACCCTGTCTCAAAAAGACCAAAAAGAGAGAGAGAGGTGTATTGGTTTCCATCATTTTAATTTCTGTTTGCATTCTTGGTCCAACTTTTGTGTTTCCACAATTATACCTTTACTTCATTTCTTTCTGTTGCCATTTGGGTATAGTTGTTCCTTTCTTCTCTTTCTTTTGCTTCAAGTATTTTCTGAAGGACTCATTTTCTGGGCATGAATTCTTTCAGTTTATTCATGTCATACAAGATTTTTCTTTCTCCTTCAAGTATAATAGACATTTTTGCTAGGTAAAATATTCTGGGTTGGCATCTATGGTCATTTAGAGCCAGGAATACTTTGGTTCCAGCTCTTCTGGCTTTCATAGTTTGCATTGTAAAGTCAGCTGTGATTCTGATGAGTTTTCCTTTACATGTGACTTGTCATTTGTCTTTTGAAGCTTTCAGTATTCTATTTTTGTTCCGTACATTTAGCATTTTACTATGATATGGCTTGGGGAATTTCTTTTCTGGTCCTGTATATTTGATGTTCTATATGTGTACTAGTCAGTTTTCTGTTGCTGTGATAAAACACCAGACCAAGGAACTTATAAAAGGAAGAGTTTATTTGAGCTTACGATTGGCGGTTCCAGAAAATTAGTCCATTGTGGCGGGAGGCGTGGCGGTTGGATCTGGAGCAGCAAACCTAGGGTCACATCTCACAAAGAGCACAGGAAGCAGAGAGGAGGCAACTGTAGAGCACGAGGCTTGTTAAGCTCACTAAACCTGCCCCCAGTGACACACTTCCTGCAGCATGGCCACACACCCCAAGACCTCCAAAAACAGCGCCACCAACTGGAGACAAACGTCTGAATACCTAGAGCCTATGGGGGACACACATTCAAACCACCACAATATGCTTCTTGTATTTATGAGTACATTTTTCCTTAACTTGGGGAAATTTTGTTCTATGATCCTGTTGAAGATCTGGTCAATACCATTATCCTGAGATTCTTCTCCTTCTTCTATGCCTATGATGCATAAGTTTGGTCTTTTCATGGTGTTCCACCTTTCCCATATATTTCATTCCTGTTTTTTTTTCATTTTTCATAATTTTCTCGTAAGCAGTCCAATTCTTCGTCTTTATCATCTAGTCTTGATATTCTGATACTCTGTCTTCTATTTATTTATTGCCTTCTTTTTTTGTTTTTGGTCTTTTTTTTTTCTGGGGGAGGTCTTTTTGAGATAGTGTCTCCCTGTAGCCCCAGGCTGTCCTGCAACTCACTAGGTAGACCAGACTGGCCTTGAACTCACAGAGATCTACCTGCCTCTGCCTCCCAAGGGCTAAGATTAAAGGCGTGTGTATCACCACGACCAGCTCAGTCTCAGTTTTCTTCAGTATCTCTCTCTTTTGTGAATTCAGTCAGAAGTTCATCCCTATCTTCTTTTAGTTCTTTGATTTGTTTGTGTGCTCTTTAAATTCATTGAATTCAGGCTGGTCATGGTGGTACATGCCTGTAATCCCAGCACTTGGGAGGCAGAGACAGATGGATCTCTATGAGTTCAAGGCCAGCCTGGTCTACATAGTGAGTTCCAGTCCAGCTGCAGCTATAGGGAGACCCTGTCTCAAAAAACAATGACCAAAAAAAAAAATTTCATTGAATTCTTTGATCATGTTTATGAGTGTTCTTTTACATTCTCTGCCCTGGGTCTTCATTGTAGAACTCTTCTATAGTTCTGGTAGTGTTTAGTAGGGATGTACTATTTGGGTTTTTCACATTATTATTTTTTGTTTTGATTTTGGAATGCTTTGTTGTGATTCTGGTATGAAACTCACCTCTTCCTTTGTTGAGTTAAAGACTAACTTTGTATTCTTGATGTGCCTTGGTTGTTTTCTTATTAGGTATGAAAGGCTGGTTGGTCTAGGCTTCAGGTTCTCTCTTTTGATTTTATATTGGAGGGACCAGATGGTTCTCATCCAGCTACTCAGGAGCTCCCGAAGAGGCCCAAGTCAGGGGTCAATCAGATATTCTCAGGCTTCCTTCCAAGGTCTTGGTCCCTACTAGCCAGCAGACACAGCACAATTTGTGAGGGTTGCTAGGCAGAGGTTTGATTTGGGTCCTCTTGGGGAGTCTGCAAGGGTCTGGGCCCCTAGTAAAATAGAAGGGGTCTTGGCCCTGCATCAGCAGAAGGAGCTTCAGATGATCCCAAGGTAGGGGGAGGGACACAGGGCAATTTGAGAAGCTCACCACCTAGCTGAGGGAGGATTCAGGCACTCTCAGGCAGGCTGGAAACATCAGGGCCTGTGCCTAAGGGCAGAGAAGTCTCACCCTACAGCAGGAGGGACTTCAGAGGGTTCTAACAAAGAGGGTTGGGGATGGCACAATTTGGGAAGCTCACCACCACTTAGAGGCTAGATTCAGGCACTCTGAAATTTGAAAGAAGATTTTATGCCAAAAAAATTCGGAATCCTGAGGGATTAAAATGCAAAGTAAGTGGGCTGGAGAGATGGCCTATCGGTTAAGAGTGCCGACCGCTCTTGCAGAGGAGCCGGGTTCGATCCCCAGCACCCACATGGCGGCGGAGAACCGTCCGAAACTCCAATTCCAGGAGAACTCCAGTTCCAGGGGAATCCGATGCCCTCTTCTGACCTCCACGGCATTGCACGACACAGGTGCACAAACCTGCATGAAGATAGTACATTCATACACATACAGAAATAAATAAAAATTAAAAAAAAATAAAATAAAATGCAGAGTAAGTGTAAGTGACTGATCTTGGCTTTGTTTCTTATAACATTGAAAAGATAGTATTAAAATAATATACACACTCAGTTAATCATACAAACATGAAAATGTGCTCATAAATGGCCAAGAAAGCCATCATTTCACTCTACATTAACAATTGCTTTAATATTTCTGCTATATAAACATTATCTAAAATTCTATTTGTACCAGAGATTAATATACCAGTTACTTGTAGTTCCTGGTTGAAAATTCCAGACCCCTGCACCACGCAGAGGCTAAATTCAGGCACTCTTAGGCAGGCTGGAAATATGTTTTTGTTTTCTTTTTGAGACCAGGTCTCCATATAGTCCATGCCAGGCTGGAACTTGGTATGTAGCTCAGGCTGCCCTCAAGCTCAACCTTCTGCCTGCCTCAACATTCTGATTGCTGAGATAACAGGTGCACACCATCATAGGCACTTACTTTATTCATTTTTTATTTTTATTTTATTTTATTTATTTTTGTATGTGTATGAGTGTACTGTCTGCATGTAGGTTTGTGCATCCATGTTGTGCAATGCCGTGGAGGTCAGAAGAGGGTCTCAGATTCCCCTGGAACTGGAGTTCTCCTGGAATTACTGATGAACTGGAGTTACAAATGGTTCTTAGCCACCATGTGGGTGCTGGGGATCGAACCTGGGTCCTCTGCAAGAGCAGTCGGTGCTCTTAACCACTAGGCTATCTCTCCAGCCCCTACTTTATTCATTTTTATTGTATTTCATAGTTGATGAACTGGCTGTGATCCCCCTCTTTCCAATTAAAGACAATAATTCTTAAGCCTGGAAGATGGTTCAGTAGATAAAAGCATTTTCTGTGCAAGTCTGATAACCCAGGTTCAATCCCCAGCCCATGGTAGAAGGAGAGAACAAGTTTCTGAAAGTTGTCCTCTGATTGCCACACATGTTGTAGCATGTACGCAACTTCACTCATGTACACACATTATACACTCATTCCCACTATAATAATAAATAAAACTAATAATAATTATTTAGTTTTCATACGCACACCCACACATATATATAAATTTGAGTTCTTGTGCTATGGGGACAAGTCTTGAGCGAAGGTCCATCTAGGCCTGTTTAATATGCTCTCCCAGTGTTGTTTATTGTTTTATGCTCCTGACAAAACCATGACAAACAAACTGATGCCTATTTCT
Source organism: Rhizomys pruinosus (assembly GCA_009823505.1). Taxonomy (NCBI): domain Eukaryota; kingdom Metazoa; phylum Chordata; class Mammalia; order Rodentia; family Spalacidae; genus Rhizomys; species Rhizomys pruinosus. The sequence continues at coordinate 1,736,868 of VZQC01013770.1, read as the reverse complement.
TTAAATTGTGAAGAATTTCTCTTGAAAATATACTTAGAAGGGAAACTGTTGGCATGTAGAGTCCACCCGCCCCCAAATTTCATGAGTGACACTCTCCACAACAACAATAGTACCTTACACCCCTGCCAGGTTTGTATATTTTCTCTATTGTATAGCAAATATATCATTTTTAAAGTTGAAATCTATAGTTTATTATTTCATGAATTGAATTTTCTATTTGTCTGGTAGCTTGATACTCCTCCACATTTCTGTACCCTTCCTTTGCTTTCTGTAGTGATTAGCTCAGAGCACACACCTCAGAAGAGTATGAGGGACATAAAGACAGATGAGAAACAATGTTCTGCACTCAAGGACACTTGGGTGTGAGAAACTTACCTTAAGGCCCTAAAGAGCCAGATTTGTTGTCATTTCCATACTTTTACAAGTCCATGAATCTTGCCAAAAGAAAAAAGTTAACCTGAACATACATGTCCCTAGCAAACTATTTTTTTTCAAAGCCAACTTTATTGAAGCTTTGTGCATTTCATACAAAACTTCCCAATCAAGTCTAGACCCATTCCTCCTTCCTTGCCCCCCACACCCCCACCAGAGCTCATGCATTCTGCCCAACATGTTTTTCATCTTTTTCTCAGTCTCTTTTAAAATTTTCGATGCAGAAGTTTAATCTTCCAGGCAGAAGTTCATCTTTTCAGTCAGTTCTTTGGCCCAGTGTTTTTTTTTTTTCTTTTGATCCTTCTAATTTGCATCACTCCAAAATATGCATACATCAAGATTATGATGTCATAGGTTTTAGCATCTTCAGCTTATGATTTCTTTTTATTATTTTTTTCCTTTAAGCTGAAAAATGTAATGTTTTTCTTAAGGAATTCTTTGAAGACTCCTCCTTGGCAAGCCCAACCAACCATTAGTCCTGCCCTTGTGCTCCACACTGGGGTCTTCCCTTCCTGTGGTCACCAAATGAGGTCCAGTAAGCACGGGTCTTGTCTTGATCTTCCTGTATCGGTCTCTGTGATACAGCCTGGGTAGTCCAACAATGGTAGGCAAACTCATTTTTTTTTCTATGACCCTGTTAACAAGGGCTTCACATGCCTGAAGAGCTCTTTACAAATGAGCCATGAACTAACACATGATACCTCGTGGGGTTTTCCTGCAAAGTGAGGAAAAGCACAAGTGAGCACCAACTCCCTGTGGCACAGGGTTGCTTGGTAGATCTCCAGAAATTGAATATTTTGTCCAACTTCAATGATAGGGGTGCTTCTTAGACGCTGAAGCAATAGGATGGACATATATAGCTACTGCAAAGTAATTATAGTTTAAAAATATTTGTAAAATGGAGCTGGAGAGATGGCTCAGAGGTTAAGAACACTTGCTGATCTTCCAGAGGGCCTGGGTTTGATCCCCAGCACCCACAGGTGATCTAACAGCTGTCCATAGCTCCAGTTTCAGGGAATTCAGTACCCACTTCTGTCCTCTGCAGGCTCTGCATAACATGGGTGCACTTATATACATACTCAGGCAAAACACTCATATACATAAAATAAACATAATAAATAAAATATTTAAAAATATGTGTAAGAGGCAAACTTATTTTTTAAGAAATATTTATTTACCATGTGTAGTGTGTGTGTGTGTGTGTGTGTGTGTGTGTGTGTGCTCAGACTCATGCCACAGTATGGGTGTGGAAGTCAGAGGGAAACTTCCAAGAGCAATTCTCTCCTTCCACCATGGGTCTTGGGGATCAAACGCAAGTCTTCAGGCTTGGTGGCAAGCACCTTCACTCACTGAGCCATGACACTGTAAACAATCCTTTCTTGAATATTTTGAATGAAAGTCAATATCACAAGTCTGGAATTTGAGTACAAGTTCTGTTTCTAAGAAACTGCCATTCTGTTTGCTAATATCCAATCTTGATTTCATTCTTTTTTTTTTTTTTTTTTTTTTTTGTTGTCTTTTTGAGACAGGGTCTCCCTGTAGCCCCAGCTGTCCTGGAACTCACTCTGTAGACCAGGCTGGCCTTGAACTCACAAAGATCTGCCTGCCTCTGCCTCCCGAGTGCTAGGATTAAAGGCGTGCGCCACCACGCCCGGCTTTGATTTCATTCTAATCTGGGGTCAAGTATGCTAGGCTATCATACATATGGGTTGGGTGGTAGACAATTACTTAGATCTCTGCCCAGCTTTAGACACGATCACATTCCTCACTTATCTGGAGCTCCAATGTCTCTTCCAGCCTGGATCTTTTTCTAATCAGAAGAAATACTTGTTATTCTTGCTCTGTCAGTTCTCCATATCACACAGTTCAAGCATCAGACCTTTTATTTTCCTGCTCTAAATATGACATAAAAGTGTTTGGCCCTGGACCTAGTGGCACTCAGAAGGCAGAGGCAGACAGATCTCTATGAGTTCAAAGCCAGTGTGGTCAATATAGTGAGTTCCAGGCCAGCTGGGGCTACAGGAAGACCCCGTCTCAAAAAAGACCAAAAAAAAAATGTTTTGCTCTCAGCACCTCTGCAACCTCCACTCACTGGGCTGTAGTTTCCCTAATGACGTTTTTCAGACCTATGGCCCTCTCCATCCTCAGTGCCATTTGCTTACTTCTATCATGTTTTTACTGTTCATTGAAACCATAACTAATCGAAAAATTCCCCATTCTGTCACAATGCCTTCCTCAGACACCTTTCTTTTACTTCAATCTCATTTTACATTATGTAATCATGACTGAATTTTTGAAGGCAGTTCAGTTCTCTTGATCATAGAACATACAGTACAGTAAAAAGTAAATAATAGGCACTTAGTAAATATTTAGTGAATGATAACAAATGAATGGAATGTGCCTACCTTTTCTTAGACTGTTTTTAATCCTTTGGGGGAGTATTTTTGTTTGATTTTTTAAATTTTATTTATTTTTTTATGCATACGAATGTACTATCTGCATGTAGGTCCGTGCACCCGTGTTGTGCAGTGCTGCAGAGGTCAGAAGAGGGCCTTGGATTCCCCTGGAACTGGAGTCAAAGACGGTTCTCAGCCGCCATGTGGGTGCTGGGGATGGAACCTGGGTCCTCCGCAAGAGCAGTCAGAGCTCTTAACCACTAGGCCATCTCTCCAGCCCATGTTTGATTTTTTTAAAAAACATTTTATTTATTGTTTTTATTTTGTGTATGAGTGCATTGCCTGCATGTATTTAAGCACATCTGTGTTGTGCAATGCCCTCATAGGTCAAAAGAGCACGTCAGATCCCCTGAAACTGGAGTTAAGAACAGTTGTTAACTACCATGTCAGTGCTGGGAATCTAACCTGTGTTCTCTGCAAGAACAGCCATTGCTCTTATCCACTGAGCCATCTTTCAAGCCTGTTGTTGTTGTTGTTGTTGTTGTTGTTTCGAGGCAGGGTTCCCATGTAGCCCCAGATGGCCTGCAACTCACTATGTGGACCAAGCTGGCCTCCATCTCAGAGATCCACCTGAGTGCTGAGAGTAAAGACATGCATTGTCTTTTTAAAAACATTTATTTTTGTGCCGGGTGTGGTGGCGCACGCCTTTAATCCTAGCACTTGGGAGGCAGAGACAGGCAGATCTTTGTGAGTTCAAGGCCAGCCTGGTCTACAGAGCGAATTCCAGGACAGCTGGGGCTACAGGGAAACCCTGTCTTGAAAAGACCAAAAAAAAAATAAAAAATAAAAACATTTATTTTTATTTTATAGGTGTGTGTATGTGTGTGTGTGTGTACATGTGAGTATGTGCAAGGCCCAAGGCATTGTATCTCCCTGAAACTGGAGTTGGAAGTAGTTATGAGCCATCTTACATGGGTGCTGGGAACTGAACTCCGATTCTCTGCAAGAGCAGTATTCCTCTTTAACTGCTGAACCATTAGTCTGGCCATGTTGCTAGGAAATTAAGGAGTTATGAACACTGCTAATTAGTTTCTGTCACCTGCATCCTTCTATCCCTAACTCATCACAACTGAATTAAAAAAAAAAAAAGTTAACTGTTCAAGAAAGCAGGCAAGACCAATAATCTGACAGCCTGCAAAATTCTACTATAAAATATTAAAGCACTTGGCATGGTGGAGCATGCCTTTAATCCTAGCACTTGGGAGGCAGAGGCAGGCGGATCTCTGTGAGTTCAAGGCCAGCCTGATCTACAGAGTGAGCTCCAGGCTAGCTGGGACTAAAGGGAGACCCTGTCTCAAAAATACCAAATATGAAAAAAAAATACCAAATATGGGGCTGGATAGATGGCCTAGTGGTTAAGAGTGCCGACTGCTCTTGCAGAGGACCCGGGTTTGATCCCCAGCACCCACCTGGCAGCTAAGAACCATCTTTAACTCCAGTTCCAGGGGAATCAGACACCCTCTTCTAATCTCCGTGGCATTGCACGACACGGGTGAACAAACCTACATGCAGACAGTACATTCATACAAGAATAAAAAATGAAAAAATACCAAATATATATGTGTATATATTAAAGCAAGGGGCTCAGAAGATAAGAGCACTGAATTATCTTGCAGAGGACCTGGGCTCTATTCCTAGCACCCACATGGTAGCTAACAACTGTCTGTAACTCCAGTTCCAGGGCATTCAATGCTCTCTTTTGACCACCTTGGGCATTGCATGACATAGGTGCACTTATACACATGCACTCATACACATAAAAATTAAAAATAAAATATTTATTTTAAAAAGAAATAAATAAAATATTAAAGCAAATTAAGATCATTGAATTCCAAAATTGTATTTCTACTTTCTTTTGTTGTTGTTTTTGAGACAGAGTTTTCCTGTAGCCCCAGATGGCCTGGAACTCACTATGTAGACCAGGCTGGCCTTGAACTCACAGAGATCCGCCTGCCTCTGCCTCCTGAGTGCTGGGATTAAAGGCATGAGCCACCATGCCCAGCTAAACCTTTTATATTAAATCAGTTTCTCAGACAAAACTCCAAGAAAAATAGCCTCATGTTTATGCCACAGATAAAATTTAACATTAAAGTTCTGGCTGACATATTGTCTGATCCATTCATATGAAATCCCAATAGGCACATACACAGATACGTAAAGTATATTAGTGGTTATATGAAAAATGAGAGGAAAGGAGGGTGGGGAGTGGCTGTTTCAGCTTGTTTTAGGGGTGAGGCAAGTGTTCTGGATGAGACAGTGATGATGTTTACACAAAAGTATAAACACACTAAAATTCATCGACTCAGTAACTTTAGTTGAGTGACAATTCACTAAAATTCCATGAAGTATATTTAGATTACACACTTTAAAATGGTTCGATGATAGTTTATCCTATGTGAGTTTTATGTCAGTGTTATCTGTTCTCTAGCATTTTTAATTTAATAATGTCAAATGTAGGAAAAATTATAAAACATACATTTATATGCATCTTCAGAAGGATGATGCCTGTAAAAGCGAAGCTGACCAAAATAAGAAATAAACCGAGTCATAGCAATGTCCATGATTAAGGCACAGAACTTGAAAAAATTGGAAAAAAAGGTGTTTGGGCACCTTCAGAGAGCCCTGGCAGGCTGCCTTTCCCGTGTACTTCTACTGCCACCTGGTGGCACAGGTCTCCAAACCAGCAGCTGAGTCTATTGAGGACATTTCCATTTCCCAGCTATTTCTTCTCCAAAGGTTTGCTCTCTTCAGCTTGGGAAGGACATGCAAAACAACCTTCTCAGCAGGTTTGATAACAGATTTGTATCTGAAAATCACCAAGTAACCAAGCAATGTCTTCACTTGGAGAAGGGCAGAAGTAGAGTTTCAGTCATACTCCATCAAACAAATGTTTTGAGTCTGCTTTGTGTTAGGCACTCTTCCAAGCACTAGTAATATAGACGAGAATAAAAACAACAGAAATATGTATCTTCACATCCATGTTTATTCCAGAACTATTAACATTAGCCAAAATATAGAACCAGCCTAGACATCTACCAACAGAAGAATGGATAAAGAAAGTGTACTACACATATACGATGGAGTTTACTCTACCATAAAGAAAAATTATATCATTTTCAGGAAAATGTACAGTACTGCAAATTATCCAGTTAAGCAAAATAAACCAGATGGAATGACAAATCTACATATCTTCTTTCATATGCAGAATACCTATGATTTGAAACTGTAAAGGGGACGTTGGGTTGGTAGAGAAAATGTCTAAATGGAAGTGGAAGCAGAGAACAAGAGAGTATTAAATGGGGTGTGGCAGCAGATGCCTTTAATCCCAGCACTCTGAAGGAGGAAGAGGCAGACAGATTTCTGTGAGATTAAGGCCAGCCTGGTCTACACAGGCCAGCTGGAGCTACAGAGAGACCTCGTCTGAAAAACCCAGAGCAGGAAGGAGGGAGAAGGAGGAGGAGAGAGAAGGCTAGAGGAAGAAGGAGAAGGAGGGGGAGAGAGAAGGCTAGAGGAAGGAGAAGGAGGGGGAAAGGGAACCAGTGGAAAGATAGACAACATATGACATGTATGTTTCTCTCATATACTGTATATATATGCTACATATATATGGGAATTGGAAGCAGAAAGTAGACTTTGTAGGTATGAAGGGAAACAGCAAGAGGGGGGAGTAATCAATGAAAAGGACAAATATGAGCAAGCTGTAATGATATATGTATGTGTGAAAATGTCATAATGAAACCTATTATTTTCTACACTAACTAAATAAATGAAAATTTTTGTTGTTTTGAAACAGTGTCTCATTATGTAGCCTTGAATTTGCTATGAGCCCATGCTGGACTCAAGCTTGTGGCAGTTCTCTTGCAGCTGCCTCCAAGTGCTGGAATTACAGGCATACAATATCATACTAGGCGGAAAATAATTCCTTTGGTACAAGGTATTGAACATGCTAGGCAAATTCATTATCACTGAGTTACATTCATACCCCTCGAATTGTTTTAAAAATAAATTTGTATCTATATCTTATGTCCTGTAGGGTGGAGCAGGCCAGTATAAATGAATGAACATATAGTTAATAATAAACACAGAATAAACACAGAGTTACACATATCAACTTCAATGCATCTTATCATAAGGTTCCAGGCAAGAGGGACGGGCGTGGTGGCGCACGCCTTTAATCCTGGCACTTGGGAGGCAGAGCCAGGCGGATCTTTGTGAGTTCAAGGCCAGCCTGGTCTACAGAGTGAGTTCCAGGACAGCTGGGACTACAGGGAGACCTTGTCTCGAAAAGATTAGATTGACCTGTGGCCATGTCCATGGATCATTTTCTTGATCAATAATTGATGTAGGAGGGCACAGTCCAGTGTAAGCACTGTCATCCTGAGGCAGGTGGACCTGGGCTATATAAGAAAACAAACCGAGGGCTGAAGAGATGGCCTAGTAGTTAAGAGCACCGACTGCTCTTACAGAGAACCCGTATTCGATCCCCAGCACCCACATGGCGGCCGAGAACCATCTGAAACTCCAATTCCAGGAGAACTCCAGTTCCAGGGGAATCCGACACCCTCTTCTGACCTCCCTGGCATTGCACGACACAGATGCACAAACCTGCATGCAGACAGTACATTCATACACATACAGAAATAAATAAAATTAAAAAAAAAAGAAAAGAAACTGAACAAGCCAGAGGGAGCAAACAACCAGTAAGTGGCATTCCTCCATGGTCTCTACTTTAGTTCCTACCAGCAGGTTCCTGCCCTGACTTCCCTCAATTATGGGTAATGACCTAGAATTAGTGTAAGATGAAATAAACCTTTTCCTCCCCAAGTTGCTTTTTGTTGGTGTGGTGGTTTGAGTGAAAATGTCCTCCATAAGCTCCAAGTATTTGGACATTTTTGTCCTCAGTTGGAGGCACTGTTTTGGAAGGTTTCAGGAGGTGTAGTCTTACTGGAAGAAGCTCATCACTGGGGATGGGCTTTGATTGTTCTTAAGCCTTGCCATATTTCCTATCTCTCTGTGCTTCCTGTGCCTGCTTGAAGATGTGATTGCTGGCTTTCTCTTCTGGTCCCCTTTGTCACATACTTCTGCCATTCTAAATTCTAATCCTCTGAACTGTAAGTAAAAATAAACTCTTCCTTCTGTTTTGGTCATGGTGTTTTATCTCAACAACAGAAAAAGAACAGTAAAGAAATTGGTACCAGGAGTAGGGTATAGCTGTGAAGAGTCTGACCATGTGAGGGTTTGGAGAAATGTGGAAAACTGAAAGTTTGGAATGAAAAAAAAAATCGCTCAAATGCTATAAGCAGGACATTTTCATTGAGTCTGGAAGAAAGTAGTGCTGAGAGCAAAGTAGTTCCAGAGGGAAATAAGAACTTAAGCAACAGGCCAGTGGACAGCATTCCTCCATGGTCTGTGCTTCAGCTCCTGCTTCCAGGTTCCTGCCCTGAGTTCCTGCCTTGTGCTGAGTGATGAACTGTGAACCAGGAGATGCGGGATGAATGAACCCTTTCCTCCCCAAGTTGGTGTTGGTCGGAGTGTTTTGTCACAGCAATGGAAGACAAACTAGGACAGAGATTGGTACCAGAAGAGTGGGGTATTGCTGTGACAGACCTGACCTTGGTGTTTTGGGGAAGGATTGTGGAGGCGTTTGGAACTTTGGGCTGGGAAGATCATTGAATGCCTAGGGATTGTTGCTGTGGAGCTTGGAGCAGTTTTGCTGAAGGATTTGTAGAAGATGGAGGCCTGGCTTGTGAAGTTTCTAGTTTCAAAGGGGAACAGAGATCATCAGGACTGTGTAATCTGTGGGTTCTAGTCAGCTGGGGCTGAAGAATCAGCTGTGGGGAACAAGAGACCAGAGCCTGAAGTGAAATCTTTGTTGTACTGGGACAATTGATGCTGGTTAGCTGGGGCTGAAAAATCAGCTGTAAGTAACCAGCATCACTGTGGTGAAATCTGGGAAGAATTTCTTCAGGGTCAGCACACAGAGGCTGTGTTCCAGAAGGGGCCTGAGCCTCCATCTCAAGCCAGAAGCAGGACTTGGTAATGTGTAAGAGTCTCCTATATGGTTCCGGTGTTGAAATTTGAGGGGGTCACAGAGAGCAGCCGAGGCTTGGCACTGTGAGAGGTCAGGAAAGACCATTGGTGGAAGTGCACCTCGGTTGCAGTGAAGACCCCAGGATTGCAGGGGTCATGGAGAGAAGCTGAGGCTTTGCACCAGGAGAGGTCAGAAGAGACCATTGGTGAAGGTGCTGCCTCAGTTTCGGTGGCGACCACCAGCTTTTGGAGATGCCGGTTGCCTGGAAGACCACCATGAGCAGGACAGCAGGTGTGGAATGGAGTCGCCTGGGCTGGCAGGTGAGCTGTTTGTTGCTCATGGCGGACAGAAGTCGAGAGGGGGGGGGGGAGGCGCCGGAGCCCTTTGAAGACCCACGAGGATCGTAGTGAATTCCCAAAGACTTGTCTCAGCCTTTGAGTACTTTGTTTGCTGGATGTGTGTTTGTAGATTGAGGTGCCTGATTCTTCCTCTTTGAATAGCAAGTGCTTGTTTGTAGGATTTTTTCAGCAGCCCACAGTTAATAGACTTTTAAAGACTGGACATTTTAAAGTGCATTTGCGCACTTTTCAATAGACATGGGCTTAGTTTAATTTGTATTTTTTATGGTTGTATTATTTGATAATACTAAAAAAAAAAAGAGGGATAAGAAATAAGAAAAAGAGTGAGTGGATAATTTAAGTAAAAGTAAGCTGAAAGGCAGCATGTGTTTTGATGTTTCGTCAAGTTGACAAGGAAGCGATCCAAATCCGACGATGCGACCGACTTATGGTGATACAATTGACACACCTGGGTGTAAGTGAGCCTCGAGTTGGGGAATGGCTCCAGTTGGATTGGGTCTGCCTGGCCAAATCTTGTGGAGTGCGTATCTGTACGTATGATGGGAGTCGAGCAGTGTGGGGAGGTCCCAGACCCACGTGAAGATCGTGTGCCCACCTGGGCAGGTTGTTTGTTGATATGTATAGGAAAGCAGGAAGCTGTGGGATGACGCCCGGAGAGCAGCTGCCAACTGCGATTACAGCATTTCCTCACCATGGCCTTGCTGCTTCGGCTTCCTGCCCTAGGCTTCTGCCTGAGTTCCTGCCTTGTGACTGAATGATGAACTGTGAACCCAGAGAGATGTTAAGACTAAATACAACCCTTCCCCCCCCAAAAAAAAGAACTTAAGCAGAAACTGGGATATTTTGGCAAAGAATCTGGCTGCCTTTTACTCATGTCCTAAGAACTTCCATGAGGTTAAATTTAAGGGTAATGAACTAATTTCTTTGATGGAGGAAATTTCAAAACAGCCTAATGTAGAATTGGTGGTGTGGTTACTAATGGTGAATATTATGGACCTAGAAAAGGAAAAAGAGCAAGTGGGGCAGAAAGAATGCAGAATGTACAGTTGAATTTGAAAAAAAAAAAACACTAGAAGATTAATGTTGGGGATAATGCATGTGCTGAGGAGAGGCTTTTTGATAAGGAGATTATTAAGGAGAAGCCTAGAGATTTGTACTTAAACAATGGAAAGAATACCTTCATGCAAGACCACACCCAGCTAAGCTTCCAACTTGTGCAAGGAAAAAGTCTAAGGAGTTTTCTGCTAGAAAACTGCCACCCACTAAAGCTGCTGACAATGTGGTTGAAGCAGGCCAGGGTCCATCCCAAACTGGCAGCCAAATTTGGCAGTGTTGTTCATATGGTGCTGTCTTTTTTTTTTTTTTTTTTTTTTGGTCTTTTTGAGACAGGGTCTCCCTGTAGCTCTGGCTGTCCTGGAACTCACTCTGTAAACCAGGCTGGCCTCCAACTCACAGAGATCCACGTGCCTCTGCCTCCCGAGTGCTAGGATTAAAGGCATGCGCCACCTCGCCCGGCATTTATTTATTTCTGTATGTGTATCAATGTACTGTCTGCATGCAAGTTTGTGCACCCGTGACGTGCAACGCTGCAGAGGTCAGAAGAGGGTGTCGGATTCCCCTGGAACTGGAGTTCTCCTGGAATTGGAGTTTCAGACGGTTTTCGGCCGCCATGTGGGTGCTGGGGATCGAACCCGGGTCCTCTGTAAGAGCAGTCGGCGCTCTTAACCGCTAGGCCATCTCTCCAGCCCCCAGTGCTGTCTTTAGAAGCATGAAAGTTGTAAGAGTGAAGAGGTCATCAGTCCTGAGGTGGTGGTGCTGTTTTGGAAGGTTTTACGGATGTAGTCTTGCTGGAGGAAGCAAATCACTAGAAGGCTTTGAGAGTTCTTAAACCTTGCTGGATTAACTGTCTCTCTCTTCTTCCTGTGCCTGCTTGCAGATGTGATTGCTCAGCTTTCTATTCTGGTCACCTCTGCCATTTTGGACTCTAATCCTCTGAATTGTTGTAATACAAAGAAATGCCACATAATGATAGTTTAATTAGGAGTCCTTTATAAATAGCCAGTGGTCAGAGAGGGGGTAATGCCCAAAAAGAACTCTTGACCCCAAGGAGAAGCAGTGTAGGTTTATAAGGCTTAAAACCATGATTACATCATGCTAGGGGCAACAACTACAGTTACATCAGATCACCATAGTTATATCGCCAGGGGCAGGTTAGTTAACAAAGAGGTTTTCAGTTAACAAAAAATTTTTATAAGCCTAGTGGTTAAGAGCACCAACTGCTCTTGCAGAGGCTCGGGTTCAATCCCCAGCACCCACATGGCGGCTGAGAACCGTCTTTGACTCCAGTTCCAGGGGAATCCGACACACCCTCTTCTGACCTCCGTGGCATTGAATGACATGGGTGCACAGACCTGCATGCAGACAGTACATTTATACACATAAATAAATAAATAAATAAATAAATAAATAACAAAACAAAAAAAGAAAGAAAAAAACAAATGTGCTCATTAAACTCAAAAGCTTCTGTATGGTGAAAGAAACAATCAAAGAAGTGAAAAGAAAAGCCACAGAATGGGAGGAAACTTTCACCAGTGATACATCTGACAGAGGATTAACATCTAGAGTATATAAATTACTCAAAAAACAAAGGAGCTCCAGGTGTGGTGGCAGACGCCTTTAATCCTAGCTCTTGGGAGGCAGAGGCAGGCAGATGTCTGTGAGTTCAAACCCAGCCTGGTCTACTGAGTGAGCTCCAGGCCAGCTGGGACTAAAAGGAGACCCTGTCTCAAAAATATAAAAACGAACAAAAACAAAGGAGCAAGAAAACAAATGATCCACTCAAAAGATGGAGAAAAGAACTGAACAGAGACTTCACAAATGCAGAAGTAAAGATGCAATCCCTATGGAAAGCAGTGTGGAGAACTCTTTTTTTTTGGGGGGGGAGATATTTTTGAGACAAGGTCTCCCTTTTAGTACCAGCTGTCCTGGAGCTTGCTCTGTAGACCAGGCTGGCCTTGAACTCACAGAGATCCACCTGCCTCTGCCTCCGAGTGCTGGGATTAAAGGCATGAGCCACCACACCTGGCAAAGAACTCTTAAAAAGACTAAAAAATGAACCTACCACCTGACACAGACATACCCCTGTTGGGTCCAAAAAGCACACAGAAAAACTCTCAAGCTCAGGATTTAGTCTTTGAAAAAAAATTATTTAATTGGCTGGTGCACCAGGGAGCCAACTGAGAAAACTGGTGGACCAGGGAGCAATTGTTCATGCACCAGGAATGCAACCCACTCCTTGCAGAAAAGAGTTCGATCCTAACTGTCTGCTACAGAGAGTTTTTAAAGAAAAAAAAAAAAAAACAACCACAAACTAGGTGAATCTTGTGAGGCTGTGGAAATGCAGTGCAAGAAGTGGTGACCTTTAAGCTGACTGGTTGTGGTTTGTAGTGTGAAGCCCCTTGAGGGGAGTGGAATGAATACTGCTCCCCCCAGAGAGTGGGATGCACCCCTTAGGACTGGAATGTACTCCTCAGGATTGGGAAAGTTCACCTTGACCTGAAACAGCTCTGAGAACTGGGAGTCAGGGGCAAAGTAGCAGGAAATGTGCTCTTGTGGTTAAGGTGTGTTATAGAGGTAGTCATAGAAACCAGGCTTGCTTAAGCTAACTCAATTTTACATAGTTAACTCCTTCTGATTAACTCTTTCTGATCTGCTACTAACCCCACTCCTGAGTGTATACCCACAAGTTTCTTTTTTGTTTGTTTGTTTGTTTGTTTTGTTTTTATTGATGTTTGTGTATTTCATACATCATTTTCCAATTCAGTTCAGGCATATATCCCTTTCCCTTCCTACCCATCCCAGATCATGCACTCTGCCATAACTTTTCTGCATCTTTCTCTGTTTTTTGTTTTGTTTTGTTTTATTTTCATTTTTTTTAACAATAAGTGATAATTTGTGAGTACAAGCATCCTTCATGTAAAACTAATTTTCAAGCAGTTGTGCCCAAACCCACACAGCTCATGGGTCCCACCATCCAGCAGGGGGGGCTTTTATATTCAATCAAGTGATCAAATGAGTGTCCAGTCTATATTGTTGTAGTTTCACCATTCACCCCAATCGCAGCCCTTACATTCTACTGCGCCCCCTCTTCCGCAGATTGTTCCCTAGAAAAGGCTTAGAAAAGGGGCACAGGTGGATGAGAAGCAAAACAGTCTACTTTCTCTGGAGCTGTTGTCTTGGTCTCTAGTCAATTCTGGCTGTTTTCTTTCATGGTGTATTAGTCAGGGTTCTCTAAAGAAACAGAAGTAACAGAACGAATATATAGCTATATACAATTTATTGATTTGCTCACGTGACAGAGTTCAAGGAGTCCAACAGTAGCTGCACCACACTGGAAAGGCTGAGAGAATCCAGGGAACTGCTCAGTCCGCAAGGCTGGATGTCTCAGTAGTCCCAATCTAGTGCTGAAGGCCCGAATGGATTCCAGGAGATCTGCCGGTCTCAGTACAC
>VZQC01013770.1:1696400-1719408 GCA_009823505.1 Rhizomys pruinosus | reverse complement strand
GATACTGTTTTTGGTTCACTATTTTCCCTGGTAGAGGCAACACCAATGGTTTCCATTTGGCCTTTCTGACCATAATAGCCCTCACTCCACAGGTCAGGGAACCAATGTGGGGATTCTGCCAATTTCTAATTATATCTATCCCAATTATACATTCTGGGACTGGGGAAATAACCACAGGATGAGTTCTGGGACCCACTGGGCCCACCGTGAGTCAGACTTCAGCCAAAACTCCATTTATCACCTGACCTCCATAGGCCCCTACTTTAACTGGAGGGCCACAATGCTTTTTAGGGTCTCCTGGGATCAGTGTCAACTCAGAACCAGTATCCAATAGGCCTCAAAAAGTCTGATTATTTCCTTTTCCCCAGTGTACAGTTGCCCTAGTAAAAGGCCTCAGGTCCCTCTGGGGAAGGACAGGAGGAAGGCAAATAACATAACTTTTTGGTATTGTGACAAGGTCCTTCCTCATTGGAACCTGGCCACCCCTTCATTCAAGGGGTTCTGAGTCTGTGAATGTCTCAAGTCTGGAAATTGGTTAACTGGGTGGGATTCGCTACTCCTGAAATCCAATGTTGACTTCCTGTCATTTGTTCCAGAGATTTTCTGCTTATACAGATCAAATAAAAACTTAGTAGGCTTCTTATGTATTTGGTTCCTGGGAATGCTATGATTAATTAGCCAGTTCCAAAGATCATTTCGGGTCATGCCATTATAGGTATTGTTTTGCCTTTGCCACCCATTACGATAATTACAGTAACTATGCTCATCTGGTCTTTGGCGATTCAGTGCTGCCACCTGATGCCTACCCTGAGGTCCTGTTAAACCTATTACGTGTACATTTAATTTATGCAAGCTTATGTTTCATTGGGTTGGAGAGCTGGCTCCAGAGACTACCAAGCCCACTAAAGAAATTCATCCTTTCAATTCTGTTTCTCTAGAACCACTCCTGGTACCAAAATCTGTATTAGTCAGGGTTCTCTAAAGAAACAGAAGTAACAGGACGAATATATAACTATATACAATTTATTGATTTGCTCATGTGACAGAGTTCAAGGAGTCCAACAGTAGCTGTGCCGCACTGCACTGGAGAGGCTGAGAATCCAGGGAACTGCTCAGTCCACAAGGCTGGATGTCTCAGTAGTCCCAATCTGGTGCTGAAGGCCCGATGGATTCCACGAGATCTGCTCGTCTCAGTACATGCTAGGATCCATAGTGTTGATCACAGCAGCAAGACAAACTCACCAGTGAGAGAGAGGCAAGCCGCAGGAAAAAAAAAGGGACCAGATCCCTCTGGCATGGCCTTTAATACTGCCTGCCAGCGGAAGGTAATGCCCACATTTGGGATGGGCCATCGGGTTGAGGTGGTCCAATCCAAAGATCCTTTTTCTCTTATTTATTCCTTAGTCCAGTCAAGGATTAACCATCACAAGGTATTTGGTGATTCAAAATTCATAGCTAAGCTGTTTCTTTAGATTTAGAGAGGTAGCAAGAAGAAAGACAGAAGGCCATTCTCTGTCCTTTCCCTTTCCTAAGCCCAGTAGTACAGACTGTTTAAGAGGGCATGCTGGGAAAGCAGTGTATTAGGGGCAATCAAAGTTTCCCAGCTGAGGACCATTGTATTTGGGTTCAGATTTGTCTTCTCTGTGGGGACTGTCCTGTCTATTATAGGGTAGGTAACAGTATCCCTGGCCTTTATGCACTAGATGACAGTAGCATGAGACCAGTGAGTTGGCCTGGTAGGCAAATATGCTTGCTGCCAAGCCTAATGACCTATGTTCAATCCCAAGAGTCCATGTAAAAGTGCAAGGAGAGAACTGACTCCATGAAGTTGTCTGTAGGAAGCTTCTCTTGCTCTAACCAGGTACAGAGCAGTCCTGCTAAGGGAAGGGGAGTACAGTAGCCACTTGCAGCCACTGTAAGGAACTGACCCCTAGGTACAGAGGTTGGTTGGTTACTTGTGTAACCAAACCTGAGAGGTATTTCCAACTCAGGTCCTTAGCCTGGGAAAAAGGAATGTTTCCTGTCTGGGCATGCTTTCCACCTGCCCAAAGACTGCTGGTCTCTGGACAGGGATTTCAGGCTGATGGCTGATAGATTGGCCTATCTTCAGCCTACACCCACTCACAATTCACTTCACAGCTGTTGACCTGATAGGTCTCTGTCCAGCCCTACACCAGCTTACCAGGTTTGTGGTCTGATGGACTGCCATCCAACCCACTGGCCACGACACTTGAAATCCAGGCCTGCTTCAGCCTTATGCACACAAAAATAATGGCCAGGAATTCTGTATAACGATGGTAATGGATAATTTTTATTTTATTTATTTATTTATTTTATTTATTTATTGCCTGCTACAACTCACTTTTATAAGCAAAATGATGTCAGCTCCCAAAGCTAATCACAGACCCCCAGTTATGTGCCATGGTATAATTCTGCTCTGCCTAGCATCATGTGCCTAGGCCATGTTGCTTGCTCCCTCTTGGGGTGGGGTCAGAGGAATCCCATGACTCCCACATGGTGCCCTGAGGGGTGCCAGCTGAGAAATAGCCCCTAATTCAAACTGGATCTTCCCACAGTTGTCCTCTAATCTCCACATGTACATTGTGTCATGCATGTACACCCATGCACACATCATATACACACACTAATAACCACAATAATAACAAATAAACATTTAAAAAGATAAAATGGCATCGTTTCCAGCTGTGTCAATTAAAATAGGCTCTTGGGCAGGTGAGATGACGTACCAGGTAAAGGTACTTGCCACCAAGCCTGAAATTGAGTTCAAACCCTGGTACTTATATGGTAGAAGAAGAGAACAGACACCTGCAAACTGTCCTCTAATCTCCACATGTATGCTATGGCACACACACACACACACACACACACACACACACACACGATAGATAGATGATAGATAGATAGATAGATAGATAGATAGATAGATAGATAGATAAAAATAATTTTAAAATTAGCTCTAGGCATTACTAAATGCCATTTGGGGATGGAGACAAAATCACCCATTGTTGAGAATCTCCAGGCTAGAGCAATCAGGTGAAGGATTCATTCAAGAAGAAATTAAGAAGCTGAGCTTTGATGGCATACACCTGTAATCTCTCTAGCAAGAAGAAAGAGGAGGAAGAGGAAGAGGAAGAGGAAGAGGAGGAGCAGCAGCAGCAAGTCAAAACATGATTAACTATGAGGCTTAAAAGGCAAAGTGGAGCCAGGTGTGGTGGCACACGCCTTTAATCCTAGCACTTGGGAGGCAGAGGCAGGCAGATCTCTGTGAGTTCAAAGCCAGCCTGATCTACAAAGCGAGTTCCAGGCCAGCTTAGACTAAAAGGAGACCCTGTCTCAAAAAGACAAAAAAAAAAAAAAAGGCAAAGTGGAAGCTGGGTGTGATGGTGCATGCCTTTAATCCTCCACTCAGGAGGCAGAGCCAAGCAGATCTCTGTGAAATTGAGGGTACCCTGGTCTGCATAGTGAGTTCCCTGTCTCAAAAAAGACAAAAAAAGAAAGGGCAAAGTAGAGGAATTGGAGGTACATTAAGCTGAGAAGTCTGAACTATTCAAATCACATGTTTTAGCAGCTAACAAATGAAAGCCAGTTTTATCAAGGTGTTTCATAATGTTGTAAATTTTGTATTCTGCAAGGATATCTGAAGTTGCTAAATTCTTTCTTCTTTATTTCCCTTCCTTTCTTCCTTTCTTCCTTTCTTCCTTTCTTCCTTTCTTCCTTTCTTCCTTTATTCCTTCCTTCCTTCTGCACATATAAGTAAAGTCATGCAGTACTTTTCCTTCTGTCTTTGTCAGCTGAGCGTATTGTCCTCCGGGTGTTGTGCTTCCTACAACACTAGAGATTAAGCTCAGGGCCTCACACTTGCTAAGCTTATGCTCTACCACTGACCTATATCCCCAGCCAAATATAACTTAATATTTGTTCAAAAAATTTATGTATGTGGGCCTGGAGAGATGGCTCAGTGGTTAAGAACACTGACTGCTCTTGCAGAGGACCTGGGTTTGATTCCCTACACCCACATGGTGGTGAACAACTATCCCTAACCCCAGTTCTAGGGGATCTGACACCCTCTTCTGACCTTCACGGGCTTTGCATGACTCAGATGCACTTACACACATGCAGCAATACATTCATACTCAAATAAAAGTAATAAATAATTTTTAAAATTATATATATATATATATATATATGTGTGTGTGTGTGTGTGTATATATGTGTGTGTGTCCCCACATATAACATCATCATCACAGATTCCCACTGCTTCCTGGGAACAATTTTGTTTGCTTTCTTTTTGGAACTTTTTTTTTCTTTTTTAGTTTTTTTGGTTTTTTGAGGCAGGGTCTCCCTTTTAGTACCAGCTGTCCTGGAGCTCGCTCTGCAGACCAGGCTGGCCTTGAACTTACAGAGATCTGCTTACCTCTACCTCCCAAGTGCTGGGATTAAAGGCACGTGCCACCATGCCCGGCTGAACTATTTAAAGACTGTCAACATAATGGTTTTATATTCCAGATAGATGGTTTATATGTTCTCTTTCTCTATTTATCCTATTGATCTTTCTTTCTTTTAAAATTTATAGCATCCTACTTGTGCCCCTTTTCTAAAGCCTAGGGAACAATCTGCAGAAGAGAGGGCGTGGTAGAATATAAGGGCTGTGATTGGGGTAAATTGTGAAACTACAGCAATATAGACTGGACTCTTATTTGATCAACATGCTTGTACATACAAGCCCCTCCAGTTGGACAATGGGGACCTTGGGCTGTATAAGTTTGGGCATAGCTGCTTACAAATTGGTTTTACATGAAGGATGCTCGTACTCATTACTTATTACTTATTATTAAAAAAAAAAACCCAAAAAATAAAAATTTAAAAATTAAAAAAAATTATAGCATATTGAATTGGAGAGATGGCTCAGGGGTTGGTTAAGAGCACTGGCTGCTCTTGCAGAATACCCAGGTTTAATTCCCAGCACCCACATAATGGATGACAACTGACTGAAACTCCAGTTCCAGGAGATATGATGTCCTCTTCTGTCTTCCACAGGCATTGCATAACACGGGTGCATTTACATACATGCAGGCAGTACACTCATACACATCAAATAAATTTTTAAATTAAAAATAAAATAAAATTTATAGCATACTGGTGTGCAGAGATGGCTCAGTGATAAGTAGCACTAGCTGCTCTTGTAGAAGACGGGGTTTGATTCCTAGCTAACAACCATCCATAACTCCAGTTCTAGGGGAACCAACTTCTGGGCATCATGGGCATTGCACAAAAGGGTTGCACTTACATACATGCAGGCAAAACACTCATATATATAAAATAAAAATTCATAGCATATAACATTTTTGGTTTTTAATGTTATTAATGCCTTATTATTAGGCAAATTCATTATTATGCAAATATTACAGTATGCTTACACAAGTGTAGATGGCACAGATGAATCACTTCCTGTGACCTCTTGATGCAATCAACAGACTGACTAAAACAGGAGACATAAGGGCTACTGCCATATAATGTTGCAATTTTTTTTTTTATCTTTTTGAGACAGGGTCTCCCTGTAGTCCCAGCTGGCCTGGAACTCACTCTGTAGACCAGGCTGGCCTTGAACTCACAGAGATCTGCCTGCTTCTGCCTCCCAAGTGCTAGGATTAAAGACGTGCACCACCACTCCCAGCTGCATATTGGTTTTTACGTTGCTTTGTTTTGAATGCTATTGTTGTCATTATTGCTTTGGACACATAGTCCCATAGTCGGGCTTAGAACTGGTTATGTAGACCAAACTGGCCTGGAACTTGAAATTTTCTTACCTCAATTGCCTGAGTTCTGAAATTACAGGTGTGCATCATCAGGTCCTCCATTACTGTTTTGTGATGAACTTGAAATTGTGTTTGTGGCTGTATACACATCTAAATGTGTTTACGTACACATGTGTGCAGGTCCAAATGCACAAGAGTGTGGAGGCTGGATGTTGGCATCAATCGTTGGCATATCAAGGCAGCGTCTCTCACCGGATCTGAGAGCTAACCACTTTAGCTCATCTAGCTAATCTGCTTGCTACTGTCTCTGCTCCCCAGTGCTAAGATTATAAGTGCTCTGCAATGTTTGCCTGACATGTAGGTAGGTTATGGGGATCCAAACTCTGGCCTTTACACTTACACAAGTGGTTTGCCCACTGAGCCATCTCCTTAGCCCTGGTAAATTTTATTTTATTTTTTCAGCACATTGTTACTTCATTAGAATCAAATTCACAGCTAAAAGCTTGTACTTTATGCTTTGAACAAAGCTTATAAAACAGTGTGTTTTGTACTTGAAACATGTCACAGCCTTTTTGCACTTTAGTACTCTAAACAACACTTCAACTCAGTGCTTTGAAAGCATCTATCCCAGTCTTTGATGATCATGATTCTACTTTTACCCTTTTTTTTTCTTTATTTTTAACAAATCTAGACCCGTGTTCCCGCCCATTCCCCCACCCCGCCAGAGCTCATGCATTCTGCCAAACATGCTTTTCATCTCTTAGTCTTTCTCAATATTTTCCATGGGGAAGTTGACTGTTTTGAGCAGAAGTTCACTGTTTCAGTCAGTTCTTTGATGCAGTCTTTTCTGTTGTTGTTGTGTTGTTGTTGTTTTCCAAAATGCATTACGCCCAACTCCTCTGCACAAAAGCTCAGGGGGCCATACAAAAGAAATACTTACAACCAGGTAATTGGCACTAGCATCCCCAGATGATGGGATACCATTCGTCTTTGTTTTTCTGGACTGTGTTACTTCCCCTCACGCCTGATGTCCTCTAGCTCCAGCCATTTTTCCTGCAAAGCTCATGATTTCTTCTTTCTTTACTGCAGCATAGCACTCCATTGTGTAGAGGTAACACATTTTCTCTATCCCACTCGTCAGTTGAGGGGCATTTAGGTGGTTCCAGCTCCTTGCTTTGTGAAGAGAGCTGCACTAAACATGGCCGTGCATGCATCTCTGTGGTGGCGTAAGTCTTGAGGGTACATGCCAGGGAGTGGTTGGCTGGGTGGGTGACACTTTTATTTCCAAGTCTTCCGGAGGTTCTCCACACTGCTTTCCATACGTGGGCTTACCAGTTTACATTCCCACCAGCCGTGGATGAGTGTTTTCCCTTCCCCATCAAACCCTCTCCAGCACTTGCTATTCATTTGTTTTCTTATCCTAGCCAGTCTTATTGGCGTAAGATGATATCTTTAAGTGGTTTTCATTTGCTTTCCTTACTGATTAGTGATGTTGAACAGTTCTTGAGGTGTTTCCAGACATATCTAATTCCTCACTGTGAAGTCTCCATTCAGCTATTTACTCCATCTATTGAATGGGTCATTTGTTTTCTTTTTCTTTGTTTTTTGCGTAGTTTTATATTCTGGAACTCAATGCTCTCTCAAATGTATTCTGGCAGTGAGGTTTTCCTCCCACCCTGTGGGATTTTCTCTTCACTTCACTTGATTGTTTCTTTTGATGTTACAGGAAGCTTTTGAGTTGATGAGGTCCCATTTGTCAATTGTTTCCCTTAATTCTTGTGAGCTTGCTGTCGATTAGGACGTCTTTCCTACGCCTATGTTTTGTATTTTGCTGCCAACTTTTTTCTTCTATCACCTTCAGAGTTGGGGTTTTCACGTTGACGTCTTTAATCCATCTGGAGTGACTTTTCGTACAGGGCAAGCGGTAGGGGTTTAATTTTCATTCTTCTACAGTGGTGATCCAGTTTTGCCAACCCACTTGCTGAAAGATGCTGTCTTTTTCTCCATTGTAGTTTCTTGGCCCCTTGTCAAATATGAGATGGCTGAACATTGTATGTGCTCAGATTTGGATCTTCGGTTTTGTTCCATTGGTCAACAGTCTGTTTTTGTGCCGTACAGGCTGTTTTTATGGACTATAGCCCTGTAGTATGTCTTAAAAATTCTGGTATAGAGATTCCCTCCCTGTGTAGCTCTTTTCACCTAGGGTTGATTTGGCTATTCGGGGGTCTTTTCTTTTTCCAAATGATATATTTAAGAACTTTTTTTTCCAAGCCTGTGAAGAAACTCGTGGGGATTTTGATTGGGACTTCTTTTAAAAAATTTTTATTTTTAAATTTTATTTTTATTTTTTTTTTAATTTTTTTTATTATATATTTTGTATGGTTGAATGTATGGTTTGCATGCAGGTCTGTGCACCCGTGTCGTGCAATGCCGCGGAGGTCAGAAGACGGGTCTCAGCTTCCCTGGAAACTGGAGTTCTCCTGGGAATTGGAGTTTCAGGCCGGTTATCAGCAGCCATGTGGGTGCTTGCGGATCGAACCCGGTTCCTCTGCAAAGGGCGTCGGGGCTCTTCACCGCTAGCGATCTCGCCAGCCCTAATTTTATTTTTTTATAAGTGGTTAGCCAGGTATTTGGTGTATAACCTTTAATACCAGCACTCAGAAGGCAGATCTCTGTGAGTCTGTGAGTCTGTGAGTCTGTGAGTCTGAGGCTCTTCTTGGTCTACATAGTGATTTTCCTGGGCAGCTAGGGCTACAAGGGGACTCTGTCAAAAAAATAGTAGTTCACTCTGAAAAATACATATGCATACATTAGCTAGTAACAATTGTTTATGATCAAGTGTTCTGTTCTGTGCAAGAATGTACTAGTCATTTTTCTTATCACTGTGATAAAATTCCCTGGAAAGCAGCATATAAGGATAGATTTCTTTTGGCTCATAGTATGAGTGGATATAATGTTCCATGGCACGGAAGACATGGTGCAGTTTACAGGAGCTTGCAGCTGTGGCGACAGGAGCATGAGGCTGCTTGTTTCTATCTCTGGGGATAAACAGGAAGCAGAGAGCTCAGGCCAGACCTGAGGATAGGCTGTAGTTCATGAGAACTACTGCTCAAGGTCCAGCTTCTTCCAATGAGGAACCACTTCCTAAAGCTTCTATAAGTCCCCAAAACAGCTGCAGACTAAGTATTCAAACAAATGAGCCTGAGGTGGACATTTCACACTGAAACCATTAGCAATCCATCCCTGTCTCTACAGGTTCATGAACACCTCAGTATACAAAAATGCATTAAGACCAATTTCAAAACTTCCCGAGTCCTATAGTTTCAAAAAACTATTCAAAAGTTCTCTTCTGAGACTCAAGGTCAATTTTATTTGTCTTTTTGCGACAGGTTCTCCCTGTAGCTCTCGCTGTCTGGAACTCCTATGTAGACCAGGCTGGCCTTTAAACTCATAGGAATCCACCTGCCTCTGCCTCCCAAGTGCTGGGATTAATAAGCATGCCACCCACCTGTTGAAAGGTAAACTTTTTATCTGTGGCCTGTAAAATCAAAACACAACTCGCATGCTTCCAACATAACAAGGGTAAGTGCGACAGAACAAAGACCATTCCAGGAATGCATCAGAGGGTGAAATTCAAAACTTTATTTTCCAGTACAGGGTATATAGGAAGCCTCTACCAATCAGCACAGAAAGCATCAGAGCTCATCCAAATCATCGAAAAGATCAACTTAATCACGCAGTTAAATAGTCCTCAGCCTGCACATACCTGCTTCTCCAAGTGTTTACCATTGCTGTTACAGCTCAGCACCGGGGGGCACTAATTAGTGGAGGCTGCATACAGCTGTTGCAAGGGCGGGCACAATGTTGATGGCCCAGTAAGAAATTCAGCAACATGGCTTACTAATCAGGCCCGGAGTGGCCTACACAAGGTGGACCAAAGCAACACAGAACACAGGATGAGGGGTTGAGGAGAACGCTCAGTGAATAAAGTACTTGTCCCACAAACATGGTGACCCGAGTTCAAATCCCAGAGAGGCCATTATCAACACCGTGTATGGTGGCTGCCTGCAAATTTTGCTTGCCTCAGAGAGTGGAGGCTTGGCTCATTAACAAAGTTTAGTTGAACTTTGGATCAATGGGGGAGGCTGGGGTTCCCAGATGAAACTGAAACCCAAACCTCAAACCCATGCTTCCTTTCAAGAAAGATTACAGGGTGGAGAGGATGGCTCAGCAGTTAAAAAAAAAAAAAAAAAAAAAAAAAAAAAAAAAAATAATAGTAAATAAATAATTTTTTTTGAGACAAGTCTCCTGTACGCCCCAGCTGCCTGGAAAACTAGCCCTGTAGACCAGGCTGGCCTTGACTCACAGAGATCTGCCTGGCCTTGCCTCCCAAGTGCTAGGATTCAACGCATGCACAGAGATCACCCGAGAGCAGCTCAGGCAAGCGCGGGTAGGTTGACAGCAGCTGAGTGCTCCAGCAAGGCCGATTGTTGATTGATTTCATCTCGTTAATCCGTTAATCCAGTTGCTTTTGGCTTGATTGGCTTTTTGTGGCTGTGGGGGCAGAGTTATCCTCCAGCAGGTATTAAAGGTGGGTGTGTGAGTCTATCTGAAATTCCTCCCGAGAGGTGGGCTCAGGCCAAGCCAGGTGCCAGGCGTGGGCTAAAGAGCCCACCCACAGTCTGAAGGCCCCCCCCCCCCCAGATTACGAAGGCATCGAAGGAGACAAGCCAAGCAAGCCTTCAACACCGTGCAGAGGCATTTAGCGACTTACCTTGGAATAACAGGCAAGGAGAAGCTTCATATGCCAGGCATACGAAGAAGAGACAACACAGGAAGGGGCAAAATTATAATCCCCACATTAAGCTCTACCAACCCTTATGGAAGATTCCTACAGTGGGATCCCCATGGGGATGGCCCAGATATGACACAGATATCAGAAACACATGGGAACATAAAAAAACTACATTATAAAGACACAAATCAAGAAACTACGGAAAAGAGGAATGAAAGCACTCAGGACGGAACTAAGATGAGAGAATGAAAAACTCCCGAAGGAACTGGAAACACTGAAAAGATTCCATGCTTAAAAAGATAAGGAACACCACCCAGCAAAGCAAAGGAGCTACAGGAAGAGAGGGAGAAGCTCCAAAAAGAAGGAGAAATATTGTCAATAACCATCAGAAGAGGACAAGGAAAAAAGGGAACTTTCAAAACACTCATCACCAATCAGCAGGAAAGGGTGTGAAAAAGCCTCAGAAGCAGAATTGGAAGAAGCAGAAAAAGATCTATTCAACCCTGAAGATAAAACAACAGAACAACTAAAAACCTCAAGGAAAGATATGAAAAATTTAAAAAAATACACAAAAAAAAGCGGAACAACCAGGAAAAACTTGGGACACTATGAAAAAGACCGCACCTCTGCATCATAGGAATAGAAGTAGGAGAAGAATCCCAAGAGAGTGGTATTGATCAGATCTTAAACAGAATAATAGTTGAAGACTTCCCCAAACTAAAAAAAAGACAAACACAATACAATACAAGAAAGCACATAGAACACGGTCCAAACAGACAGATCAGAAAAGAATTCTCCACGCCACATCACAATTAAAATGCTAGTACAACCCAAAAACCAAAGACAAAATCCTCAAAGCATACAAGAGGAAAAACAAGTGACTGTATTAGTCATTTTCTTGCTGTGATTTACAAAACACCATGACTAAAGAACTTATACAAAGGAAGAGTTTATTTGAGCTGACCATTGACAGTTCCGGGGACTTAGCGTTCCATTGTGGCAGGAGGCATGGCGGCTAGAGCTGGAACAGAGCATGCCGGCGGGTCACATCTTTGCAATGAGCACAGGGAAGCCAAGAGAGGGTGGACTGGAGACCACGAGGCTTGTTAAACTCGCTACAGCGCCCCCAATAATGTACTACCTCCAGCATAGCCACACCTTCTAGACCTCCATAAAGTACAGTTCCACCAAACTGGAGACAAAGTGTCTGAATACTTAAAGCTTATTGGGGACACTCATTCAACCACCACATCCACTCCTGGCCCCCATAGGTCCTGACCATATAAAATGCAAAATGCCATTTAGTCCAACCTAAAAGTCCCCATAGTCTTAGCCGGGCGTGGTGGCGCCCACGCCTTTAACTCCTAGCACTTGGGAGGGGGCAGAGGCAGGCGGCTCTTTGTGCGTTCAAGCCCGCCTGGTCTACAGAGCGAGTTCCAGGGACAGCTGGGGCCTACAGGGAGACCCCTGTCTCTGAACAGTACTAAAAAAAATAAAAAAAAATTAAACTCCCCCATAGTCTTTACCAGTTTCAATGCCATCAAAACGTCTACAGTCCAAAGTCTTTTCTGAGACTCAGGGCAATCTCCTAAACTGTAAGTGCCTGTAAAATCAAAAGGCAAATTACAAACTCCCAACGTACCGTGGAACTGAATACAGATTCCCATTCCAAAAGGGAGGATAGAGGCATAGTGGGGAAAACACTGACCAAAACAAGACCGAAAACCTGCAGGGCAACACCAAGTCCAGTAACTCAATGAGAGACTTCTGGGACTTCACTTCCAAAGGGATTAGATGGTGTAATCAGTCCCGGTTCTCTAAAGAAACAGAAGTAACCGGATGGACATATATAGAGCTATATACAATTTATTGATTTGTCATGTGACAGAGTTCCAGGAGTCCCAACAGTAGCTGCACAACACTGGGGAAAGGCCGAGAGAATCCCGGGAACTGCTCAGTCTGAAAGGCTGGATGTTTCAGTAGTCCCAATCTAGTGATGAAGGCCAAATGGATTCCAGGAGCCTGCCGGTTCAGTACACGCTGGGATCCGACAGGTTGATCACAGCAGCAAGACAAACCACCAGATGAGAGCGAGGCAAGCCACGGGAAAAAGGGACCAGCTGCTTCTGCCCTGGCATTTTATACTGCCAGCCGGCCCGAAGTAACACCCACATTTGGGGTGGGGCCATCCGGGTTGAGGCGGTTCAATCAGAAGACCCTTTTTTTCTTTTTTTTTCCGTGTCCAGTCATTTGACACCCAGGATTAAAACCATCACAAAGTCCACCCCCTGTCAACTTGACATCCAATAAATAACCTCTCCTTATGTTTCTTAAATGTCAATTTCAAACAATGGCAGGGTCATCATTTCCACCCTAACATGTTATACGTATCTCATGTGCAATAGCAAACATTATATCTTAGAGTAGGTGGTAATGTACTTGAGAAGAACTTAGTCCCGTCAGTAATAAGAACCTAAATACTGACAAACACTGACACACTATATACTCAGTTGACATCAAAAGGGAAACAAGCACATAAAGTATATTAAATATACATACATATATATCTAATATATGAAAAAACAAGAACAATGTTTAAAAATAGGAAACAAATTTAATATCTATTATAATCACGTTTCTGCAACTGGTCCAATGGCCTCAGCTGATATTTAATGACTACCTATTCTATTACCCTTTCTGTATTTCCTCCATCATCAGCGCAAGCACCTCTGCAGGTCTTGGCTCTTTCCCTGGAGGAGTGACCCCTACTTTCATCCCTGAAGGGTCTGGGACATTTATTGTCCTGTCTGGTTTGGTTGTTGGAGTTTCCCATTGAACTTAATCATATGACATGGTAGCACCAGAAGACACCCTACAGCATCTCATGACATTCCAGACTTAATCTTCCTTGCCCCCATTTGGAGAAAAAGTCCAATTTTCCCCCTGGTAGGCTGGATCAATCACTCCTCCTAACTACTGTTATTCCTTCCTTAGACTGTTGGCTTAAAGGCCGTAGAAGCCCGAAGTGTCCAGGGGGAAGTCTTAGCTTCCAGTTCAATGGAATGTTGGCTGTATCTCCTGGCAAAAAGCACTCCCCCCCATGGAGCCAAAAATCTATGACCCAGAAGAACGCAAGGTTGTGGGTACAGGGAGCAAAAATTTTCCTACTGAGTCACTTAGGGGTGATAGTGAGTGGAATCATCCCCACTTCCACCCCTTGGTTTCTGCACCCATGAATTCTGGCTATAGGAGAAACATTACCATATAGCAGAGCTGATTCAAAGCCATCTATTGCTTGCTGGAGGAACTTGCCCCCAGCCCCCAGAGTATGCTACTTAATTTGGTGCTGTCAAACTGCTGTCTTCAATCGCGCCTTCCATCGTTCCTATCAAGCCGCTTTTGGGTGGTGGGGAACATGGTAAGACCAGTGGATATCTTGACCATGGGCCCACAGTCGCACTTCTTTAGCTGTGAAGTGAGTTCCTTGGTCAGAAGCAATGCTGTGAGGACTACCATGACGGTGGATAAGGCATTCTGTAAGTCCCTGGATGTTAGTTTTGGCAGAAGCATAACATGCAGGAAAGGCAAATCCATAACCCAAATAAGTATCTATTCCTGTAAAGACAAAATTCGCTGTCCTCCTCCATGATGGAAGTGGTCCAATGTAGTCAACCTGCCACCAGGTTGCGGCTGGTCACCCCGGGGAATAGCCCCATATCAGGGGCTCAATGTTAGTCTCTGTTGTTGGCAAATCTGGCACTCAGCAGCAGCTGTACCCAGTTCAGCCTTGGTGAGTGAAGTCCATGCTGTCAAGCCCATGCATAACCTCCATCTCCTGTCCATCATGACCACTTTGTCATGGGCCCATTGAGCAAAAAACAGGGATGCTGGAGAAAGAGGCTGACTTATCCACAGAACGAGTCATCCAATCTACTTGTTTATTAAACTCATCCTCTGCTTGAGATCACCTTTTGATGAGCATTTACATGAGACACAAGTATCTTCACCTCCTTTGACCATTCAGAGAGCTATATCCACATACTTCTTCCCCAAATGTCTTCTCACCAATTTTCCAGTCCTNAATTTTTTTTTATTATTTATTTTTGTATGTGTATGAATGTATTGTTTGCATGCAGGTCTGTGCACCCGTGTCGTGCAATGCCGCGGAGGTCAGAAGAGGGTCTCAGATTCCCCTGGAACTGGAGTTCTCCTGGAATTGGAGTTACAGACGGTTCTCAGCCGCCATGTGGGTGCTGGGGATCGAACCCGGGTCCTCTGCAAGAGCGTCGGTGCTCTTAACCGCTAGGCTATCTCTCCAGCCCCTAAATTTTATTTTTAATAAGGAGTAGCCAGGTATGGTGGTGTATACCTTTAATACCAGCACTCAGAAGGCAGAGGCAGGCAGAGCTCTGTGAGATGTAGGCCAGCTTGGTCTACACAGCAAGTTCCAGCCCAGCTAGGGCTACAAGGAGACTCTGTCAAATAAAAATAGTAGTTCACTCTGAAAAATACATATGCATACATTAGCTAGTAACAATTGTTTATGATCAAGTGTTCTGTTCTGTGCAAGAATGTACTAGTCATTTTTCTTATCACTGTGATAAAATACCTGAAAGCAGCACTATAAAGAAGATTTCTTTTGGCTCATAGTATGAGTGGATATAATGTTCCATGGCACGGAAGACATGGTGCAGTTTACAGGAGCTTGCAGCTGTGGCGACAGGAGCATGAGGCTGCTTGTTTCTATCTCTGGGGATCACAGGACAGAGAGCTCAGGCCAGACCTGAGGATAGGCTGTAGTTCATGAGAACTACTGCTCAAGGTCCAGCTTCTTCCAATGAGGAACCACTTCCTAAAGCTTCTATAAGTCCCCAAAACAGCTGCAGACTAAGTATTCAAACAAATGAGCCTGAGGTGGACATTTCACACTGAAACCATTAGCAATCCATCCCTGTCTCTACAGGTTCATGAACACCTCAGTATACAAAAATGCATTAAGACCAATTTCAAAACTTCCCGAGTCCTATAGTTTCAAAACTATTCAAAAGTCTCTTCTGAGACTCAAGGTCAATTTTTATTTTGTCTTTTTGAGACAGGTTCTCCCTGTAGCTCTAGCTGTCCTGGAACTCACTATGTAGACCAGGCTGGCCTTGAGGATCCACCTGCCTCTGCCTCCCAAGTGCTGGGATTAAAAGCATGCACCACCCTGTGGAAGGTCAACTTTTATCTGTGAGCCTGTAAAATCAAAACACAACTCGCATGCTTCCAACATAACAAGGGTAAGTGCGACAGAACAAAGACCATTCCAGGAATGCATCAGAGGGTGAAATTCAAAACTTTATTTTCCAGTACAGGGTATATAGGAAGCCTCTACCAATCAGCACAGAAAGCATCAGAGCTCATCCAAATCATCGAAAAGATCAACTTAATCACGCAGTTACATAGTCCTCAGCCTGCACATGCTTCTCCAAGTGTTTACATGCTGTTTACAAGCTCAGCACAGGGGGGCAACTAATCATAGTGAGGAGGCTGCATACAGCTGTTGCAAGGGCGGGCACAATGTTGATGGCCCAGTAAGAAATTCAGCAACATGGCTTACTAATCAGGCCCAGGAGTGGCCTACAACACGAGACCAAAGCAACACAGAACACAGGATGAGGGGTTGAGGAGAACGCTCAGTGAATAAAGTACTTGTCCCACAAACATGGTGACCAGAGTTCAAATCCAGAGAGCCATATAAACACAGGGTATGGTGGCCTGCCTGCAATTTTGCTTGCTGCTGATAGAGGAGGCTTGGCTCATTAACAAAGTTTAGTTGAACTTTGGATCAATGGGGGAGGCTGGGGTTCCCAGATGAAACTGAAACCCAAACCTCAAACCCAATGCTTCCTTTATCAAGAAAGATTACAGGGCTGGAGAGATGGCTCAGCAGTTTTGCAAGCAATACACTCATACACATAAAATAAAAATAGTAAATAAAATAAGTTTTTTTGAGACGAGGTCTCCCTGTAGCCCCAGCTGGCCTGGAACTAGCCCTGTAGACCAGGCTGGCCTTGAACTCACAGAGATCTGCCTGCCTCTGCCTCCCAAGTGCTAGGATTAAAGTCATGCACAGAGATCCCCCGAGAGCAGCTCAGGCAAGCGCGGGTAGGTTGACAGCAGCTGAGTGCTCCAGCAAGGCTGATTGTTGATTGATTTCATCTAGTTAATCTGTTAATCCAGTTGTCTTTGGATTGGTTGGCTTTTGTGGCTGTGGGGGCAGAGTTATCCTCCCAGCAGGTATTAAAGGTGGGGTTGTGTGAGTCTATCTGAAATCTCCCGAGAGTGGCTCAGGCAAGCACAGGTGCCAGGGCGTGGGCTAAAGAGCCCACCCACAGTCGGAGGCCCCCCCCACCCCGAGATTACGAAGGCATCTGAAGGAGACAAGCAAAGCAAGCCTTCAACACAGTGAAGAGGCATTTAGGACCTACATTGGAATACAGGCAAGGAGAAGCTCATATGCCAGGCATACGAAGAAGAGACAACACAGGAAAGGGGCAAAATAATCCCACATCAAGCTCTACCAACCCTATGGAAGATTCCTACAGTGGGATCCCCATGGGGATGGCCCAGGACACAGATATCAGAAACACAATTGGGAACATAAAAAACTACATTATAAAGAACAAATCAAAGAACTAAGAAAAGAGAATGAAGAACTCAGGAAGGACCTAGAGAGAGAGAATGACAAACTCCAGAAGGAACTGGAAACACTGAAAAGATCCCATGCTGAAAAAGATAAGGAAACCAACCAGCAAAGCAAAGAGCTACAGGAAGAGATTGAGAAGCTCCAAAAAGAAGTAGAAATACTAAAGAAATCAGAAGAGGAAATGAAAAAGGAAATCAAACACTCATCCAATCAAGAGGAAAGGAGTGGAAAAAGCCTCAGAAGCAGAATGGAGGAAGCAGAACAAAGATTCCCCTGGAACATGGAGTTCTCTGGAATTGGAGTTTCAGACGGCTTCTCGGCCACCATGTGGTTGTGCTGCGGGAATATCGACCCGGGTCCCCTGTGAGAGCGGTCGGCGCTCTTAACCCGCTAAGCCATCTCTCAGTCCCGACAATGCGTATTTTAAAAATTGAACAAAAAACTTAAGTAGGGGCAGAATATTCTCCATGGGAATGTTTACGGTACCAGGTAGGAATCTGCTTCTTGTGCCGCCTCAAGCACTTGTGAGCAGTGAGCTCAAGTATGTTACTATTGCTGACAAATCATCCTCTGTGTAAAAGATGGCTACTCCCTTATGTGCCGCTGTTTTCTAGCTCCACATGCTACCCAAAGCTAAATTGGCAATAAGTTAGCAGTCAAATAATAACATTTTATTAAATTCACTGACCTTCATTTCTTGATTTCTTAGCAACTAGTAGTGTGACTTCACTTCTACTTGAGAATATAGAGTATCTTTCTTGTGGCAGATATTTCAATAATATGTTTATAGACAAATTGAAGACTATTTATTCTGGATCATTGTCATCATTGATGCCTCAATCACCATCCAACCCAGTACAATTTCATCATCATCATACACATCATCATCATCATCATCAATATACCTATCATATCAGTATTATCTATTTTTGCAAAGTTTTGAAAGGTGAAGAATTTTTCAGCAGAAAAATAGAGATGGAAAATGCAATAAAGAATATTAGTATTCCAAAAGTTCCTTTATTGTTTTGGGACTGTGTTGATCTTTTAGCTGCCTCATGTCTGATACTGGATTTTGTCTTTTTTTTGGTTTGAGCTTGCATGGGACTTGTGCATGTGTCATTATTTTGCACTGTGAGTTCATGATGAATAAAGTGTCCAGCCTTTTAGGAAGAACTGTTCCTTCGTGCGTCCTCTACTATATTTTAGGCATCGTAACCATTAGAGCATTGAGGATTCCTGGCTAATTGCATCAATCCAGAAAATATTTATGCTTAAGAAATGGACTCTGGGAATGAGTGGTCCATTGACTTAAAATAGTAAGTTGACTTACTATCTTAGTTGCTCTGAGGATAGCTTTGAGGGGTGTAGTGGTGGGGGGGGGGGGGGGCGGGGGGGGGGGGGGGGGGCATTAAGTCATTCCGCGAGGCTTCATGATGGCGCATCCAGTCACATTCGAGTTGGTTTAGGTGGGCCCATGTTGTAATGTTAGGTTTGCCACTTTAGAGGGCCCAATAAGGCAAGCTAAATAGAGCTGTCATTTTCCAGAAAGGAAATTAGTGGTTGGGCAGCATGAAGGGTAGGAGCCTGCTCCAGAATTCAAGGGCCTCCGCTGTGATTCCCCCTATGGGAGCCTTCCATACAACTCCAGTAACAGCATCCTGTAATCATAGGCTACCACCTAAGTAGAACGTCATGAGTAGCCACATTTGGAGCTTCTGCTGATTCAGGTGTAGTCATATGGCCACTATTAGTCAGGTGGGGCGTATGATGTCATCTCTTGGCTCAGCTCGATGTGAAGACATATTAGCAGCGGCTTTCTGAGGATGATTTGGAGAGGCATCGTTTCCAAAACAGTACCGGGATCCACTTTGGTATGAAGAAGCCTTTGGCCTGTTCCAACCCCACATCAAGTTTGCGGCTATCTCAGACCCTGTTACGCAAAGTCTCTACCCGGTTTCACCTCATTTCCTAGATCTGAAATATCAAAAATATAAAATGATCTCCAATGAATGCCGAGACAGTAGCACCAACAAGGCCACGAGTAAAGCACGCACCCGTGAGAAGGGTGGCAGAGACATGGTGCTGCCTTCATAATCCAAAAAGGCCCATTAAATGTTGTGCTTCTTTTTTGTTGGAGGGAGGGGCCAGGTGCATCAACTTATTCTTTACCTTAGAAAAATGTCTCTGCATGC
This sequence comes from Rhizomys pruinosus, assembly GCA_009823505.1. Taxonomy (NCBI): domain Eukaryota; kingdom Metazoa; phylum Chordata; class Mammalia; order Rodentia; family Spalacidae; genus Rhizomys; species Rhizomys pruinosus. Next base: position 1,699,956 of record VZQC01013770.1, on the reverse strand, counting down.
TACACCACTGAACTCCTAGAAATTTTACTGAGGTAGAGGCCCTTGAATTTTAGTTGGATTTATTTCCCCTCCTCTCATGCACATATGCTTAACAACAAGTCTAGACTAAGCCTGCTACCTCCTGTTCACTAGGTCCAATCAGCAAAACATCATCAATATAGTGGACCAGTGTGATATTTGGTGGAAGAGTCAGGCGATCAAGATCCCTTCTAACTAAGTTAGGCACAATGCGGAGAATTAACATACCCTGAGGTAAGACAGTAAAAGGTATACTGTTGGCCTTACCATCTGAAAGCAAATTGCTTCTGTTGGTTCCTTATGAACCGTATTGAGAAGAAAGCATTGGACATATCAATAGATGCATACCAGGTACAGGAGACATATTAATCTGCTAAAGTAAGGACACCACATCTGGTACAGCGGCTCAATTGGTGTCACTACTTGTTTGAGTTCTTGATCGTCACCTACTGTCATTCCCATGTCCACTGTCTTTTTGCACAGGCCAAATGGAGTTACAATCGAGACCTGTGGTAGGACATCACCATCCCTGCACTCTTCTAAATCCTTTGATAGTCCCCCCCCTCCCCCCGCATTATCTCTGACACAACCCTCCAGGGATATGATACGTTTTTGGTCACTATTTTCCCTGGTAGAGCAACACCAATGGTTTCCCTTTGGCCTTTCCAAACCATAATAGCCTCACTCCACAGGTCAGGGAACCCAGATGGGGATTACTGCCAATTCTAATTATATCTATCCTACAATTATACATTCTGGATGGGGAAATAACCACAGGATGAATCTTGGGACTCCACTGGGCCCCATCGCAGTGACTTCATGCCAAACCACTCCATTCTATACACCCCCTGACCTCCTAGGGCCCCATAACGTTTAACTGAGCAGGCCCCACAATGCTTTCCTGGGGTCCCCCCTGGCATCAGTGTCAACCTCAGCAACCCAGCCCTCACTCAATAGGCCTCGAAAAGTCTGTTACCTTTCCTTTTCCCAGTGTGTCAGCTACCTAGCAAAAGGCCTCAGGCACTCTGGGGACAGGACAGGACGGAAGGCAAAACAGCATAACTCTCTTCGTATTGTGAGCAGTCCCTTCCTCATTGGAACCCAGCCACCCCTACTCAAGTTCCTAAGGGCTCTGTGAACTGTTCAAGTCTAGAAACTGGTTAACTGGAAGGGATTCGCTACTCCTAAAGCAAGTTGACTTCCTGTCGAATTTGTTCTACCCCGAGCTTTTCTGCTTTATACAGATCAAATAAAACTTTAGTAGGCTTCTATGTATTCGTGCCTGGCCACCCACCACCATGATGAACCTTAGACAGTTCCAAAGATCATTTCCGGGTCATGACCATCCTAGGTCATTGTTTTGCCCCTTTCCACCCATTATGAATAATTACGGAACATGCTCATTGGTCTTTGGCGTATTCAGCCTGCTCCCACCCTGCTCCCTGACACCTCCCCCCCCACCCTGAGTCCGCTTAAACCTACTTACGTGTACCATTTAATTTATGACACAGTCCAGCAACCAACTTCCTCTACACCACTGTAAGATCTGGCATAAGCAATAGAGACCCAAACAACAAAGTCTCTCAAATGTTCTCGGTGTCTCTTCTCAGTACTCTTCCATCTTTAACATTCATGTGAATGGCATGCTCCGCTGCGGTCCTCATATTGTGGCGTGAATGTCCCGGCTTTACACTGCCTTGAATCACACTCAGCACCTGCCCATTGCTGAACCCCACAATCCCTATCCCATCATCTAAAGCATCAAGGAATATCAGGATCCTCTACCACCTCGCCCTCCGCTTAGTAGGCCATTTTTAACCTAAATACATCAGCCCCCAAACCCATTAAATAAACTTTTACACACTTTTTTTACACCTGCCTCGAGCCTTCCACGTTAAACCCTAGGAACCCTCCCACTACCCCCCTCAGTGGGCCCTCCATATCCCCACATACAACTTAGCCTATCCGATCTCCAATTTATTATTCCCTTCCCACCATTATCCCACAACCTTAAAATCCATTCCCACCCACTATTCCTTAGGCCCTCTGCGGAACCGAACTCAGCAAACATCATTAATTTCAATCTATGTCCTCCCCCATCAGATCGGATAGCATTCTACCTCTCACCACTCTTGCTACCCCCCCCCTCTCCCTTGGGCTTGCTTAGACTCTCACCATCTTGGTCTGTAGGTCTAGAGGCAACCCAATTGCTGGGCCTGAGGGCCACAATTACGCTCCACTGGCGGAGGGGGGATTAATTTCCCTACAGGCAGCAGCGGAGAGCACCGGGCCATCCCCTCGCACGGCGTGTGGCACTTCTCTTCTGCCAGGTTGCCCGAGAGATTAATTCCCTCAGACTAAAGACACACACACTCCTCAGAACTCTGAGGGTTCAAAATCCTCATCATTACATGAACTCCCAGACCCAATCTCCATCCAACCGTTTCCCAGGGATTCCCCACCCTTCAGCCCACCCAGCTGCTCTCCACTTTAACCCACTTGCTGACCCTTCTCAGTGCGCTGGGAATTAAATTTGCCGTGGTAATTCGCCCAACCACGTACAACTAAGGGCTCCAGCTTTTTCTGCTGCCTTTCCACGCTCTTTGGCTTGCTTGCGAGAGACCAGATTCTCTTCCCAAGCAACACTTGGAAAACCTTTAAACTGTGTCGTCAAATCCTAGGCAGCTGTCAGGTTTATCACCATCTTCCTTAGCCAGCCCATTTCCTCTATCCAGTTTATCAGACCACTGCTAGGAAGCAACAAGCGCAACATCACTATTTTCCTGATTCTTTCCGCACATTTCTCGAACGTTCTTATACCCTATAGAGTCGCCTAACTTCCTTGCTTCTCACAAGAGGCTGGGTTAGGTGAGTCAAATGATCCCATCTTCATAATTAGTTCAACAGCCATAGTCTGCACCCAAGGTATCCCCCTTTCTCCCTATTCCTCTTCTGCCTTCACCAAGGAGAGCCTCTCAGTCAACTCGACTGGCTTTCATTGGGTTGGAGACGCTGGTCTCCAGAGCTTACAAGCCCACTACAAGAAATTCTCCTTTCAATTCTGTTTCTCTAAAACCACTCCTGTACCAAAATCTGTATCAGTCCGGGTTCTCTAAAGAAACAGAAGTAACGGGATGAATATATAGAGCTATATACAATTTATTGATTTGCTCACGTGACAGAGTTCAAGGAGTCCAACAGTAGCTGCACCACATGGAAAGGCCGAGAGAATCCCGGAACTGCTCAGTCTCAAGGCTGGATTCTCAGTAGTCCCAATCTAGTGCTGAAGGCCTGAATGGATTCCAGGAGATCTGCCTGTCTCAGTACACGCTGGGATCCAAAAGGTGATCACAGCAGCAAGCAAACTCACCAGTGCTGAGAGAGGCAAGCCCGCAGGAAAAAGGGACCAGCTGCTTCTGCCTGGCCATTTATACTGCCTGCCGGCAGAAGTAACACCCACATTTGGGTTGGGCCATCCGGGTTGAGGTGGTCCAATCAGAAGACCCTTTTTTTCTTTTTTTTTCTCTTTCTTTTTATA
>VZQC01013770.1:1604741-1695913 GCA_009823505.1 Rhizomys pruinosus | reverse complement strand
AAAGATCTATTCAACCCTGAAGATAAAACAACAGAACAACTAAAAACCTCAAGGAAAGATTATGAAAAATTTAAAAAATACACAAAAGGGAAACAACCAGGAACTGTGGGACACTATGAAAAGATCGACCTCTGAATCATAGGAATAGAAGAGGAGAAGAATCCCAAGAGAGTGGTATTGATCAGATCTTTAACAGAATAATCAGTAATGAAGACTTCCCCAAACTAAAAAAAGACAAACACAATACAAATACAAGTAAAGCACATAGAACGGTCCAAACAGACAGATCAGAAAAGAATTCTCCACGCCACATCACAAATTAAAATGCTAGACACACCCAAAAACAAAGACAAAATCCTCAAGCTACAAGAGAAAAACAAGTGACCTGTATTAGTCACTTTTCTGTTGCTGTGATAAAACACCATGACTAAAAGAACTTATAAAAGGAAGAGTTTATTTGAGCTGACAATTGACAGTTCCGGGGAATTAGAGTCCATTGTGGCAGGAGGCATGGCGGCTAGAGCTGAAAGAGCATGCCGAGGGTCACATCTTGCAATGAGCACAGGAAGCCAAGAAGAGGGTGGACTGGAGACCACGAGGCTTGTTAAACTCGCTACAGCGCCCCCAATAATGTACTCCTCAGCATGGCCACACCTTCTAGACCTCCAAAAACAGTCCACCAACTGGAGACAAGTGCTGAATACTTACAGCTCTATTGGAGGACACCATTCAACCACCACATCCACTCATGGCCCCCATAGGCTCCTGTGACCATATAAATGCAAAATTGCCATTTAGTCCCCTAAAAGTCCCCATATCCTTAGCGGGCGGTGGTGGGCCACGCCTTTAACTCTAGCCACTTGGGAGGGCAGAGGCAGGCGGATCTTTGTGCGATTCAGTCCGCCTGTCTACAGAGCGAGTTTCCAGGGACAGCTGGGGCCTACAGGAGACCCTGTCCTCGAAAGATACTAAAAAAAATAAAAAAAAATTAAACAAGTCCCCGAGATATCTTTTACCAGTTTTCAATGCCATCAAAACGTCTGCAGTCACTAAGTCTTGTGCTGAGACTCAGGGCCAATCGCCTAAACGGGAAGTGCCTGGTAAAATCAAAAGCAAATTACAAACCCCAACGTACAGGGAAACTGAAACAGATGCCCATTGCCAGAAGGGAGAATAGAGGCATAGTGGGGAAAACACTGGACCAAAACAAACCGAAAACCTGCAGGGCAACACCAAGTCCAGTAACTCAATGAGAGACTTCTGGGACTTCACTTCCAAAGGGATTAGATGGTGTAATCAGTCCGGTTCTCTAAAGAAACAGAAGTAACGGGATGGACATATATAGAGCTATATACAATTTATTGATTTGCTCACGTGACAGAGTTCAAGGAGTCCCAACAGTAGCTGCACCACACTGGAAAGGCCGAGAGAATCCCGGGAACTGCTCAGTCTGAAAGGCTGGATGTTCTCAGTAGTCCCAATCTAGCTGATGAAGGCCAATGGATTCCAGGAGATCTGCCTGTCTCAGTACACGCTGGGATCCGAAGGTGATCACAGCAGCAAGAAAACCACCAGTGAGAGAGGCAAGCCCAGGAAAAAGGGACCAGCTGCTTCTGCCTGGCCATTTTATACTGCCTGCCGGCACGAAGTAACACCCACATTTGGGGTGGGGCCATCCGGGTTGAGGTGGTCCAATCAGAAGACCCTTTTTTTCTTTTTTTTTCCGTGTCCAGTCATTTGACACCCAGGATTAAAACCATCACAAAGTCCACCCCCTGTCAACTTGACATCCAATAAATAACCTCTCCTTATGTTTCTTAAATGTCAATTTCAAACAATGGCAGGGTCATCATTTCCACCCTAACATGTTATACGTATCTCATGTGCAATAGCAAACATTATATCTTAGAGTAGGTGGTAATGTACTTGAGAAGAACTTAGTCCCGTCAGTAATAAGAACCTAAATACTGACAAACACTGACACACTATATACTCAGTTGACATCAAAAGGGAAACAAGCACATAAAGTATATTAAATATACATACATATATATCTAATATATGAAAAAACAAGAACAATGTTTAAAAATAGGAAACAAATTTAATATCTATTATAATCACGTTTCTGCAACTGGTCCAATGGCCTCAGCTGATATTTAATGACTACCTATTCTATTACCCTTTCTGTATTTCCTCCATCATCAGCGCAAGCACCTCTGCAGGTCTTGGCTCTTTCCCTGGAGGAGTGACCCCTACTTTCATCCCTGAAGGGTCTGGGACATTTATTGTCCTGTCTGGTTTGGTTGTTGGAGTTTCCCATTGAACTTAATCATATGACATGGTAGCACCAGAAGACACCCTACAGCATCTCATGACATTCCAGACTTAATCTTCCTTGCCCCCATTTGGAGAAAAAGTCCAATTTTCCCCCTGGTAGGCTGGATCAATCACTCCTCCTAACTACTGTTATTCCTTCCTTAGACTGTTGGCTTAAAGGCCGTAGAAGCCCGAAGTGTCCAGGGGGAAGTCTTAGCTTCCAGTTCAATGGAATGTTGGCTGTATCTCCTGGCAAAAAGCACTCCCCCCCATGGAGCCAAAAATCTATGACCCAGAAGAACGCAAGGTTGTGGGTACAGGGAGCAAAAATTTTCCTACTGAGTCACTTAGGGGTGATAGTGAGTGGAATCATCCCCACTTCCACCCCTTGGTTTCTGCACCCATGAATTCTGGCTATAGGAGAAACATTACCATATAGCAGAGCTGATTCAAAGCCATCTATTGCTTGCTGGAGGAACTTGCCCCCAGCCCCCAGAGTATGCTACTTAATTTGGTGCTGTCAAACTGCTGTCTTCAATCGCGCCTTCCATCGTTCCTATCAAGCCGCTTTTGGGTGGTGGGGAACATGGTAAGACCAGTGGATATCTTGACCATGGGCCCACAGTCGCACTTCTTTAGCTGTGAAGTGAGTTCCTTGGTCAGAAGCAATGCTGTGAGGACTACCATGACGGTGGATAAGGCATTCTGTAAGTCCCTGGATGTTAGTTTTGGCAGAAGCATAACATGCAGGAAAGGCAAATCCATAACCCAAATAAGTATCTATTCCTGTAAAGACAAAATTCGCTGTCCTCCTCCATGATGGAAGTGGTCCAATGTAGTCAACCTGCCACCAGGTTGCGGCTGGTCACCCCGGGGAATAGCCCCATATCAGGGGCTCAATGTTAGTCTCTGTTGTTGGCAAATCTGGCACTCAGCAGCAGCTGTACCCAGTTCAGCCTTGGTGAGTGAAGTCCATGCTGTCAAGCCCATGCATAACCTCCATCTCCTGTCCATCATGACCACTTTGTCATGGGCCCATTGAGCAAAAAACAGGGATGCTGGAGAAAGAGGCTGACTTATCCACAGAACGAGTCATCCAATCTACTTGTTTATTAAACTCATCCTCTGCTTGAGATCACCTTTTGATGAGCATTTACATGAGACACAAGTATCTTCACCTCCTTTGACCATTCAGAGAGCTATATCCACATACTTCTTCCCCAAATGTCTTCTCACCAATTTTCCAGTCCTTTTTTTTATTATTTATTTTTGTATGTGTATGAATGTATTGTTTGCATGCAGGTCTGTGCACCCGTGTCGTGCAATGCCGCGGAGGTCAGAAGAGGGCGTTGGATTCCCCTGGAACTGGAGTTCTCCTGGAATTGGAGTTACAGACGGGTTTTAGCCGCCATGTGGGTGCTGGGGATCGAACCCGGGTCCTCTGCAAGAGCGTCGGTGCTCTTAACCGCTAGGCTATCTCTCCAGCCCAGAAGACCCTTTTTTTCTTATTTGTTCCTTAGTCCAGTCAAGTTGACACCCAGGATTATCCATCACAGATGGCTCAGCTCTTCCAGCTTTGCTTGCAACATACATCTCTTTCTTAGGCCGGTACCACTCCCTTTATGCAGCTCTCCTTGGCAAATGTCTCACAGGTCTGGCATCTCGAAAGTCTTCTTGGGGTCTCTGATGCCAACCAGGCTTCACATTCACAGCTTCACGCAATGGCCTATCAGGGCCTTCGACAACCCTGCTGCACTCTGCCTGGCCTCTGTGGCTCTCTGAAACTGAGGATGAAGAACTGATGACCCCTTCACTCTTGCAAACTTCATACCTCTAAAGCCAGCACCACGTGAATGAAATTGCCAAATCTGGCTGCAAGTTTGGGATGGACTCTCTCCTACTTTAACCACATTTGCAATTTTTCTCTGCCCTGGACTTGTTGGAGTAGAAAATGCTTTCAGTATTTTCCTTTCAAAAGTTTGAGGCTTAGGTGGGTGTGGTCTTGCCCTGAAGGTACTATTTCTGTTGTTTACTTGTAAATCTTGAGGACCTTCCTTAATCACTTTAGTCTCCTTATGAAAGGGAGCCTCTCCTTCACATGACTTGGCCACACCTTTAATCTTCCTAGTGTACTTTTCAGATCCAAACTGTACATTTGCATTTCTTTCTGCCCCATCTGCTCTTCTTCACTGTAGATCTGTACAATATTCAACATTAAAAGTCATGCCACCATTTCTATGTTAGGCTGTCTTGAAATATCTTCTGCCAAAGACATTAGTCCATTGCTTTTCAACTTAACTCAGGCAAGCATTTGGGCTGTGGGCACACTGCTGCCAGACTCTTTATCAAAACATCCCAGTTGCTGCCTAAGTCTTTATTTTCCTCTGAAACTACATTTTTTGCAGCAATTCTTTCTTCCAGGCTTCTACTAGAATGGCTCATTAAGCTCTGCTTACAGTAGTCAAAAACTTTTCTAGCCCAAAGTTTCAAAGTCTTCCACATTTCTCCAAACACCCACATGGTCAGGTTCTTCACACCCAACACCCCACTTCTGGTACCAAATAACTGTAGTAGTCGCTTTTCTGTTGCTGTGATAAACCACCATGTCCAAGGGAACTTATAAATCTAATAGTTTATTTGAGCTTATGATTGATGGTTCCAGTGAATCAGAGTCCATTGTGGTGGGAGGCATGGTGGCTGGGGTGGAGCAGAAAGCTGAGGTTCACATCTTGCAATGAGCACAGAAAGTCGAGAGAGAGAGAGAGAGAGAGAGAGAGACTGGAGACTGCAAGGCCTTGTTAAACTCACTCAACCTGCCCCCAATGATGTACTTTCTCCAACATGGCCACACCTTCTAATACCTTTCAGAACAGTGCCACCAACTGGGGACAAAATGTCTGAATACTTAAAGCCTATGAGGGCACTCTCATTCAAACCACCACACTCATGAACCTGAAATAACTCTGATGTGCAGAGCATTTCTACCTGATATTTGGCATGCTCAGGGTCACAGCTTTCTGTGAGTTGGAGTCCACTATCTTTAAACAATGCTGTTAGTGACATGTAATCCCAAGACTGGAGAGGCAGAGATACAGGATTCCTGGAGCAAGTGGCTAGACTAGTCAAACTGGCAAACTCCAAGTGAGAGACCCTGTCTTGATATATAAGGTAGGCAGCTATCAAAGAAGACACCCAATGTCAGCCTTTCGCTTCCATACACCTGTCCATATATGCACATGTGTGTGTACACACACATAAACAGCATATGCATGCATACCACACACATATACACATACAAAAGAAGGAAGAAAAGAAGGAAGACACACATAATGATCTTTTAAGGGCTCAGTGACTAAGAGTACTTGCTGTTGTAGAAAACCCACGTTCGTGTTTCAGCACATACACAGCAGATAACAGCCACCTATAACTCCAGCCTCAGGGGATCTGATGATCCCCTTCTCTTCTGGCCTCTGCAGGCACTGCACACATTTGGTCCACTTACATATGTAAGCAAAACACTCATATGTAAAAAAAATACAAAAAAATAAAAATTGATGGGTCTGGAGAGATAGGTCAGCAGTTAAGAGCACTGGCTACTCTTGCAGAGAATCCAGGGTCAATTCCCAGCACCCATATGGCAGCCAACAACTGTCTATAACTCCAATTCCAGGGGAATCTGACACTCTCTTCTGAGCTTTTTGTGCACTGGACAACACAGGTGCATTTACAGACATCCAAGCAATATACTCATATATATATATAATGAAAATAATATTTTGTCTTTTTGAGACAGGGTCTCCCTGTAGTCCCAGCTGGGGACCTGGAACTCACTCTGTAGACCAGGTTGGCCTTGAAGTCACAGAGATCTGCCTGCATCTGCCTCCTGAGTGCAAGGATTAAAGGCATGCGCCACCACGCCCGGCTGAAAATAAATATTTTTTAATTGGCAAAAAAAATTTATGTCTTTAACACAACAGTGTAAGCTGGAGAGATGTCTCATTAAGAGTGCTTGGTGTTCTTGCAGAGGACCCAGCTTCAGTTCCCAGCACCCACATCCGGCAGTTCGAAATCACCTGTAACTCCAGCTCCAGGGGATCTAATGCCCTTTTCTGGTCTCCAGAAGGCAACCAGACACATGTGTACACACATACAGACTATTGTGTGACACTATTCTTAGGGAGGCATGAACAAACATCTACTCATCCCAAATAGGGAACCAACAATAGACCAAAGTTTGTATACCACCAAAATCCAACATGGTGAACCAATCAGTTTTATTGAGGTTACTTAGAGGATTCTGGGTGAGGAGTTACAGGAGCAGAAATGACTCAAAGACAGCTATATCAAGAAAAGAGACTTCATGAAGCTTTTCAGCTGTTTAGTTCCTGAGCTCATGGAGTTTCCCCAAAGGATGTAATATTCCACTTCCCTTCAGAATATCCTGTGACTTAACAGATTCCCTCCAAGATGGAATGTTTTATCTCAGGAGGAAATTGCTATAACACACACACACACACACACACACACACACACACAAATATATTTTTTGGTCTTTTTGAGACAGGGTCTCCCTGTAGCCCCAACTGGCCTCAAACTTGCTCTGCAGACCAAGCTGGCCTTGAACTCACATAGATCTGCCTGCCTCTGCTTCCCCGAGTGCTGGGATTAAATGCGTGCACCACTATGTCTGACCAACACATACACAAATCTTAAAGAATGACAGAAAAAAGAGAAAGACAAACACCGAATTCTGAAGCTCCATGTCTAAACTCTGGGACTACTGGTGGCATCATGAGGGCTCCAATGGGCTTGTAGAAGGAGCTGCCTAAATGACGGGTGGCCTTTCTCTTACACTCACTTCATTTGTTGCCACAGCTTTCCTCATTAGACATTCCACATTATTGGCATCTTCCACATTCATGGGTCTCTACTACAATCTGGCCTTCACCTTCACAGCCCCATGCACAGGCCACTCAGGAGCTGCCATGTAGGGAACCCAACCCTGCTACACTTGCCTTGGCCTCATCAGCTTTCTGGAACCTTCTGCCAGCTTCTACAACCTTGTAAACCTTGCATTTTGCATACCTGTAAAACCTGTACCACATGGAAGCCATTGTGTTATGTTAATTTTTCCGGAAGATATGTAAACATGCCGTAACATAAGATGTAAATGATGTCTGTGTTTCTGCCATATCTCCTGTTCAAAGCCTCAACTACCAGCTCTTTCTGTGTCCTCTCACAATATTTTAAATGACCATTCAGAATGTATGCTCTATCTATAAGAAACAGAAAAACCAAAAAGATAGTTAAAAAAAAAAAAGATTGAATCTTTTTTGTTCAAAGCTCTGTTTTTTCAGAATCATCTCAAAGGGACTGGGCTGGCACACTAATAAAGTGCTTTCTCCATAAGTTGCTTGGGGTTCTGTTTTCTGTTCAGAGTGCCTATTATAAACAAATATCTGTTCACTGTAGTAGTCTGTATGCTGAGAATTATGCAGTGTGCCTGTGTAGAACATGTCCCTCATCAACCTAACCTGCCCTAGGCTGGTGACCATACAAACAGCTGAGTCACAGATCTGGGCCAATCACAGGGTGACAGGATTACTGCACTAAGAGGAGAGCAGAATGCAAACAGTATATAAACTCTAAACCTTGCCCCCAATAAAAAAGTCCACGGCAGCTCGCCTTCTGCCTGCTTTCACCTGACTCCCAGGGTCTGCGTGTGGACTCTGTGCCTCTAGTCCCCTTTTGCTCACAGTTGGACCACAAAGTTCCCTGGGATTGACAACCTCTGGCGCCCAACATGAGGCTCTAACCCACAACCCTGAGATTAAGAGTCTCATGCTCTACCTACTGACTGGTCTATTTTAACGCAAAGTTATATGTATTTGGATAACTTTTTTTTACTCTTTACTTATTTTTAATCTGAAGTCCTGATATTTCCTTTGTCCAAACTCTCTCCCCACACTTGGGAAACAAAGGCATGTGCATTTCTTGATCTGGTTTGGTGGAGAACTGCTACCAGAATGGCTTGGGCCAGCCATGTTTCTTGCCTCCAGGGGTGGGAGAGGGCAGCCTGGCATAGCTAATGGGCTTTATTGTGTTCCTGAAGTGATTTCCTATCTCTTCTCCCCACCCTTCTTCCTCATAGGAAGCAAACATAACTCCCTGGGTTTGAACTGCTTTCTTGCTGGTCTGGCCACTCCCAGAAGTTCCCCAGCCAGGTGTGGTGGGCCACACCTTTAATCCTAGCATGCCTTCAATCCCAGCACAGCCGAGGTTTAAAAGTGGAGTTTATTTGGCCCATCTCATTTTCCATCTCTTATTAAGTTGGAAACCCAGTTAGGGATATATACATTTCTGAAAAAACTCTAAAGTTTTGGTTTTAAAACTAGTTTCTCCTGACATTGTGTCTAACCACAGTATTCATTTTGTGAAAGTGCTTCTTAGTATTTCTTCATAACAAAGGGTCAATATGTTTATGAATGTAGTCATGTCTCATAGTATTAAGAAAGGAAATGCGAAGAAAAAATGTTAGAGAGATGTAGAAATGGAGATATTTTTAGTACGGATTTATAATGAAAAAGTCTAAGTGATAAAAGTCTGAGGATGATTGGTATGATAGGTAAAAGGTGAGACTATATAAGCTTAATTTTCTAAGGTTCAGTCAACCAGTTTAAGAATCAAAATGTGTATCTAGTCAAGGTATGTTTAAGAGTGTTCAGTTTTTGTCCAACCTTTATATGCATATCACATGGCACTTCAAGGTATAGTAAAATGATAAGATACCTGTATTAAATTAAATTGGTATAAACACTCAAGCTAGTTTACTAGTGGCCTGAATAGGATTGTGAATATACAGAGTTGTTAATTTTCAGTCCACTCCTGGCTTGAACCTGACTCTCTGTTACAGGTTTGGATTAAATGGACACAGACAAATAGTGGGTTACCTATGGCTACTGAAAATGTATTTTATGTTTCTCGCAAGAGTTGCTTTTGATATTTCCTTTGACCTAACCAGCTAATTTGGCTCAAAAAGCTAGGTTCTATCTCTCTGAACCAGCTGCATGCAGTCCAGAAGAAGATAGTTTTAGATGGGCTTGGTAATCCTTGTCAGTTTATTTCCTGTCTTCTGGTATGTGGTACAACTCATGTCTTTCTGGGAAAACTATAAATCAGGATAGGGTGTCTGAAAAAGAAAGAGATTGTTCCTGTTTGTAGTAATTGTAGTGGAAAGTTTACATTTAAGATAATAAGCCTGAAATTGTTTAATTCTATCTTGTGGGCTATGCCTGCTTAAACTATGGTGTTAAGTCCCTCCTCCCTGCTTGATCTTTTATCCAAACCTTATATAAAATATACAGTAATTAGAAGTATTAGACTGGTGTAACTTATCTGGATGGATAATGACCATACATAATGCCCATACCAATTCAGCCTAGGGACTTAAGAAACAACTTTGTTTCTTGCCCTCTGAGGTAAACTAAGTCCCAGGGGACTGTGTCTGGGGGCATCTCCTGAAGTGTCCTGCAGTTGTGAGTCACCAGTCCTCCTGGGTAGGGAGGTCTTGGAGATCCACTAACAGGACTCTAGCCAGTGTCCAGTCTATAAAGAGGAAAGTCTCTTCATGCTTCAAAAGGGAAGCCTGGTCCTGCACGACCTGACTTTGTCCTCCAGTGAATGGAACTGGTAAAAACTGAGAGGAGCCAGAGGCCGCTCCCCCTAAAATCCGAGTGGCCCCTGAGGACCAGATCCTCAACTGACCTTGAGAAAACAAAACTTGGCTAATCTGGGCTAACTGTATGGACTTAAACACCCAGAAGGAATGTATAACCAAAAGATAAGTAATCATTATATTTCCTTTAAAATCTGAGAGGTTGTGCCTCCAAACACTAGATTTTAAGTCATTTAAAGTTTTATGAGATCTGTTATTATCAAATAGTAAAGTTTCCTCTTTCAATTTAAGCAACTACCTAAGGGAAAACTCACACCATGATTATAGAAATTTCCTGGAAAGCAGATGCTGAGTCCAGACACCATGGCCAAATGAACAAAAGGAGAAGCCCAATAATGGATGCTTCAGAACCCCTCATTGAGAAATTCTAATGGACTTTTAAGTTGGACATTTAATTCACCCTGTTCCTCTCCCAGTTCCCTGCCTAGAAAATGTACCTAGCTACTTTTGCCTTCACAGGCATTGGTCAAGGATTTTGTGCTCTCTGTAACTATACTTTTGGGGGTCTTTTAGATAGGTCCACTGAGCAGGGATACCCCAGTCACCACCCCTTATGCCCCTTTTCAGCATGGAAGAAGTCAGAGTGGTCAGCGCCTCGATTCCCTCTTGGCAATTGGGGTAACCTCCTCAGAGGGTATGATGGTTAATCCTGTGTGTCAACTTGACTGGACTAAGGAACAAATAAGAGAAAAGGGATGTTTGGATTGGACCACCTCAACCCGGATGGCCCACCCCAAATGTGGGCATTACCTTCTACCGGCAGGCTGTATAAAAGGCCACGGCAGAAGGAGCTGGCCCCTTTTTTTCTCCTGCGGCTTGCCTCTCTCATCTGGTGAGTTTGTCTTGCTGCTGTGATCAACCTTTCGGATCCCAGCGTGTACTGAGACCGGCAGATCTCCTGGAATCAATTCGGGCCTTCAGCACTAGATTGGGACTACTGAGACATCCAGCCTTGTGGACTGAGCAGTTCCCTGGATTCTCTCGGCCTTTCCAGTGTGGTGCAGCTACTGTTGGACTCCTTGAACTCTGTCACGTGAGCAAATCAATAAATTGTATATAGCTATATATTCGTCCTGTTACTTCTGTTTCTTTAGAGAACCCTGACTAATACAGAGGGTAATGTGATAAAAGTAGGAGCTAAAAATTGTCTAGGCAGTTTAGGGTCAAGACCCACCAAAGAGCCAGTTTCTTTCTCAGCTGAGAGTTGAGGACTTCCTGGATCTGCCAGTGGATTTATCCTTCTGGTTGCTCTGACTAGTGGCTCATGCATCCTTAACTCACTTGTCATATTTATTGACCAATAGGTAAATTCCATTAAAATGGTACTAAGGACCCAATACAACACCCCCCCCAGAAGAGATTATTCCATCTTGGAAACACCAACTGTGGTTGATCTTGTGAACTTCCTTCAAGTTTTTGAAGGCCACATAATGAGTGGGAGAAATGAGTTATGACCCCAGGTTTTCCTCATTCTGCCTGACCCCCTACCAAGTCCTCAATACACGTTGATGTCGTGAACTTGGTAACATTATTAAAGGCCTCTGGTCACAACAGTTTATTAACTACACCTTGACCCTTGGTTCTCAAATTGTCTCCCTTAACTCTATCCACCCACAGGTTATACTAGCTTTGTTTCTCAGGTGTGGTCTAAGCTAAAGTCCATTTTTTATCCAGCCACATGGGTCACCTGGGGCATCCTCTGCTTCCTGGCCCTCTTCTGCCTTTTTCTTTTAAGGTGTCTGTTTTGCTTTGCCCACAGCCAATGCCAGGTCAAAAAAACAATGGCCCAGGTCCTCTCGGCAATGGTCAATAGGGACTCCGCATGTGCCCCTCCCAATGAGGCAATTCGCGTCTGGCTCTCATTCATCCACAATTCATGGGAATGAGCTTGTCTCTCCCCTCCACGGTACTGCTCCTGGCCTCTTCCCTCGGTGGCTGGTTAGTCAATGACGGGTAAAACCCTGCAAACCAGGGCAATCTAAGACAGGCACAGTCAGATGTCGGAATGCCAGAGGTGGGGCCCACAAGTTTCGGGCACAGCACCTGAACTCCCACTCCGACTGCCCCTCATGCAAAATTAAATTCAAATGCAGTAGCCTATACGCTGAGAATTATGCAGTGCTCCTGCACGGAGCTTGTCCCTCATCAACCTAACCTGCCCTAGCAGGTGACCATACAAACAGCTGAGTCATAGACCTGGGCTAATCACAAGGCGACATGATGACTGCACTAAGAGGAGAGCGGGATGCGAACAGTTTATAAACCCTAAACCCTACTCCCAATAAATGAGTCTGTGGCAGCTCACCTTCTGCCTGCTTTCACCCGACTCCCAGGGTCTGTGTGTTGACTCCGTGCCTTTCGCCCCATTTTGTTCATGGTCAGACCACAAAGTTCCCCGACAGGCCTGGGGAATTGACAACAATTCACCTCAAATAGGGTTCCAACACAGACCAAAGTAAGGATTTCACCAATGTCCAACTTGCTAAACCAATGAGTTTATGGTATTACTTACAGGAGCATGGGCAATCTCTATTGTTTGCTTTTTTGTTTTGTTTTTTGTTTTGTTTTGGTCTTTTTGAGACAGGGTCTTCCTGTAGCCCCAGCTGGCCTGGAACTCACTATGTAGACCAGACCAGGCTAGCCTTGAACGCACAGAGATCCACCTGTCTCTGCCTCCCCAGTGCTAGGATTAAAGGCATTTGGCACAATGCATGAGTAAATATTTTGTTTTATTTTATTTTACTTTATGTGTCTGAGCATAATGCCTGCATGTAGGTAAGTGTACCCATGTTGTACAATGCCTTCAGAGGTCAGAGGAGGGCACTGGATCCCCTGGAACTGGATTTACTGATGGTTGTCAGCCACTTTGTGGGTGCTGGGAATCCAACCCTCTGCAAAGAGCAACCAGTGCTCTTAACCACTGAGCCATCTCTTTTGCCCCTCTGTTTGGAATTTTGAAGAACTGCTGGTCCATGTTAGAAGCAAAGCTGAAGAAGTTGTATGCTACATTTTAATTTGAGCATGCCACAGTGTGCCTGTGGAGATCAGAAGACAACTTGCAGGCAGGAGTTGGGTCTCTCATTCCTCCATGTGGATCCCAGGGAAGGGATCAAACTCAACTCCTCAGGCTTGAAGACAGATGCCTTTACCCACTGAGCCATTGCACTGGTCCCAAGAAGATGGATTCTGACATCAGCAAAGGATGTTGGCAGTAACAGCAATGACAGCAAAAGGATTTAGATGCACTCACCAATAAGAAGCCAAAGCAGGCAGGCAAAAGCAGCTTTGCTTTCCCCTTAGATCCCTTTATATCTTGGCTTCTACTAGAAAGTGCCTCCTACTCGGAAGGATACCTTCTTCCCTCAGTCAGTCCTTCCTGGGAATACTCTCTCAGACTCTCCAAGTCTGACTTCCCAAACATAAGATGTCTTCTATTGGCTCTCCTTGCAGCAATATGTCACAGGAAACCCCAGAAATTTTCAAGTTTACATTATTTCCAACTTCATGGCTACCCAAAATCTCCCTATAATATTCCCTAGCTTCAAAGTGTCACCTAACAACAGAGAGGCTAAGTCAAAATCTCCTAAAAAATAAGATATTTTAAAAAGCAAGCTCTGCCAAGGTTTTATTAAAGAATATTCTGGGTTTATTTTTTACCAGTCTGTTCTGGCATGCTTCTGGTAATATCAGAATCACCTGGATCAATGATGCCCAACATGCAGACTCTGTAGTATTTCCCGAATACTGTGCCCAATTCAATATTATTGCCACTTTAGTGATGGACACCAGTTTTTGCCAACATGGTATGGTATTCTATTTCAGATTTTCTTAAAGCTGGGCAGTTGTTGGCGAGGATGACCAACCTGGCCTTGCCCTGTCTGATCATCTTCAGAGTCTGTTTGTGCCCCAGCACGTACTTCCCATGTACTTTTTGTAAAAAGCTGGAGTCTGCAGTTGACTCCAGGGACTTTTTTGTCTTCTTTGTGGCCGCCATCTTCCTGCCTTAGGTGCTCATGGCCCCCAACCAAGAGCAGCCACCAAGATGGCCTGGAAATGAGAAAGAAAATAAGGTACTTTTTTAAAGAGGAGAACTAAGTTTTAAAATTTCATTTTACAAAGGAGGCTTAAAGTCTCAGAAATTTCAGCTGAGCAGAATAGAGTGGTGCACCGTTGTCACTCAGTACTAGGGAGGTAGAAGCAGGAGGGCCAAAAGTTCAAGGGAGGTAAAGGTCAGTCTGGAGAGAGTGGAGAGATGGCTCAGCAGTTAAAAGCACTGGCTGCTCTTCCAAAAGATCCCAAATTAAGTTCTCAGCACCCACATGGCAACTAACAACCATAAATATAAAATAATCTTTTTTTTTTTTTTTTTTTTTGCATGGCCCAGTGTTTAAGACCACTGGTTACCCTTGCAGAGGACCCAGATTCAACTCCCAGCACCCACTGTTCTTAACTCCAGTTCCACGGCGATCTGATGCCCTCTTCTGACCTCTAAGGGCATTGCAGGACATGAATGCACTTAAACACATGGAGCCAATACACTCAAACACACAGGACAAATGGGGCTAGAGCAATAGCAGACGACTTGGTTCCCGGAAGCCATAAGGCAGCATAAGGCAGTGCCAATAACTCCAGTTCCAGAGGACCCTCTTCACATGGTGCACTTATATACATACAGGTAACACACTCATACATGAGTTAATTTGTTATTTTGGGGTGGGTGCTTTTTGAGACAAGGTCTCCCTGTAGCCCCAGCTGGCCTGAAACTCGCTCTGTAGACCAGGCTGGCCTTGAATTCACATAGATCCGCCTGCCTCTGCCTCCCCAGTGCTGGGATTAAAGGCATGCACCACTACGCCCAACATGAGTCCATTTTTTTATGTGTGTAAAAGTTTTGCCTCCATGTATATTAAGTGCATCACATGCATGCAATTCCCACGGAGGCCAGAAGAGGGAATCCCCTCTAACTGGAGTTATGGATAGTAGCCACCTTGTGGGTGCTTGGGAATGAACACCAGTCCTCTGCAAGAGCAGCCATTGCTCCTTATCACCGAGCCATTTATCCAGCCCTTATAATTAAATTCTAAAAATTAAAAAAGGACAAATATGGGCTCAGGAGGAAGGTCAGCTGGAAAAGTGCTTACCATGTAAGCAGGAAGACCTGATTTCCAACCTCGGAAACCCACAATAAAAACCCAGGCATGCTGGTTTCTGCTTGTAATCTCAGGGCTGGGGAGCCAGAGACTGGTGGATCCCCTGGGTATACAGACGAGGCAGTCTAGCTAACACAGTATGGGGCCACAGTGCAGTGAGAGACCCTGTCTCACAAAACAAAGTGGACAGGGAGCCCGAGGAACACCAAAGATTCGCCTCTGGCTTCCACACGAATGTATACACACACACACACACACACACACACACACACACACACAAATAAATAAATAAATAAATAAATAGTCTGCTGAAAAGAAATTAAAGAGCCAATCAATTACATATGTTTCTAGCTTTTTTTCTGTTCCCTCATACAAGAATGCACGTGGACAAAATGTAGGGGACCGAGATCAAGAAGAACTCATTTGATGATAGAAGTCTCGGAGGGCGACACAGTAGCACAATTTTTGGTTTGGAGGTCAGTGCAGGGAAGCCAAGGAAACCAGCCGCCAAGGAAACGCGCCAACGTCGCGGGCCAGGCCCGGGACACAAAGCCCTGCGGGGGGGTGACGTCATCGGGCTCGCCCACTGACGCTGCGCGCCGGAGACGCCAGGAGGGTTCTGGCGGTGCCGGCGCCATTTTGCCGGAGCCTGCGAGCTGGTGGGAGTGGAGTGCAGCGGCCGTTGTCGCCCTCGCGTTCCTCCTCCCTACAGTCCAGACCGCGGGGGTGACTAGGTCGTCGGCCCTCGAGCCGAGACTTGTCTTTTTCTTAGTTCTGGGGAGCTGCTGGCCGACATGAGCGATATCGAGGAGAACAACTTCGAGGGCAGAGTGAGTACAAAGCCGCGGGAGCCGTCTTCGGCGGCGGCCCGATGCTCGGGGTCTCTCGGGTACCAGAGCGGTTGGTCGGTCGGGCGAGGTTGCGGGCGTCCTGAGAGGCCCGCGGGAGCCACCTGGAAGGGCCAGGGCGAGTGCGTCCTCCCGTCCCAAGATGGCCTCTGGGGCCCCTAGCCTCCCCCGACGCCCCGTTGCCCGCAGCGCTCGTTGGTGGCGGCTGATGGTGCCCGGCCTGGTCCTATCCTCTCCTGTCGCTCCCTTTCCCCTCAGCTTCCCATCTCTGCTCCGAGGTGCGGGTCCCCGGCGCGGTGGGGCAGGAGGCGGCGGGGCGCTCCCTCCGGCCGGATAGTGGTAGGTGCTTCCTGCGGTGGCATCTCTGGCGACCCGGCCGTCGAAGCGGGGTCTCGGGTGGAGAGTTTGCGGGGCTGTTGTGTGTTGTCCGGGCGGGGAAGGAAGCGCTGGCGTGGGTCTAGCTGGGGCTGTGTCTCCTTGGCTCTCTGTTGCAGTGAGCGGCCGCGTCTCCGTCGGAACCGGCGGCGGTGCGTCTATAAAGGCGAAAGCCTTGAGGTTGAAGGTGGGACGAGCCTAAGGAAATGGTTAGTCAACGACCGCACCGACCTTAAGCGGGGCTCAGACGGAGCTGTGAAGGGAAAACTACGCAGGAGCCTTTTTTCCTTTCCTGTCCTCTTTCCTTTCACTGGGAATTGAATGTGGAAATGCCGTGACGCCTGTTCTTGTTGGGTGCTTGCTTTCTGTCTCAACTTCTAATGCTTTCTTTCCTCTGACCTTTCATCTAAAACCAGACCGACTCCTTTACAGGTTTTTACTGTTAAACTTTCAAGACATCTTACATAACTGAACGACTCTCATGGCTCCTTATTTAAAAAATAGCTAATCAGTGTAATTTCCAAAAGTCTACCCGAAAATTACTAGCCCTTCCTCCCCCCATTTCTCCTATCACCACTCCTCCAGGAATGAGGGCTCCAGGTTTTCGTTCTTTGGAGTTGGATGAATATAAACATCACACAGAATTCATAATCCTCAGCTTATCTAGGTTAGAACGTTTATCATCGATCTTTGAGCTTGATTTCCATAGGTACCTAGTTAGTGGAAAGTGAAGGGAGTGTGGAGTGTGTTCAGTGAAACCATGAAAAGAAAACAAAAACCCCAGGCAACACGCTCTGGCGGCGTTGGTATTTATTCTAGTCTCCAGGGGGAAAGATTAAAGAAAAAAAGCGCTTGAGGATTGTCCCCTTTGCAGATTCAAACTGTTTTCAAATTAGAAGGTTGATATATTTTAGGCTTTTGGTTTTTATGCTTTTTTTTTCTTTCTTTTTAATGCCTTAGGGTAGGGCCAAAACTACCTTTAACTTAGATTGGATTATTTGAAGGAAATTGTGTAGTCGATAGAGGTGAGCCTGCTTACTGTTTTAGGATTATGTTTTGTCCCAACAAAACCTTTTATTTGAGATTGTGAAATAAGGATGCTTGGAGATAGTGGTGTTTGGGTGATTAGGGAAAGGAAATTTTCCATCATTTAAAAAAAAAGATTCATGGGGGCTGGAGAGATGGCCTAGCGGTTAAGAGCCCCGACTGCTCTTGCAGAGGACCCGGGTTCGATCCCCAGCACCCACATGGCGGGTGGCTGAGAACCGTCTGTAACTCCAGTTCCAGGGGAATCCAAGACCCTCTTCTGACCTCCGCGGCATTGCACAACACGGGTGCACAAACCTACATGCAGACAGTACATTCATACACAAAGAAAAATTAATTTTAAAAATTAAAAAAAAAAGATTTAATGCTTGGTTTGGTTTGTGTGATTTGCACTACTTGTGTTCCTTTGATGCCTTTGGCTCTTTCTAATTACAAATTAGAAGGAACACTAGAGAATCACTTATCACCTTACCCTCTAAAAAATGTTTAAGGTTCCCAACCACTTTTCAATTAAAATCTATTTAAGGCATTAGCATCTAGTTAACAAAAAAGGGGGGGTTAGCACCCCCCTCTGCTGTTTGTATAACAAATATTTTTTCCCAAATCAATAGACTGACTCATTCACATTTTCAGATTCACTTACATCTTAAGATGTAGCAGTCTTTTGTTTTGATTTTTCTTTTCTTTTTTTTTTTTTTTTTTTTGAGTTGTAAGTAAAGAATTAGAAAAATGCAGGCTGGGCATGGTATCAGGCTGCTCTCTGTGAGTACCAGGCCAGCTGAAGCTACAAGATCCTGTCTCCAAAGAAAAAGGATTAGAAAAGTGCTAGGTGTTAGGGGACTGAAGAGTTGGCTCAGTGGTTAAGAGAAACAGAGGACCCCAGTTTGATTCCTAGCACCCATTTGTTAACTCCCGTTCCAGGGAATCTGATGCCCTCTTCTGACCTCCATGGGCACTGCATGCACCGGTGCATTTAACGAACAGGCAGGCAAAACAACTCAGATACAAAAAGTAAAAAATAATCTGGGCATGGAGGTGCAAGCCTTTAATCCCAGCACTTGGGTGATAGAGGCAAGCCGATCTCAGATCAAGGCCAGCCTGGTCTAAGTAGCGTGTTCCAGGCCAGCTGGGGCTACAGGGAAACCCTGTCTCAAAAAGATAATCAATCAATCAACCAACCAAAAGCTTGAAGGTTTTCCTGTATTTTTTTTGTCCTATTTGAGCTGAGCTGGGAATGGAACCCAGGGCTTTGTATGTTCTATGTGAGTGATCTACAACTGAGTATAATCCTCAGCCTGTTTCTTATAGTGTTTTGTTTTTAAAAACTGGTTATTTTTTTTTCCTACTGACCATAAACCAGTTAAGAAATTAAAATTTTTTTTTATTTAATTTTATTTATTTCTGTATGTGTATGAATGTACTGTCTGCATGCAGGTCTGTGCACCCGTGTCGTGCAATGCCGCGGAGGTCAGAAGAGGGTGTCAGATTCCCCTGGAACTGGAGTTCTCCTGGAATTGGAGTTTCAGACAGTTTTCAGCCACCATGTGGGTGCTGGGGATCGAACCCGGGTCCTCTGTAAGAGCGGTTGGTGCTCTTAACCGCTAGGCCATCTCTCCAGCCCCCAAGAAATTTTATATAATACAACTGGTATGCCCTTTTTTCTTTGTATCTAAAAATGTCCAGCCAGGCGTGGCCCACACCTTTAATCCCAGCACTCGGGAGGCAAAGATAGGCGGATCTCTGTGGGTTCAAGGCCAGTCTGGTCTACAGAGTGAGCTCCAGGACACTTGGTACTAAAAGGGAGACCCTATGTCAAAAATACAAAAAAAAAAAAAAAAGGGGGTCTTGGGTTAAACAGTCCTAAAAAAAACTTTGACAGGTGTCAGTATTTAAGTCTTGGGATTATCAGAGATGTTTTTGAAGATTATTAATCTAGCTTTTGGTTGTTTTCCCCTCTGTAGGTATTCTTTATTGAGAAGATTGCATCTGATACTTAAAAGTACAGTTTCAGGGTACTTGCTAATCTCATCTCAGGAAAAGTATTTAAAATTAGGTGGAAGCTTTCTAGAGTCAGACCAAACATTGAAAAAAAAACTACAATTATTCCATATATTTTCCACATTTTAGAATCTAATTGCTCGTGACAATTTTGTAAGGGCTGTTAGCATTTTAGAAGTTGAGCTTATCTTTGTGAAGAATACATTTTAATTTTACTTCATTATCTCAAGCCATTAAGAGATTTCTACTAAAAGTATTCAAACCATTTAGAAAGGCTTCCATTTAACAAGACTGGAGTTAAAGTAAAGTTAGAAAAGAAAAGGATTATTGACAGAATTCTGGGGAGTGAGTTTGTTTGTTTGTCTGCCTCCAGAGTGCACCACTACACCCCGCTAGATTTCTGTTTTAAGTAAAGCAAGGTGAATTGAACATCTATTTTCTTCCTTTTTAAAAGCAAGGACTACTTAGATATTTTCAAGGGGAAAAGGACTTGTAGTCTAATTTGAGATGATTGACCATTCAGATCTGAGGTTAAAAAAATGCTGTTATTGCTGGGCATGGTGGCTCATGCCGTTAATCTCAGCACTGTGGAGGCAGAGGCAGGTGGATCTCTGTGAGTTCAAGGCCAGCCTGGTCTACATAGCAAGCTCCATGCCAGCTGGGACTAAAGGGAGACCCTGTCTCAAAAAGACCAGAAGAAAAAAAAATGCTATAATCAAGGGGCTGGAGAGATGGCTCAGCAGTTAAGAGCACCTGATACTCTTGCAGAGTACCCAGGTTTGAGTGTAACACTCGAAACTCCAGTTCCGTGGGAATCCAGTACCCTCCACAGGCATTGCAAGACGGTGCACTTATGTACATGCAGATAATACACTCGTACACAAACAATAAATGAGTTTTTAAGTGCTATAATCATTGCTGTATGACAGCATTAGTAAGGAATTCAGAAAAATTCAGCTGAACAGTTTTGGGTTTAAGAATGGGAAAGTCACTGGCTCTTATGATTGGGGAATGGAGTGCTGATTGTATATGATTTTGTATAGCAGTGAGTACTGTAATAGTGACAGATAAAATTGACTGTACAATCAGAAAATGGAAGGTTTTCAATTACAGATTTAGGAATTTGGACTTAATCCAGCAAACAGTAAGGAGCCATTAGTGAATTCTATATTCTGGGAGGTGAATACCAAAAGGAATTTAAACAAAGACCAAAAGGATTGGTATGTGGAAAAATAACTTGAAATAGTTAATGAAGGGAATGGGGGCGCATTGTTGGGAATGAATAAAGCCATTTTCAAGGGATATAGGAAAATAATTTTACCATTAAAGCAAATCGGCCCAAGAAACAATTTGTGGCATATTTACCAAGCTGATACAGTAGAAACAGAAAATGTCCCTTTGGTTCTGTTTTTTGTTTGTTTTTGAGGTAGCCTGATTAAGATAGCCTCCGCCCACCTTAGAGACAAGATCCTTTTGCCCCAGTTTCTACTTGATAGGATTGCAGGCATGTACCACTGCATCCCATTGAAAATACCCTTTTAGAGCTGGGGGTGAGGTGGTTTGTGTGTGTTTTCCTAAGACAAGGGCTCATTACGTAGTCTTGGCTGGCCTATAGCTTACAGAGAGCCACCTGCCTCTCCTTGCTGAATGCTGGGATCTATTTGTCATCTTAATAATAAAGGTGTAGGGTGTTTTGGTGAACACGTTTAATATCAGCACTCAGGAGGTAGGCAGGTGGATCTTTCTGAGTTCTAGGACAGCTGGAACTACAGGAAGGCCCTGTCTCAGAAAGACCAAAAAAAATAATAAAGGTAAATAATTGATGGTTTGTAAAATTTAGCCTCCCCAAACTAGCTGTTTTCCTTATTGTTTTTCAGTCTTTGTCTTCTTGAAGATTTAAAATATTTTATAAAGACTGCTAGAGTTATTTTCCTTGATATGAGCTGCTTGGATAATAAAAGTGAGGCATGAATTCACCTGTGTAATTGTAATTAAAACTTGTACTTAGGGGCTGGAGAATACAGCTCAGTGGATAAAGCATTTGCTACACAACCATGAAGACCAACTTGCATCCCCAGCAACTATGTAAAAGGCCAGGCTTGGCAATATATGCCTATAATCCTGGTGCTAAGAGATAGAGACAGGATCCTCAGGGCTCTCTTGCCACCAGTCAGTCTAACCAGTAGGCAAGTTCCAGGTTCACTGAGAGACACTTTCTCAAAAAATATGGTGGCTTTGGGTGTGTTGGCATGTGCTTTCATTTCAGTCTCAGCACTTGGCAGGCAGAACCAGGCAGTTCTGAGATGGAGGCCAGCTGATGCTACAGAGAGGTCCTGTCTCAAAAAATAATAAGGTGGAGAGTGATAAAAAGACATCTGACTTTGGCCTCTGGCCTTCACAGGTATTCCTGTGCACACACAGTTGTATGTATTAGTGGGTTAACACATGGAAAAGATAGTTTGGCTTGTGTCCCCACTACTTAGGAGGGAAAGGCAGATTAGATAGATAGAAGCCAGCCAGGGTTATACAGAAAGAGATTGTTTCACAATAACAGAGGGAGAGGGAGGGGGGGTTTCTTTTCCCTTCTCTGAAATTAGAAACTAGTGTTTTGTTTTGTGACAGGGTCCCCCTGCAGTCCCAGCTGGGCTGAAAAAGACTTTTCAGCTTCAGCTATTTATTTATTTATTTATTTATTTATTTATTTATTTATTTATTTATTTATTTATTTTGGTCTTTTCGAGACAGGGTCTCCTTGTAGCCTCAGCTGTCCTGGAACTCACTCTGTAGACCAGGCTGGCCTTGAACTCACAGAGATCCTCCTGCCTCTGCCTCCCAAGTGCTAGGATTAAAGGTGTGTGCCACCATGCCTGGCAGCAATTTAATTTCATATACTTTATCACATCAACCTGTTTTTTGTTTTGTTTTTTAAGGGTAGAACAGGGGCTGGAGTGATGACTCAGCAGTTAAGAGCACTCGCTGCTCATCTAGAGGACCCAGCTTTATTTCCCAGCACCCTCTGGCCTCTGAGGGCATCCACAGACAAGTACACATGAATAAATCTTGAAAGGGGAGATGGGCTGGGCATGGTGGCGCACGCCTTTAGACCCAGCCCGTGGGAGGCAGAGGCAGGTGGATCTTTGTGAGTTCAAGGCCAGCCTGGTCCACAGAGTAAGTTCCAGGCCAGCTGAGGCTACAGGGAGACCCTGTCTCAAAAAAAAAAAAAAAAGAAAGAAAGAAAGAGAGAGAGAGAGAGAGAGAAAGAAAAGGGAAAATAGGATTAAGAGGACTTCCATATTTTAAAATGAACTACATATTGCCTTGATATATTCGCCAAATGGACTTTTTTTCCAGTTTTATATAGAAGAAACACTATTATTGTGAAATTAAAATGCTAAAGCTATACACCTATAATAATACATTTTATTGAAATTCTTGAAGGTAGTACTAAATGCACATTTCATGATGTAAAGAATGAAGTGACTCAGCTGCTTAAAACTACTGATTTGGAGGGTTTACTATGTGCAACATTTAATATATAAACACATTACAGGCCAAAAAAAAAAAAAAAAAGAGGGCCAGTAAAGTGGTTCAGCTGTTAAAGGCATGTGCCACCAAGCATGCTAACCCAGGATCAGTCCCCTGAACCCATGTCATGGAAGAAGAAAACTCACTCTTCCATATGCCTGCCATGACACGCACATACACCCCAATAAGTGCAAATAAATGTAAAAGGGTAAAGTTAGGCAGGCATGTTCGTCCCTGCCTATAATCCCAGCACTCATAAAGTGGAGGCAGTTCAAGGCAGTTCAATTCTGCAAGGAATTTTGTCTCTAAATAGTAATAATCATAATAATAATAAGGACCTTGTCTCTATATTATAATAACAACTAACTGTGGTGGTTTATGCCTATAATCTGCGCTGCAACAGAATTGCCCTGAGTTTAAGGCATAGTGAGAGTTCCAGGCTAGTCTGGACTACATAAAACATTAACTAAGAAGGAAGGAAAAAAAGTAAAGCTGTTTTTCTTGGTTCTGATAGTACTAAGCCATTTTGTGTTGGGCTTTTCAGCTTGTTAAATTGATCCAATTTGATGTTTTTGTGTTGGTCTCTAGCCCCACACCCCTACTCTCAGTTAAGAAAAGAATTAGCAAACTTAAGGAAACAGTCTTATAAAGCTGGGAGTTTTTACATTTGAGTTTTGTTTTACTGAAGGGTGCTAATTTGGTCAGTGTAAAAGGCAGTACAACTGAAGTAATTCTATCAAAATTGATAACTACAATTTTACAGGTTTGTGTGAGATGTTTGCACTTTGTACCATTCCTAAAATGAGAATACAGAGCTTTGAAGTTCTGGGCATAGTGGTCCATATCTGTAATTCCAGTATTTACAAGGTGATGAGGGACACCCCCCCCCCAAGAGCCTTGAGATCTGAAGGGATATCACAGAATTTAAATATTAGAATATTTAAGGATGAGTAATTTTGTTTTTGAAACAGTCTCACTGTGTAGGCCTAGTTGGCTTGAATTATTTTTGAAAAGATGAACTTTATCCATAGACTTAATTTTGTATGCCCAACTGACTTTATTTACCTATCCTATAACTTGGTTTAACAGCAATAAATGGCATGAATAATCAGCATAGTAGTTGCCTTGAATCTGGCTGACTAGAAACCTTTGATATTGTCAATAGGTACTTGGGCGTCATACTATGAACCCTGAGGCCTTTGTAAAATGTAAATATCTGGGTGTGGTGGTGCACACCTTTAATCCCAGCACTTTGGAGGCAGGAGCAGGTGGATCTCTGTGAGTTCAAGGCCAGCCTTGAACTCCCCTAGAGGGAGCTGTAGGCCATCTGAGACTAAAGGGAGACCCTGTCTTAAAAAGACCACCCCCCCAAGAAAAAAAACCATAAATATCCTTATGCTAAGTGATACTTTCAGGTGTCTTGACAGATTTAGTAGGACAGAAGTGAAAGTTAAATTTTAATAATCAAGTGAGGAAGAAATTGGAAACAGGAAAATTGGAAGGCCAATAGTGAAAGGAAATGTGATTCTTTGTTGGTCCCAAACCACCCCCCCCCTTTTTTTTATTTAAGGTCTCTTGTAGCCCCACAGGCTTGTAACTTGCTATTATAGACTAGGCTGGCCTGCATCTCACAGAGATCAGCCTTTCTCTGCCTCCTGAGTGCTGGGATTAAAGGTGTGTGCTACCACACCCTTGTCCCTTTCTTTAAGTGAACTGCCACATACACATGTATATAATATAGTCTTAGCCGGGCGTGGTGGCGCACGCCTTTAATCCTAGCACTTGGGAGGCAGAGGCAGGCGGATCTTTGTGAGTTCAAGGCCGGCCTGGTCTACAGAGTGAGTTCCAGGACAGCTGGGGCTACAGAGAGACCCTGTCTCGAAAAGAAAACAAAAAAAAAAAAAAACCAAAAAAAATAATATAGTCTTTATTTTGTTGTTATTCATTAAAGGTGTGAGTGACTAGACTTGAAAGAAAGGTATTTTTCCCTTGAAACCAAGGCTCTGTCATCTAATTCATACAGACTTCTACTAGTTTTCTCATCTTCTAGTATTATGAAGACACGACTGGCTCTTAGAATTTGGATTTAGTTGCTATTTATTGGCTTTAATATACTCAAGCCATTTTAGTCCATATAAACTTTCCTTGCAGGAAGGAGAAAGGACGTATTATAGCCCATGCTGGTCTCCAACTTGTTCTGTAGTCAAGAATGACTTTGAACTGGTTTTCCTGCCTCAACCTCCCAAGTGCTAAGATTGCAGGCTTGTGCCACCACACCCAAGTGCTAGGTTTCAAAGGTTGGGCTTTATGCATTCTAGCTAGGTAAGCACTTCCAGCAATTGAGCTATGTTCCCAGCTCTAAATTTGTGTTCTCTACATTTGAAATCATTTTACTCTAGCTTTTTGAACATTACAGATTGTCAGGATACATGAGCTGGCAGGTTTGTTGTCAACATTTAAATTTTTTACCAAAGTATTATAAATTTTACAGATAACTTTTCAGTTGTGGCATGAGTTTAAATTTGGTTTTAAGTGCTAGTTACTAAACCATTTATGATGAAACTTTTCAAAATTTTCAGGCTTTAGAGAGTGTATAGACATTGTAGTATTAGAACTATCTGTGGGCTGGAGAGATGGCCTAGCGGTTAAGAGCCCCGACTGCTCTTGCAGAGGACCTGGTTTCCGTCCCCAGCACCCATATGGCGGCTGAGAACCTCCAGTTCCAGGGGAATCCTACACTCTCTTCTAACTTCATCGGCATTGCACGACATGGGTGCACAAACCTGCATGCAGACAGTACATTCATACACATAAAAAAAAGGATTGTTTGCAGCTTGGTTTAAGAAGAGACTTGGAAGTGTTTGTTCACCTTACAGAGAAGTGTCTTATTGTATCTTAGTGCCTGTGCCTCTCTTTGGAGCATATGATAGAAATTCGCTAGTACTTGTAGAAATCACCACTTTTATAAAATTCTAAGAAGATACTTAGGAAGTTGTTTCCCATGCTTGTAACTTAGAGGTTTAAATAATATAAATTTGCCTTTATTAACCTGGCAGCATTTACCTGTACTTAATATTTAAAAGGTTTATAATATAGCTGGGCATGGTGGCGCACGCCTTTAATCCTAGCACTTGGGAGGCAGAGGAAGGCGGATCTTTGTGAGTTCAAGGCCAGCCTGGTCTACAGAGTGAGTTCCAGGACAGCTGGGGCTACAGGGAGACCCTGTCTCGAAAAGACAAAACAAAACAAAAGGTTTATAATAATGATCTCTACCTGTAATGAATTTTAAGTGCTAAACCTATATACTTTTTTCCTTTCATCTATAATATACTGAGCTTATTGCTTACTCATGTTACATGCAACTCATGATTGCATGTAACAATCACTAAAACTTGTTTAAATGAGTTGTGCTTTGAGAACTTTATGCCTGGCTTCTGGTTTATAGTATAAAATAGACTGGAACCTTACTTAAGATTTCCGTTAAAATCTGTGATAAAAATACAAGTCTTCCTGCCCATTTCAGCTAGGCAGCATATTGTAAATGGTTGTTGGAGCCAGTAGTTGGGGTACTGAGGAGTTCGTAGAATCCTTTCAGTGAGACAGTTTAAGAGCAGGTTGGTCCACCGGGCGTCTTTAATCCTAGCAGATGCAGGTGGTTCTCTATGAGTCGCAGGCCAGCTGAGGCTACAGGGAGACCCCGTCTCAAAAAGACAAAAAAAAAAAAAAAAACAGGTTTGTCTAGTAAAATAAGGAGGCAGATACCACCTCTTGCTAGCATTTTATTTTCCTGATTAGAATTTAGGTTTCTGAATTCTAAATATCCTTTATGAATTTCCTTATTGAAAAAATTAAAACTTGCCAGGTATGGCAGCACATACTTGTTGGCCGTCTTTCTGTGTAGACAGCCACCAGCTGTGGTGGCCATATTTTTGCTATTACACTAAAATATTTCTGAAATGTATTTAATTTCATGTTCATGAGTTTTTTATGACAAATTTAGGATAAAGGAGTTACAGCTAAGAGAACTGTTCTTTACCTTGAATTGGTCTATAAAGGAATATGGTTTAGGTTCCTAGAAATAGGAGAGATCAGACAACAAAACTTTAGATATTTGTGACACCTGATGTTAAGAAAACATTAAGCTGCTGAACTAGGGATATAGGTCAGTGGTACAGTGCTTGCCCAGCATGCAGCAAGCTTTGGAGTCAATCCTCACCACTGCCAAAAAAGGAAAGCCTTAAGAATGTGTTGGTTTTTTTTTTTTTTTTTTTTAAGGTACCCTGCCATTTCTTAATGTTTTGTTGCTACTCCAGTTAGTTTTAGTGGGTTATTTATTTTAATCTCCAGTAACTATTATCATAGTAAAACTAAAGGTTTATAGTGTGTAGAGCAAAGCCTTCTGACATTTATGTTTAACAAAGGCTGTGGTGACGTTCATAAATATTATAAATCACTGTTGTTCAACAGCAGTTAAGTGAATATAATGTCAGAGAATCCCTTTCTTAGAAAGGAAGGCCAAAAAAAGGGAAGAAATTCTTTGGTTCAATTGCTGAACTAGTCTTTGAGGACTTCAATTATAAGCAAAGTTAGTAATTTCATTTTTCTTTTAAGTACTGGAAATGTTGCTCCGGGCATCTCTCTAGGAATTTAGTAGTTTAAGATAAAGACTTAGCTCTAGGTAGCTAAGGGAAAGGTTGGCATTGAACAAGAAGATAGATGTCTCAGTTTTGTTTCCATCTGAAAAATAATGGGTAACAGTTCTTGATAAGTAAGTCTTTTGATATTAAACTTTCAAGGAAAGGGGCCAGGGATATAGCTCAGTTGGTAGAATGCTTGCCTAGCTCTAGGTCCTAGGTTTCATCCTCAGCAGTGCATATAAGCATGGTTGTACATGTCAGTGTGCTTGAGAGGCAGAGGCGGAGGTGTGTGGTAAGTCTTACTGCATAAATGAAAATTGGTATGCTGGCTGGGCCTGGTGGTGCACACCTTTAATCCCAGCACTTGGGCGCCAGAGGTAGGCGGATCTCTGTGAGTTCAAGGCCAGCATAGTCATATAGCCAGTGGGGCTACAGGGAGACCCTGTCTCAAAAAGACAAAAAAGAAAAGTGATATGATTGTGAGATTGGGGTTATTATTTACAGTTATAACCAAGTCTTAAGTGGAGGGAAAAACCAAATTGTCCATTCTATATTAGTTTGAGGATCTCATTGAAGTTAAACAC
Source organism: Rhizomys pruinosus (assembly GCA_009823505.1). Lineage (NCBI taxonomy): Eukaryota > Metazoa > Chordata > Mammalia > Rodentia > Spalacidae > Rhizomys > Rhizomys pruinosus. The sequence goes on along the minus strand of VZQC01013770.1, from coordinate 1,667,698 downwards.
TTTTTGATCAGTTATAAATTATTTTATTTGAAAAGTTTTGATGTAGAACTTATTTTTTCAAAACCAGTTCTGGCATGAAGGAGATGTACATTTCCTATCAAAATACACACAGGTGTTCCTGAAGGGAGGAATGCAAGTACACATAAATAAATAGTATGAAAGCAATAAAAATGGGATTGAAGATAGCTATTATGATAGTTGGACTTTATAGGTAGGAATTTACAAGCCAAAGTGGGGAATGTTAGAAACTTGGTGCTTCCTATTTTCCTTTAGTTTTTATGTGCTTGTTGGTCTTTAAAACATATCTATCTGGTTAATCAGAATGAGTAAAAATAATAGCCAAAATTGGGAGAAGGTGTTTGTAATTTGGCTAAGTTTTTATGTCTTTGATCTTTGGGATGTGTGCTATAAATGAGACTTTTAGATAGTTGTGGGTGACTGTTTTGGTCTTAGATGCTTTGCTTTTAAACTATACCTAGATTTCTTAGTGTGGCTTATTGAAAGCTTATTCTAAGATCAGTAAGAGTTTTCAGGTTATAAAATATAGTGGAAAGTATTTAGGTGGGGGGAAATTATAGTTGTTAGATTATGTTTAAAGTATATATTAAAATTGTTCACTTTAGGGACTAGACTGAAACATAAAAGGGGAGGAGGGTAAAAAGTGTGGTTAAAAAACTTAGAGAAATTCAGTAAATTCTTTGTTAGACTACACTTTTGAACATTTTTAAAGACTATAAAATGGTTTTTTTTTTAATAAACTAGTTATTTGCACTTTACCTGCTGGCCTTTCCATTTGGTAGATAACATTCTGAACTCCAGCAGAGTTTTATAATCCCCACGTGCTTAAATATACTAAATGTTCTTTTTCCATTAAGGTTAATGTTCGTGAAGAAATTGAAGAGTTTTTTCCAAGAATGTGGAAGATAAATCAAGATAAAAGAAGGCTAATGAAAAGTATTAAAGATCAGAAAATTAAAATTGAATGGGGGAAAAAATTGAACAGAAGATTGGTCAGATAGAAGCACTTGAATATTTTTTAAGGCTATTTTGAATTGTTTGAATTGGGGAAGAATACACGAAGTATGAAAAATGAAAAACTCAATGAAGAATGAAGAGAAGTAGAAAGCAAGAGTGAAGTAGAATTAAAAGAATCTGGAAGAATGAATGGGTCCTAGGTTAAGTAAATGTATGGTTTATGTTCCAGTGTCTGTATGATCAAGTTGTAGATGAATTTGCATGATTACTTAGTTAATAGAAAATTGGTGATCTGGTTCAAGTAGGGAATTACTGAGGACAGTTAGCAGTATTAACAATGGGTTATTAATGAGCTGAAATTTTTTCTGGAGGGTATTGCCTAACCATTTGTTTTTCAGGAGCAATCAATATAAATAATTACGGTACTTTAAAATGTTAGTGTTAGGCATCTCTGTGACCAGTGCCATTTGTAATACTGTCTTCTTTGTTAGGAGTCTCGCTCTCAGTCAAAATCTCCAACGGGAACTCCTGCTCGTGTAAAATCGGAGAGCAGGTCAGGATCTCGTAGTCCATCAAGGGTTTCCAAACACTCTGAATCCCATTCTCGATCAAGATCAAAATCCAGGTAAGTTTTGTTTTGTTTTCTTTATTTTTTTTTTTATTTTATTTATTTATTTATTTATTTATTTGTTTATTTATTTTGGTCTTTTCGAGACAGGGTTTCCCTGTAGCCCCAGCTGTCCTGGAGTTCAGTATGTAGACCAGGCCGGCCTTGAGCTCTCAGAGATCTACCGGCCTCTGCCTCCAGAGTGCTGGGATTAAAGGCGTGTGGCACCACACCCAGCCATGGCTGTATTCTTTTTTTTTTTTTTTTTTTTTTTTTTTTNCCGCGGAGGTCAGAAGAGGGTGTCGGATTCCCCTGGAACTGGAGTTCTCCTGGAATTGGAGTTTCAGACGGTTCTCAGCCGCCATGTGGGTGCTGGGGATCGAACCCAGGTCCTCTGTAAGAGCGGTCGGCGCTCTTAACCGCTAGGCCATCTCTCCAGCCCAGGCTGTATTCTTTCTTACAACAGTGTCCAGAAAGTCAGCGCTGCTTTCTTAACAGCGATGGAATTTTCTGGATCTCTCTTTTTAGCTGTGTTTTGTATGGAAAGCTTACCATAGGACTCAGGATCATGAGATGGTTTTACTCGGACTGCAGAGTTTAAAAAACAGTCATTCTTTTGGCACATATGTTCATAGGCTGCTACCAATTGGTAAAGATTTTGTGTGAGAGAGTGTGTGTGTGTCTGTGTGTCTACTACAATGGCTCAGTGGTAAAGAAAGGCACATGAAGCCAGGCGTGGTGGCGCACGCCTTTAATCCTAGCACTTGGGAGGCAGAGGCAGGCGGATCTTTGTGAGTTCAAGGCCAGCCTGGTCTACAGAGCGAGTTCCAGGACAGCTGGGGCTACAAGGAGACCCTGTCTCGAAAAGACTAAAAAAACAAAAAAAAGAAAGGCACATGATAACATGACTTGATCCCTGGGGCCCATATGGTGGTAGAAGAGAACTGACTTTCGCAAGTTGCGTACAAAATTAAAACAAGCAAAACTACTGGAGCTGTAGAGGTTGCTCTGCGGTTAAGAGCACTGGCTGTTATTCCATTCCCAATACCCATATCCCAGTTAATAACTGTCCATAATTCCAGTTCCAGGGGATCTGACACCCTTTTTTGACATCTGCAGGCATTGCCCAGGTGCACTTACATACATGGAAGCAATATACTCATATACATAAAATAAAAATAATAAAATGTTAAACAAAACTAGAGGCTGCAGAGATAGCTCAGTGGTTGAAAGCACTTAAATCTTCTTGTAGAGAACCTGGATTCAATTCCCATCATCACATACTCATGTACATAAAATAAAAATAATAAAATGTTAAACAAAACTAGAGGCTGCAGAGATAGCTCAGTGGTTGAAAGCACTTAAATCTTCTTGTAGAGACCCTGGATTCAATTCCCATCATCCACATAGCAGTTACAGGGGATCCAGTGCCCTCTTCTGCCTCCCACATTGCACACATACATACATACATGTAGGAAGAACATTTATACACAAAGTGAAGAAAAGAAAAGAAAAAAGACCTGAGTGTGGTGTCACATTGGTAATCCAAGCACTTGGGAGGCAAAGGGAAGCAGATTCCATTAAGTTGCAGGGCAGCCAGGACCATGTAATGAGTTGTCTGTTTCCACCACATGGGAGGCTGAGGCAGCAGTTTTAAAGCCAGCCTCAGTTATATAGCATGACTCTTGTTTTAAATAAAGAACAAGGGGGCTGGAGAGATGGCTCAGTAGTTAAGAGCACCAACTGCTCTTGCAGAGACCCAAGTTCAATTCCCAGCACCCACATGGGGGCTAAAAACTGTCTTTAACTCCAGTTCCAGGGGAATCCGACACCCTCTTCTGACCTCCGCGGCATTGCACGACATGGGTGCACAAACCTACAAGCAGACAGTATATTCGAGCACATACAGAAATTTAAAAAAATTTAAAAAGTAGCAAGTATTCTTAACTACTGAGCCACCTTATGTCTCTAGCCACGATCTTGTATTTGTACTTAATGTTTCTTTCAAAGGTCCAGGTCAAGAAGGCATTCTCATAGGCGCTACACTAGATCCAGATCCCACTCTCACAGGAGGCGATCTCGAAGTAGGTCTTATACACCAGAATATCGACGGCGAAGGAGTCGAAGTCACTCTCCGATGTCTAATCGTAGAAGACATACTGGCAGCAGGGTAGGTGTATAAAAGTTATTAAAAACTTGGATTTTTTTTTCCCCTGAAGCATGCCTTGCTTTTATATAAGAGGAATACTCCAGAAATACACTTCAGTAAGTTGTTCTAGCATAAAAAATAAAAATGGAACATTTAAGCCAGATGCAGTGGCCCAACACTCAGGAAGCAGAGGAGGCAGAGGCAGGTGGATCTCAAGTGAGTTCAAGGCCAGCCTGAGCTATGTAGTGAAACATTGTTTTAGGTGTTTGGGATTTTTTTGTTATTGTTGTTTTAAGTGAAGGATTTCATGTTTTATGTGTGCTAATAAAGGAAATGACATTGTCTCAGCAGGCCTACATAATTATATGAGAGCTTACTGCTAGGTTCTTGCTTTTTTTTTGGCAGGTTCTTGCTCTGTAGCCATGGTTGGCTTCAAAACTGCAGCTACCATCTTGCTTCAGCTGCCTCATTACAATGATTTTAGTGGTTAAGAGCACTTGCTGCTCTTGCAAAGGACCTGGATTTGATTCTCAGCACCCACGTGGCAACTTACAACTGTCCCTTACTCTAGTTCCATGAGATCCAACACCCTCCTCAGACTTCCCATGGGCATTGCACAACACGGATGTACTTACATAAACGTAGACATACACTCCTACACATAAAATAAAAAATGATTAATATATAAAAACTGGAATTTGGGAAGAAATAACATTCAGCAATTAAAATGAAAACCATTAACTGAGATCGTATTACATCCAAAGTTTTATTTTTCTTTTCCCCTCAAGTTTTACTGTAACAAGGAAAAGGCAAGAAAATGCAAAAAGAATATGCAATAACTTTGTTTAATACTCTTAACATCTAGATTTATGATAGATTTATTTGTATATTTAGATGTTTAGTTTGGTTTAATAGCTGGCAGAGAAGCCAGTGAGATGGCTAGGTAAACTAGTAAGCCTGATAGGTCAGTCTGAGTTTGATTCCCCAGAGCCTCATGCTGGGAAGAGAAAACTGACTCCTACAGTTGTCCTTACCACCATACTTGCATCATGACACATGCATCCATACACAATAGATGATTGATTGATAGATAGATAGATAGATAGATAGATAGATAGATAGATAGATAGTGTTTTTTAGTAGCAGAGTCCAGGTTTCAACTAGGCTTCCTTATTCCAGAGCTCCTATGCTTATCTGCTGTGGTTCCTTCCACATCATAACTGACACTTAACTGTCTTGGACTATCTATATTTAATAATATTTACAATACATTTTGTGTACATTTGATTTTAAAACTCTGAATCCTGGAAACATTGAAAGGATATCCTGATAAAGGATGAAACCAGGGGTCTGAGAGATGTCTCAGTGGTTAAGAAGAGCATTGGCTGCTCATGCAGAGGACCCAGGTTTAGTTCCCAACACCCATATAGTTAGTGGCTAGCAACCCTCTAGTTCCAAGGGATCCAACATCCTCTTCTGACCTTGGGCGCATTGGGTGACAGGAGTGCACTTAACATTCAGGCAGAGCACTCATAAACACAAAATAATTTTTTTTTATCTTTTTTTTAAAAAAGAATGAAACCAGGGACCAAAGAGATTGGCTTTGTCAGAGGACTGGAGTTCAGATCCTAGCACCTGCATATGACAGCTCATAACACCTGTTACCTTTTTTTAAAAAATGCAAATGAGGGGCTGGAGATGTGGCTCAGCAGTTAAAAGCACTGACTGCTCTTGCAGAGGACCCGGGTTCAAGTTCCAGCACCCACATGGCAGCTAAGAACTGTCTTTAAGCCGGCCATGGTCGTGTACACCTTTAATCCTAGCACTGGGAGGCAGAGGCAGGCGGATCTCTGAGTTAAAGGCCTCGTCTACAGAGTGAGTTCCAGGCCAGCTGGGGCTTTAGGGAGACCCTGTCTCCAAAGAAAAGAAAAAATGAAAGGCGAGTTAGTGGCATACTTGTCATGCATGAGGCTTTGGGTTTAGTTTTCTAATATTGTATAAAACGGGGTGTGGTGGTACATGGTTATAATCTCAGTACTGCAGACATGGAGCAGGAAGATTAGAAGTTCAAAGTTATCCTTAGCCTATGAGGATTATGAGACCCTATCTCAGACAGAAAGCAAAAATGGAATCTGCTGGTGCGTGTCTGTAATGCCAGCATTTCAGGGGCTGACAGGAGAAGATTTTTGAGATTTCAGAGTAGACTAAACCTTGTCCCAAAAATAAATACATAAATAGCAAGTGCCAGTTGTGGTGGCATGCCTTTAATCCCAGCACTTAGAACGCAAAGGTAGACAGATCTGTGAGTTCCAGGCCAGCTGGGGCTACAGGGAGAGCCTGTCTCCAAAAAAAAAAAAAAAAAAAAAAGGCAAGCAAGCATGGTATAATTTGAGGGCAGCCTTGGTTACACAGTGAGACCCTGACTCAAAAACAAAGAGAGAGCATGAAAAAAGAGATGTCTAAGTAGTGATTCCAACTGAGTCAGATTAGTAATCTTATCAGAAATACAGAAGAATTCTCAAGGTCATTCTGAAAATTAAATGATTTTGGACAAGTTACAAGGTGTATTCCAAAGAAAATCTTTTGTGTTTCAATCTTAAATTGGAGATTTAATTAAAATTACTTCCACCTTTATTCAATAGGCAAATCCAGATCCCAACACTTGCCTAGGAGTGTTTGGCCTCAGTTTGTATACAACAGAGAGAGATCTTCGTGAAGTATTTTCGAGATATGGACCATTGAGTGGTGTCAATGTGGTTTATGATCAGCGGACTGGACGATCACGTGGATTTGCTTTTGTGTATTTTGAGCGGATAGATGACTCTAAGGAGGTGAGTTTAGTTTTTGGTGTGCATGATAATGATATGGCATTACTATTAAAGATCAGCTACTTTGCATTTCTGAAAACTGACCTGATGTGTTAGAATAACTTTTGTTTTTTAATGGTATTTTTATTATTGTTTGTACAAATATTTTGATTGCCTTTGCCTATACTAGTATGTGTGTAGTGCCCATGAAGGCTGGAAGAGGAGGGGGTCAGAGCTTCCATGTGTGGCCTGGGAATCAAACCTGGGTTCCCTGGAAGGAACAGCAAGTGCTCTTAACCCCTGAACCACTTCTCCAGGCCCAAAATAGCTAGTTTTGCTTTTCATATTATGCTTTCTGGTATACTTACAAACTGATTGAAATCTGATCTTATAAAATGAATGCTGTTAGTGCTGGGCATGGTGGTACATGCGTTTAGTCCCAGCACTTGGGAGGCAGAGGCAGATGGATCTCTGGGAATTCCAGGTCAGCTGGGGCTACAGGGAAACCCTGTCTCAAAGACAGAGAGAGAAAGATATTTTATGTGTGTGCGTGTGTGTGTGTGTTTAGCCAAGTGGGGTGGCACATGCCTTTAATCCCAGCACTGGTCTACAAAATGATTTCCAGGCCAGCTGGGACTACAGGGAGACCTTGTGCTCACCCCCCACCCCATCCCCCCAAAAAGGAAAAAGATAAGTGTTTCAAGTGTTTTGAACAAACCATATTGCTCTTTAAACCAACATAACCTGTTTAATTTTATATTTATAACTAATTCCCCATGTATAAATACAGAACTGAATTTTCTACTTTGGTTGGTTGGTTGGTTGAATTTTTTGAGATAGGGTCTCACTAGCCCTAGGTAGCCTGGAACTCTGGTAAAGTAGACCAGATTGGACTCAAAACCCCAAAGATCCACTGCCTCTCTCTGCCTTCCACATGCTGGGATTAGAAGTGTGTATAACAAAGAGTGGTAACACTTTTTTTTTTTTTTTTTTGTCTTTTCGGGACAGGGTCTTCCTGTGGCCCCAGCTGTCCTGGAACTCACTCTGTAGACCAGGCTGGCCTTGAACTCACAAAGATCCATCTGCCTTTGCCTCCCAAGTGCTAGGATTAAAGGCATGCACCACCACGCCCAGCTTTTTTTGTTTTTTTTTTAAATACATTTAATTTATCATCCTGTTCTATAATTGAAACAACATATATGATTTGGTACTTGGAACTTTACCAATCAAAATAAAATTGGGTACAGTTTTCAAAAATAGTGTCTATTGGGGGGGGGTGATGACAGAAGCTGGTTAATGCTCTACATTGCCCTGGGTGTGGTGGCACCTATCTATACTCTGAGCTGCTGAGGAAACTGAGGTGAGAAGAATATTTGAACCTGCAGGTTGGAGGACAGTCTGGGTAACAACAGCAAGACTATCTCAACACAACTCTTAGTTCATAGGGTGTCCCCTGAACATAGAATCAACAAGCCCAAGTCTTAATTGTGGTATGATTGAGAAACTTGTTCATTTGTAAGTTGATTATCTAATACAGATACCAGTGTTTTAATTTATTGATATCAGAACTTTTTATTGGTATGTATTTGTGGCTTGTTCCTGTTTTCAGTTAGGATTTGAGCTAGGTTTGATGGTCTATGCCTATATTTCTAGCCCTTGGGAGACAGATGCAGAAATAAGAGTTCAGGGCTAGCCTATAGGTTTCATGAGAACCCTGTCTCAAGAGAGTGAGGGTGAGAGGGGAAAGGAATGGAATAGGGACAAGGAGGGATGAAAAAATTTTGCATGCCAAGTATTGTGTTATACACCTGTAATCCCAGTACACAAGAGGAGGCAGTTATTTTCTGTATAGAGAAATAGGTGGTACAGTGCTTAAGAATGTTTGCTGTTCTCCAGTTCCAGGGGAATCCGAAACCCTCTTCTGACCACCGCGGCATGCACGACACGGGTGCACAAACTTGCATGCAGACAGTACATTCATACACATACAGAAATAAATAAAATAAAAATTAAAAAAAAAGAATGTTTGCTGTTCTTGAGGAGGACCTGGGTTCAGTTCCCAGCACCTACATGGCAGCTTATGACCATTTTTCATTCCAATTCCATTGCCTCCAACTCCCTTTTATGACTGTATACAGGAAGTATACTTTTTGTCAGGCTAAGTTCCTTTATATATCGTACTCACTAGGGGGCAGTGTTTAAGCTTTTTATTTTGTTTTGCTTTTTAAAACTGGATCTCACCTTGTAGCTGCTGGCCTCAAACTCAGTGACCTTCCTGCTTAGCCTCCTAAGCACTGAGATTACAGGCATAAACCTCAATGCTCAGTTATGGGGTACTCTTTTTGGAGGAGGGTTATTTTTGAGTTGGGGTCTTCCTGTAGCCCCAGCTGGCCTGTAACTTACTGTGTAGACCTGGCTGGCCTGGAGCTCACAGAGTGCTTGAGATTAAAGGCTACCATTCCTGGATATGGGGAACTCTTAAAAGTGAAATATTCCTGAATTACATTAAAATTATATGCCTTTATTGTCTCTTAAGTTCTCTCTCAGGAAAGCAGAGGCAGGCAGATCTCTGAGTTCCAAGCCAGCCAGTACTAGTGAGACCCTGTCTGGAAAAAAAAAAATTCTCAGCAAGAGGGTAAAAGCTATTATAAATGCACCCTTTAAGTAATTGTTTCCTTTTGGCTACTTACCAAGTATTCATATTTTATTGTTTGATTATGTATAGGTGTATGCCTGTGTATAGGTACATGGAGGTGCATACAGATAGAGGCCAGAGGTGTCAGATCTCCCTGTATCTTGTGTAATACAGTTGGTGTGAGGGCTGGGAATCAAACTTGGGTCTGCAGCAGGAGCAGTATGTGCTCTCAGTCACCGAGCCACTCCTCCAGCCTCTTTACTGAGTCTTACAAGCATATGTTGAATTACAAACTGAAGAATTAAGAATAGAGGCAAGTTAGGGTGGGCATGGTGATACATACCTGTAATTCCAGTACTTAAAAAGCAGAAGCAAAAGGATTGCTGCAAGTTCTAAGCCAGCCCGGGGTACTTAGCAACATGTCCTTTTGGTTTTTTGAGATGGGCTTTCACTACAGCCCCAGATAATCTGGAACTTGCTGTGAAGACCAAGATGGTTTGAAACTCAACAGAGATCTGCCTGCCTTTGTTGGGATTAAAGGCATGTGCCACCACATCCAGCTCAGCAATATCTTGCCTTAAATTTTGTTCAAAGATTTTGCACATGCACCTCACCTTATTGATTTAATAGAGTAGGAAGTAAGAACTCAGCTCTATTAAGTCAATAAGAGGAGTTACGGGGCTGGAGAGATGGCCTAGTGGTTAAGAGCGCTGACCGCTCTTACAGAGGACCTGGGTTCGATCCCCAGCATCCACATGGCGGCTGAGAACCATCTGTAACTCCAATTCCAGGAGAACTCCAGTTCCAGGGGAATCCGACACCCTCTTCTGACCTCCACAGCATTGCACAACACGGGTGCACAAACCTGCATGCAGAAAAAAAAAAAAAAAAAAAAAAAAAAGAGGAGTTACATAGGGGAAGGTTTGGTTTGTTAAATTAACTCTTGGGCTGAGTAAATTTTTTTTTAAGTGTGTTCTGGAAGTGTCTACATAGTCCCCTCTCTACAAACTGCATTGGTATATCATGTTCATAATAGAATTTATTTGGATTATAAATACTTCATAATTTAATTTTAATAATTGCTTGAAGATTATAGTGAGTTATGATCTTCTCTGCTTCTTCCTTATAGGCTATGGAAAGGGCGAATGGAATGGAGTTGGATGGTAGAAGGATACGTGTAGATTATTCTATCACCAAGAGAGCACACACACCTACACCAGGCATCTATATGGGCAGACCAACTCAGTAAGATACCAGATTTTTATAGGGCTGGGGAATAGGTCAGTGTTGGACAGCTTGGGTAGCATGAACAGGGCCTGCATTAAAACTCCAGACCACAAAATTACGTCAGAATCTGTCAGAAATATATAGGAAATTTTGATTAATAAAAAATCCCCCTGTGGATTTTTTTATTGAAGCTCTGTGCATTTTATATAAGATTACATTACAAATCAAATCTAGATGGATTATTTTGTTTTAAAAAGTATATTTTTATTTGAAGGAGCTGGAAAGATGGTTCAGTGGTTAAGAAAATGTACTGTGCTGCTTTTGCAGAGAACCTGAGTTGGTTTCCCAACACTCATTCAGGCAACTCAAAACTCCTTATAACTGCTGCTCCATGAGAATCTGAATGTGCTTGGCTTTTAGCACTGTACAAGTAGAAATGCTATTAAATATTGTTGGGTATTGTGGCTCATGCCGCAGTTCTAGTATTCGAGAGTCTGAGGCAAGTGAATTACCACTAGATTGAGGCCAGTCTGGGCTACAATGTGAGAATACCAAAGTAAACGACAAAAAAGTGTCGTTTTCTCTTTCTGTGTGATCTTTTTGTTTGGGGTTTTTTTGTTTTGTTTTGTTTTTTGGTTTTTTGGTTTTGTTTTTGTTTTTTTGAGACAGGGATTCTGTATATCTCTTGCTGATCTGGAACTTGCAAAGATCCACCATGCCCAGCTCTGGTAAGATCTTGGAGACCTCTGTGCAAGACAGATTATATCAGCATTTGTTTTCAAAATACCATGATTTTTACAGTGAACAAAACATAAGTAGGTGCTTCTGTGATTTTTAGAATATCCAACCCATGAAAGTATTCACTTGACAGTTAAAGAAGGAGTACAAGAAGGCAAAGACAGGATGATTTCTGTACGCTTGAGGCCATCCTGGTCTACATAGAAAGTTCTGGACCATCCAGGGCTGCAGGGTTTCATTTAGTTTGAACCTTATTGAAGAAAATTCAGTTTGGTGCACAAATAGCCTACAGAACTCTGTAAGTGCAAATAGTGACTCTATGGTTAGGACACAAGAAAGGGGGCTTTTATTTAAATTCACCTCCAACGATGTAATCATGGCTTGCCAGCAGTGTTTTCTCCTTTCACCACATGGGTCTGGAGATAGAACTCGGTTGCCAGGCTTGATATTTCTTAACTGCCTTTTGGTTGTACTTTTAAGCATAACACTAACATTTTTTGGTACTACTTCCTAACACAATGATTCACCTTACCCAATTGGAAACATCTTGGTGATTTGAGCATTGTGTTTCTAAAATAGTTTGGAATTGGGTTTGTTTTTTGTGAGTTTTGATTGTTATGGGTTTTGGACTTTGTTTAGTGTTTGGTTGTTTTTTGTGTGTGTTGGAGGCGAGGTCTCTTTGTAGTCCTGCCTGCCTGGAACTCAGAGATCATTTGCCTCTGGACTGTCCCTTTTCTGAGTGTGGGGATTAAAGGTGTGTGCCACCACACCCAACTGTTTTAATGGGGGGGGGGTTGGTAATGAGTGCAAGTGCCTGAGGAGGCTAGAAGAGGGTCTTTGAATCCCATGGAGCTGGATGGAGTTAGAAGCAGTTAGTTGTGAACAGTATTAATTGGATGCTGGGAACAGAACTCACCAAGTGCTTTTTTTTTTTTTTTTTTTTTTTTTNGTATTAAATGATCTTAAAAATAATCATTTATGATGATACGTAATTTTTATATTCTTCTGTAGTAGTGGTGGTGGAGGAGGTGGCGGAGGCGGTGGAGGTGGCGGAGGTGGTGGCAGACGTCGAGATTCTTACTATGATAGAGGATACGATAGAGGATATGACAGATATGAAGATTATGATTACCGGTACAGGTAATATTTTAACCTAAGATGTTTATTCTGTATTGTTACATTGAATATGAAGAAATAAAGGTGGATGCTTGAGCCTGGAAACTGTGGTTAAGTGGTAGACCCAGCTGCTTGGGTGGGGACTAAGGTAGGAGGATCATTTCAGCCAAACATGGGGTGGGGGGTAGGGCTTGGAGTAAAATCCCTGGCAGGAGCTGGGCATGGTGGTGCACGCCTTAACTAGCACTTGGGAGGCAGAGGCAGGCGGATCTTTGTGAGTTCAAGGCCAGCCTGGTCTACAGAGTGAATTCCAGGACAGCTGAGGCTATTGGGAGACCCTGTCTCAAAAGACAAAAAATAAAAAAATAAAAAATAAATAAAAATCCCTGACAGGTGCTAGGGATGATCCAGTCTTCTCCTTAAAAACAAATCTTTTGGGTCCTGGAGAGAGGCTCAGCTGTTAAGAACACTGGCTGCTCTTACAGAGGACCCAGGTTCAGTTCCAGGGGGATCTGACTCCCTCTTCTGGCCTCTCCAGGCATTGCATAATGGGTACAACAAAAAAATGCATCTAAAATAAAAATCTTTAAAAATTTAAAAACAAAATCCCCAAAAGAAAACAAAAAAAAAAAAAAAAAAAACACTTTTTTTTTAATGTGTAAGAATGTTTTGCCTGCATATGTGTAAGCGCACCTGTGTTACATAATGCCTGTGGGGGTCAGAATAGGGCATTGGATCCTCTACAACCAGAATTAAGGAGAATTGTTAGCTTCCATATGGGTGTTGGGAACAGAACCCTGGTCCTCTACAAGAGCAACCAGTAAGTGCTAGTAAGTGTTGAGCCATCTCTCTCTAGCCCCATTGTGGGTTGGCTGGCTGGCTGGTTGGTTGGTTGGTTGGTTGGTTGGTTGGTTGGTTGGTTGGTTGGTTTTGAGATAGGGTCTCAATATGCAGCTCTGGCCTCTTGAGAACTCACATCCACCTGCCTCTGTTTCCCAAGTGTTGAGATTAAAAGCATCCACCGCCTTCCTTGCTAAAATAAAATCAATTTTATATGATAACCCGGAGAACCGAGATTGACTCTGCATTTGGCATTATTCTTACTATAGCATGCATAAAAACTAATTTCCTTCTTGGGTATATATTTTCAGTGAAAAGTATTTTCATCTAACTCCATGGAATGATTACAGAGTTTTCTAATAAATCTTTTATCTTTTTTACAGAAGGAGGTCCCCTTCTCCTTACTATAGTCGATACAGATCAAGATCAAGATCTCGTTCTTACAGCCCAAGTATGGAAACTTTATTTTTGTGGCATTGAAACCATCTTTCTAATTAATGCCTAATTAATGCTTTATGATATTTGGGTATGCGGTATCTGCTAATGGTTGGAAAAATATTAGGCAAGTCATGTTATAATTCTTTTTTGCTCTTTCTCTTTTAGGACGCTATTGATGATGGAGTGGTTGCAGCCGAGGACTCTCCCCCCACCCACACACCCCACCCCAAATCCTGGATTTCCCCAAGCTTCCAATACTTCCCAGTCCTTTTTCTTTTATAAATCCCTGGTTTATTTAGCATCTATACTTGGCCAGTTGTGTTGCTGTTTTCCACCCCTTTTGTTGTAGTCTTAAATGTGTTATTGTCATTTTGAATAGTTGAAACATCTTGAGTAAAAAAGGAACCCAGTGTTATGCTTTGTGATTTTTCTTTGCCTTTAGAGGATTAACTCCTTACTATGGGGAAAGAAATTATCTTTTTAAAGCTTTTGTGACAGATATTGTAGTAGATACTGTGTCAGAGACCTACATTCATGATGAACTCCTTTTTTAGCCTTCTTGAGGGGAAGATAAAGTAGTTCAGTCATGTCAGGTTTGTTTGAAGTGGCATGGAACAGTCATAGTTGCACATAGGAAGTTTGAAGCTGTAGAAGAAAATCTGAGACATTTCTTTTGGAAAAAAAATTTTCGAACCCTAAAATTACGACATTGAAAGCTTGTAGATTCCTATAAAACCTGTTGTATTTTAAATTACATTTGTTAAATCTTACAAACTTAAAACATTTTTATGTTAAATTTATGGAAACTTAAGTATTCCCTTAATCAGTGAAGTACAGCCTTTATTTATTACTTAGAACAATGATATAATTTGCCATTAGAAATATTGGTATTGGGACATTGATTAAGTGGGTTATTGTACAGTATAAAATCCTAAGATACAGGTGAGGAAGAGTAATTTCAAATAAAAGTTCATTTGAAAATGGGATTGTCTCTTCATTTGATAATAGTGGAAAATATAACTGGATCGATTTGGAAACTAGTTCTTCATTTTCCTTAAATTCATGCAATATTTATTTTTACTCATCCTGAGTTAACTTCCTAATATTTCCTCACCCTTTTCCTAATAACTTTTTCTTACACTTGTGTGTGTGATCCTTTTTCCTTTGATCTTTAAAATCCCTAGTTTGGGGCTGGAATGACGGCTTATAAAGCACTTGTTTTTTCAGAGGATCCCAGTTTGACTCCCAGCACCATGGACTCCACAGGCACCAGCACTCACACATGCACAAAATCACACACACACATAATAATTAAAAAAAATAAAATCTTGCCGGGCGTGGTAGCACACGCCTTTAATCCTAGCACTTGGGAGGCAGAGGTAGGCAGATCTTTGTGAGTTCAAGGTCAGCCTGGTCTACAGAGCGAATTCCACGACAGCTGGGGCTAGAGGGAGACCCTGTCTCGAAAAGACCAAAATAAAATTAAGATCTTAAGGAAGGGGTTAGAGAACTGACTCAGTGGTTAAGAGTACTTGCTGTTCTTTCTGTGCACCCGGGTTTAGTTCTAGCATCCACATGACAGTTCATAATCATCTGTAACTCCAATTCCATAGGATCTGAGGCACCTTCACAGGCACCAGGCCCACATATGCAAAACAAACTCTAAAATGGAATTTTTAGAAGGCAATGAAGGTCCATAGCTGTAGTATGGAGGAGAAAAGGGATATAGTTTAATTCAGTATTGGAAGGCTTCCTTGAGGTGAATTGAGTCAACTTCAGGTAAGCAGAGATCCCCAAGGGAAGAACAAGTTAATATAGCACGTATGAAATACTTGAGGAGGCTAGGTGTTAAAAGTCTGAGAAGAAGTAAGTAAATGTTTTGGTGTTTTGTCTCTAGGTAGCGCATGCTGCTCTCAAACTCATTTTTCTGTCCTAGTCTCTAAAATACTAGAATTATAGGTGTCACCTTGCCCAGCTCTTTAGATAAGAATAGGAACTGGCTGGGCATGGTGGCTGAATCCTATAATTCCAGAATTCAGGAGGCTAAGGCAGAAGGTTCACATGTTCATCTTTCTGAGTAGGTTAAATAGTTCTGGGGGGTTGGAGACATGGTTCAGCAGTTAAGAGCTCTGATTAGTCTTCAGAGGACTTAGGTTCAATTCCCAGTACTCACAAGGCTAATGACCTCCAGTTCCAGGGAATCAGATGTTCTTCTGACCTCTGGACATTGTATGACACAGATATACTTACATGCAGGAAGTACACTCATTTAAATAGTTCTGGTTCAACTGCTTTCTGCAGTGGTTCCTGCTTAAAGTGGAAAAAAAATTTAATGTCTTTGAGAAAAGTGCTGTATATTGAGTAATTTTAGATTATAGATTTTATTTTTTATTTATTTTTTTGGTCTTTTTGAGACAGGGTCTCCCTGTTGCCCCAGCTGTCCTGGAACTCACATTGTAGACCAGGCTGGCCTTGAACTCACGAAGATCCGCCTGTCTCTGCCTCCCAAGTGCTAGGATTAAAGGTGTGCATAGATTATAGATTTTAATTTTTTTATTTTATTTTATTTCTGTATGTGTATGAATGTACTGTCTGCATGCAAGTCTGTGCACCCGTGTCGTGCAATGCCGCGGAGGTCAGAAGAGGGTGTCGGATTCCCCTGGAACTGGAGTTCTCCTGGAATTGGAGTTTCAGATAGTTCTCGGCCGCCATGTGGGTGCTGGAGATCGAATCCGGGTCCTCTGTAAGAGCGCCGACCGCTCTTAACCACATAGGCCCTAGCTCTCACCCAATTTCATGGCCATTTAAGGACTGTTAAGCACCAAGATACTGCTTTGACCTCCGCAGCATTCAACAACACGGGTGCACAAACTCCAGCAGGAGACAGTACATTCATACACATAAAAAAATGAAATATAAAAAAACAAAATTCAGTATTGAGGACCAGTGAGATAGCCCAGCTTGTAAAGGCACTTCCACCAAATCTGACAACCTTTCATCCACAGTACCCACATGGTGGAAGGGAGAAGAGTCTCAGATACACGTACACAAATGTTACAAAAACTTATTTTAGATTTTTCTACGTTTGTATTTTAAATGCACCCTTGTCAGGAGAGCATTGCATCCCCTGCAGCTGGAAGTTACAGACAGTTGGGAGGGCCTGTGGGTGCTGGAAATTGAACCTAAGTCATCCGTAAGATTCTTTGCTCTTAACCGCGGATGCTATCTTCCAGCCCAAAACTTTTTTTAAAAAGAGCCTAAAAGGCTGTCTTAAATTTTGCAGTGTTTGTATTATAAAGGTTTATTTTACTGTGTATGAATGTACTATCTGCAGGTAGGTTTTTGCACCCATTCATGCAATGCTGCGAGGTCAGAAGAGGGTCTCGGATTCCCCTGAACGGAGTTCTCCTGGAATTGGAGTTACAGTTCTCAGCTTGCCATTTGGGTGCTGGGGACGAACCTGGGTCCTCTGCAAGAGCACGTGGTGCTCTACCACTACGGCTTCTCTCCAGCTCATAAAAGTTTAAGCTTGAAAGATCCCCAGCCCCCTTAACTGCTTTAGGTTATTTTTGAGATACTTTTTTCCCACCCATCAAGTTTGAAATCAGATGATCAGGATACATGGACTTTTCTAATCTTGTAAAGAATAGATTAGGGCTGGAGATGGCTAGCGGTTAAGAGCGCCGACCGCTCTTGCAGACGGACCCGCGTTCGATCCCCAGCACCCACATGGCGGCCGAGAACCGTCTGAAAACTCCAATTCCAAGAGACCAATCCAGTCCACAGGGAATCCACCACCCTCTTCTGACCTCCGCAGCATGCACGACACGGGTGCACAAATTGCATGCAGACAGTACATTCATACCACATACAGAAATAAAATTAATAAAAAAAATTTTTAAAGAAAGAGATTAAGCCGGGCGTGGTGGCGCACGCCCTTTAATCCTAGCACTAGGGAGGCAGAGGCAGGTGGATCTTTGTGAGTTCAAGGCCAGCCTGGTCTACAGAGTGAATTCCAGGACAGCTGGGGCTACAGGGAGACCCTGTCTCGAAAGACAACAAAAAAAAAAGAAAATGAGTGAGATTAAAAGAGGTGGAAATGTACCATCAGTGACAGTAATACAGAAAAGAATGGATTAAGAAGATTCTATTCCAATAGAATAAACAAATGGAATTAAAGGCTTTGCCAATTCTCAAGTATGTGAAAGAAGGAGATATTCTTGTTCATAACTATTTTACTCAAGGAAAGAAATCTTGCGATTATTTGTGCCACAGATTTTTTTTTTTTTTTTTTTTTAATTTGGGGGGCTGGAGAGGATGGCTTAGCGGTTAAGAGCGCCGACTGCTCTTGCAGAGGACCCAGGTTCAATCCCCAGCACCACATAGTGAGCCGAGAACTGCCTTTGAAAACTCCAATTCCAGGGAAAAAAAAAAAAACCTCCGCAGCATTGCACGACACGGGTGCACAGATGTATATGCAGACAGTACATTCCTACGCATATAGAAATAATGTTAAAAGAAATTAAGCTGGTGTGGTGGCGCCACGCCTTTAATCCTAGCACTCGGGAGGCAGAGCAGGCGGATCTTTGTGTGTTCAAGGCCAGCCTGGTCTACAGAGCGAGTTTCAGGCCAGCGGGGCTACAAGGAGACCCTGTCTCAAAAAAAAAATAAAAGAAATTATAATTTTTTTTTAATTTTATTTATGTACGTGTATGAATGTACTGCTGCATGCAGTTCTGTGCACCATGTCGTGCAATGCCGCGGATGGTCAGAAGAGGATCTCGGATTCCCCTGGAACTGGAGTTCTCCTGGAATTGGAGTTACGGACGGTCTTAGCCGCCATGTGGGTGCTGGGGGATGGAACCCGGGTCCTCTGCAAGACAGTCGGTGCTCTTAACCGCTAGGCCATCTCTCCAGCCCCTAAATTAGTTTAATTTTTACAAACTAAGAGGCACAATGAAATGAAAGGAAATTAAGATAAGAGTACAAAAGAATATGCTGTTCTTTGTGAGTCCTCTGGCTGTTCCAATCTGCAATCCAAGGATATCTCCCTGCTGGTTATCTGGGAATGTTTGCATCCATTCAGTGTTGAGATTTTTTTTATTAATGGATGTTGCTTCTTTTGACATACATTTGAAAAGAAAATTGGTAGTTGACATCCCCTTGTGAAAACAGACTATCAAATACATGGTCCAAGTAAACTTCTGAAGGGAGAGAGCATGAAAACATGGGTTAACTGTGCCATCAGTTTTAGAATATGAGCAGTATAGTTTATAGAAAAGGAGAGTCAGGAACTTAACAGGAATAGAATTTTAGAGATGAAGCCCAAATTTCTCTCATTTGGGAGAAAGATGCTGGTTGATAACTTTGCAAAACTAAAGTATACTGAATGTTATAGTATTGTATTTACATATGGCGTTCAGTCGCCCAGTTACTCCCTGCCCCGCTACAAAATTTTGTTGCAGCTGGTATGGTGATGCCCACAACACCTTTAGTCCTATCACTATGGAGGCAAGTGTCTCTGTGAGTCAAAGCCAGCCTGGTCTACATAGTTCCAGGACAGCTGGGCTACAGGGAGACCTTGTCTCAAAAATTGATACATCCCAAGCACTTGGAGGCAGAGCAGGCAGATCTCTGTGAGTTCAAGCAGCCTGGTCTACAAAGCAGGTCCAGGACAGTGGCTACAGGAGGAGACCCGTCTCAAAAAAAAGACCAAAAAAAAAAAAAAGTTGATCCATAGACAAGATTGATAGATGGTAGATAGCACAGAAATCTAAACATACACACATTCCACATGTAACTAGTTTGATGCATCTTAACTATTTCTACTGTGTTATGTAGTTTGGAACTTGGAAAATTAGATAATAAATAACCTGCTCACCTTTTGACTGCTGTTTTCACAATTCCCAGAAAGATACCTTACATGGAATAAAGGATTGTAAAAATGAGTGCAGGAATGAAGATAGCATCCTGAGGAAATGATGGTAGGACCTAAACTTTACCCAGTCAGAAGTTCCAGCCTTCTAATTCAAGTAACTGTAAAAAGCTGAAGAGTGAAAGTATGACAGGGCAGGGGTTGTGGTTCATTGGTGTACAGGGCTTGTCTAGCATGTGTGAGACTGCATTCAGTATTCACCACAGCAGCAGTAGACAAATTTTAAGAGAAAGTATGACAGTTGCCAGGGTGAAAAGCTTTATTTCTAGTCATCCTAAAGAAAGTAAAGGATCATTTTTAGTAATTTGTCAACTGCTCACTTTGCAGTACATGTACTAAAGCTGGAATGATGCAGGGATTAGCATGGCCCCTGCACAATGATGACATGCAAATTCATAGTGGGTTCCATGATTCAAATTATAGTGGCTGGAGAGATGGTCTTAGCAGTTAAGAACACTCTTTCTTTTGAGAGGACCCAGATCTGATTGCTCAGCACCCACATCAGACAACTCAGAACACCTAACGTCCACTTCCAGGGGATCTGATGCCCTCCCTCTTCTGCCCCCAAGGTCCCTGATACAAGGTGCACATAAGACAAGCAGACACAGACACCACAATAAAAGCTTATAATGGGAAGTGAAAAAAAAAAAAACCCGCGGTTAAGAGCGCCGATGCTCTTGCAGAGGGACCCGGGTTCGATCCCCAGCACCCACTTTTTTTTTTTTTTTTTTTTTGGTCTTTTGCAGACAGGGTCTCCTGTAGCCCCACCTGTCCTGGAAACTCACTCTGTAGACCAGGCTGGCTTGAACAACTCACAAGATCCGCCTGCCTCTTACCTCCCAAGTGCTTAATTAAAGATTCTCCACCACAGCTGCTATGAGAACCATGTTTAACTCCAGTTCCAGGAATCTGAGCCCTCTTCTGACCTCTTCGCATTGATTGACTGGGCTGCACCAAAGACTACATTGCAGATAGTACATTCATACACATACAATAATAAAAATTAAAACAAATTTTTTTAAAGTTTGTTTAACTAAGATAGCCAGTTTGACATCATAAAATTATTGAATCATCTTGGAAATTTATATAGGCAGAGCACTAAAATCCTTAACAATGTCAAATAAGAGAAGCATTTTATTTGATATAAGAAAATCATATGCAGCAGGCATGGTGGTTGCACGCCTTTACTTCTAGCACTTTTTTCGGGGGCAGAGGCAGGTGGATCTCTGCTGTTCAAGCCAGCCGGGATTTAGAGTAAGGTCTAGGCCAGTTGAGGGTACAGAAGACCCTGTCTCAAAAAAAAAAATTATATATATATCATATATATATAATATATAATCAGGTCAGAGAGTCAATGAAAAAATGTTCTTTAGGATGGGCATGGTGGTCCGAGTCTATAACCCCAGACCTTAGAAGGCTGAGACTACAGCCCAGGTGGAGGATAATTAGGGAAGCCAGCCCAGGTTGCAACACACATGTATTTTCCATGCTCATTATTAATATGCATGGTCAAAGAAAATTTTTTGACAGGGTCTTCCTGATCTGCTGCTGGCCTGAGCTCATAGGTTGACTAAGGCTGGCCTTGATCTCATAGTGATCCACCATGCCTCTGCTCCCAATTACAGGGGACTAAGTGCTATGCCATCCATACCCGTGGTATTTTTTTTTTTGTTTTTTTGTGTGTGCTGATTGAAGACAGGTTCGCCCTGGTAGCCCCACGGCCGGGAACTCACCCCAGGCTAGACAAGGGCTCGGACTCACAGAGAGCCACCACCCGTCGGCCGCCCAAGCCTCGTGAGGGAAAGCGCTGGGCGCCACCAACACCGCAGCGCAGGTACCCAGGTGTGTGGGTGAGTAGGAGGCGCAAGGGTGTGAAAAAGAGGATCGAGCACCACCGGATAGGGGAGGAAGTAAATGAGCCCAGAAATCATCAACAAGAAGTACTGTCTGCATGCAAGTCTGTGCACCCGTGTCGTGCAATGCCGCGGAGGTCAGAAGAGGGTGTCGGATTCCCCTGGAACTGGAGTTCTCCTGGAATTGGAGTTTCAGATAGTTCTCGGCCGCCATGTGGGTGCTGGAGATCGAATCCGGGTCCTCTGTAAGAGCGCCGACCGCTCTTAACCGCTAGGCCATCTCTCCAACCCAATTTCATGGCCATTTAAGGACTGTTAAGCACCAAGATACTGCTTTGACCTCCGCAGCATTCAACAACACGGGTGCACAAACCCACATGTAGACAGTACATTCATACACATAAAATATGAAATTATAAAAAAAAAAATTCAGTATTGAGGACCAGTGAGATAGCCCAGCTTGTAAAGGCACTTCCACCAAATCTGACAACCTTTCATCCACAGTACCCACATGGTGGAAGGGGAGAAGAGTCTCAGATACACGTACACAAATGTTACAAAAATTATTTTAGATTTTTCTACGTTTGTATTTTAAATGCACCCTTGTCAGAAGAGGGCATTGCATCCCCTGCAGCTGGAGTTACAGACAGTTGGGGTGCCAGGTGGGTGCTGGAAATTGAACCTAAGTCATCCGTAAGATTCTTTGCTCTTAACCGCTGTGTACTTCCAGCCCTAAAACTTTTTTTAAAAAGAGCCTAAAAGGCTGTCTTAAATTTTGCAGTGTTTGTATTATAAAGGTTTATTTTCTATGTGTATGAATGTACTATCTGCAGGTAGGTTTGTGCACCCATGTCATGCAATGCTGCGGAGGTCAGAAGAGGGTCTCGGATTCCCCTGGAACTGGAGTTCTCCTGGAATTGGAGTTACAGTTCTCAGCTGCCATTTGGGTGCTGGGGATCGAACCTGGGTCCTCTGCAAGAGCAGTTGGTGCTCTTAACCACTAGGCTCTCTCTCCAGCTCATAAAGGTTTATTAGCTTGAAAGATCCCCAGCCCCTTAACTGCTTTAGGTTATTTTTGAGATACTTTTTTCCCACCCATCAAGTTTGAAATCAGATGATCAGGATACATGGACTTTTCTAATCTTGTGAAATGAATGAGATTAGGGCTGGAGATGGCCTAGCGGTTAAGAGCGCCGACCGCTCTTGCAGAGGACCCGGGTTCGATCCCCAGCACCCACATGGCGGCCGAGAACCGTCTGAAACTCCAATTCCAAGAGAACTCCAGCTCCAGGGGAATCCGACACCCTCTTCTGACCTCCGCAGCATTGCACGACACGGGTGCACAAACTTGCATGCAGACAGTACATTCATACACATACAGAAATAAAATTAATAAAAAAAATTTTAAAGAAATGAGATTAAGCCGGGCGTGGTGGCGCACGCCTTTAATCCTAGCACTAGGGAGGCAGAGGCAGGTGGATCTTTGTGAGTTCAAGGCCAGCCTGGTCTACAGAGTGAATTCCAGGACAGCTGGGGCTACAGGGAGACCCTGTCTCGAAAAGACAAAAAAAAAAAGAAATGAGTGAGATTAAAAGAGGTGGAAATGTACCATCAGTGACAGTAATACAGAAAAGAATGGATTAAGAAGATTCTATTCCAAAATAGAATAAACAAATGGAATTAAAGGCTTTGCCAATTCTCAAGTATGTGAAAGAAGGAGATATTCTTGTTCATAACTATTTTACTCAAGGAAAGAAATCTTGCGATTATTTGTGCCACAGATTTTTTTTTTAAATGAGTTTAATTTTGGGGGGCTGGAGAGATGGCTTAGCGGTTAAGAGCGCCGACTGCTCTTGCAGAGGACCCAGGTTCAATCCCCAGCACCCACATGGTGGCTGAGAACTGCCTTTGACTCCAGTTCCAGGGGAATCCAAAACCCTCTTCTGATCTCCGCAGCATTGCACGACACGGGTGCACAGATGTATATGCAGACAGTACATTCCTACGCATAAAAATAAAGTTTAAAAGAAATTAAGCTGGGTGTGGTGGCGCACGCCTTTAATCCTAGCACTCGGGAGGCAGAGGCAGGCGGATCTTTGTGTGTTCAAGGCCAGCCTGGTCTACAGAGCGAGTTTCAGGCCAGCTGGGGCTACAAGGAGACCCTGTCTCAAAAAAAAAATAAAAAGAAATTATAATTTTTTTTTAATTTTATTTATGTACGTGTATGAATGTACTGTCTGCATGCAGGTTTGTGCACCCATGTCGTGCAATGCCGCGGAGGTCAGAAGAGGATCTCGGATTCCCCTGGAACTGGAGTTCTCCTGGAATTGGAGTTACGGACGGTTCTTAGCCGCCATGTGGGTGCTGGGGATGGAACCCGGGTCCTCTGCAAGAGCAGTCGGTGCTCTTAACCGCTAGGCCATCTCTCCAGCCCCTAAATTAGTTTAATTTTTACAAACTAAGAGGCACAATGAAATGAAAGGAAATTAAGATAAGAGTACAAAAGAATATGCTGTTCTTTGTGAGTCCTCTGGCTGTTCCAATCTGCAATCCAAGGATATCTCCCTGCTGGTTATCTGGGAATGTTTGCATCCATTCAGTGTTGAGATTTTTTTTATTAATGGATGTTGCTTCTTTTGACATACATTTGAAAAGAAAATTGGTAGTTGACATCCCCTTGTGAAAACAGACTATCAAATACATGGTCCAAGTAAACTTCTGAAGGGAGAGAGCATGAAAACATGGGTTAACTGTGCCATCAGTTTTAGAATATGAGCAGTATAGTTTATAGAAAAGGAGAGTCAGGAACTTAACAGGAATAGAATTTTAGAGATGAAGCCCAAATTTCTCTCATTTGGGAGAAAGATGCTGGTGATAACTTGCAAAACTAAATATACTAATGTTATAGAATTGTATTTACATATGGGTTCAGTCCCCAGTACTCCCTGCCCCGTACAAAATTTATGTTGCAGCTGGTTATGGTGATGCACACCTTTAGTCCTATCACTATGGAGGCAAGTGGTTCTCTGTGAGTTCAAAGCCAGCCTGGTCTACATAGTTCCAGGACAGCTGGGGCTACAGGGAGACCTTGTCTTAAAAAAGTTGATACATCCCAGCACTTGGGAGGCAGAGGCAGGCAGATCTCTGTGAGTTCAAGGCCAGCCTGGTCTACATATAGCAGGCTCCAGGACAGGTGGGGCTACAGGGAGACCCTGTCTCAAAAAGACCAAAAAAAAAAAAAGTTGATCCATAGACAGATTGATAGATGGTAGATAGCACAGAAATCCTAAACATACACACATTCCACATGTAACTAGTTTGATGCATCTTAACTATTTCTACTGTGTTATGTAGTTTGGAACTTGGAAAATTAGATAATAAATAACCTGCTCACCTTTTGACTGCTGTTTTCACAATTCCCAGAAAGATACCTTACATGGAATAAAGGATTGTAAAAATGAGTGCAGGAATGAAGATAGCATCCTGAGGAAATGATGGTAGGACCTAAACTTTACCCAGTCAGAAGTTCCAGCCTTCTAATTCAAGTAACTGTAAAAAGCTGAAGAGTGAAAGTATGACAGGGCAGGGGTTGTGGTTCATTGGTGTACAGTGCTTGTCTAGCATGTGTGAGACTGCATTCAGTATTCACCACAGCAGCAGTAGACAAATTTTAAGAGAAAGTATGACAGTTGCCAGGGTGAAAAGCTTTATTTCTAGTCATCCTAAAGAAAGTAAAGGATCATTTTTAGTAATTTGTCAACTGCTCACTTTGCAGTACATGTACTAAAGCTGGAATGATGCAGGGATTAGCATGGCCCCTGCACAATGGTGACATGCAAATTCATGTGGTGTTCCATATTCAAATAATAGTGGCTGGAGAGAAGACTCAGCAGTTAAAAGCATTTGCAGAGGACCCAGCATCTGTTGTCAGCACCCACATCAGACAACTCAGAACCACCTAACTCCACTTCCAGGGGATCTGATGCCCTCTTCTGGCCCCCAAGGTCACCTGCATACAAGGTGCACATAAAGACAAGCAGGCACAGAAACATAAAAGCTTGTTAACTGGGGGCTGGAGAGATAACCCAGCGGTTAAGAGCGCCGACTGCTCTTGCAGAGGACCCGGGTTCGATCCCCAGCACCCACTTTTTTTTTTTTTTTTTTGGTCTTTTTGAGACAGGGTCTCCCTGTAGCCCCACCTGTCCTGGAACTCACTCTGTAGACCAGGCTGGCCTTGAACTCACAAAGATCCGCCTGCCTCTACCTCCCAAGTGCTATTAAAGATGTGCTCCACCACACCTGGCTATGAGAACCATGTTTAACTCCAGTTCCAGGGGAATCTGATGCCCTCTTCTGACCTCTTCGGCATTGCATGACATGGGTGCACAAACCTACATGCAGATAGTACATTCATACACATACAATAATAAAAATTTAAAAAAATTTTTTAAAGTTTGTTAACTAAGATAGCAGTTTGACATCATAAAATTATTGAATCATCTTGGAAATTTATATAGGCAGAGCACTAAAATCCTTAACAATGTCAAATAAGAGAAGCATTTTATTTGATATAAGAAAATCATATGCAGCCAGGCATGGTGGTGCACGCCTTTAATTCTAGCACTCGGGAGGCAGAGGCAGGTGGATCTCTGTGAGTTCAAGCCCAGCCTGGTCTATAGAGTAAGGTCTAGGCCAGCTGGGGCTACAGAGAGACCCTGTCTCAAAAAAAAAAATTATATATATATTATATATATAATATTATAGCAGAGAGGTCAATGAAAAATTTCTTAGGTGGGCATGGTGGTCCAGTCTATAACCCCAGACCTTAGAAGGCTGAGACTACAGCCCAGGTGGAGGATAATTAGGGAAGCCAGCCCAGGTTGCAACACACATGTATTTTCCATGCTCATTATTAATATGCATGGTCAAAAAAATTTTTTGACAGGGTCTTCCTGTATCTCTGGCTGGCCTGGAGCTCACTAGGTAGACTAAGCTGGCCTTGATCTCATAGTGATCCACATGCCTCTGCCTCCCAAGTACAGGGACTAAAGGGTATGCCACCATACCCAGTGGTATTTTTTTTTTTTTTTTTTTTTTGTCTTTTTGAGACAGGGTCTCCCTGTAGCCCCACTGTCCTGGAACTCACCCCGCAGACCAGGCTGGCCTTGAACTCACAGAGATCCACCAGCCTCTGCCTCCCAAGCTCTAGGATTAAAGGCGTGTGCGCCACCACACCCAGCTCATACCCAGTGGTATTTTGAGTCTCAATGGTGAAAATGAGGACTACACACCGGAAGTGAGGATTAATGAGCTCACTAGAATCGTGTTGAATTTTACAAGCAGTAGAATCATGATGGGAAAGGACATTCAGGGATCCATGAAATTAGTGCTCTTTCAGATTTTAACAACACTGTCTGGGCTGCGGATACAGTTCAGGAGAGGCACTTGCCTACCATTTGAGAGGCCCAGAGTTACAACCGCATTTCTCTCTTCCCACCCCTAAAAAGTTAAAGCAGGGATCTGAAAGGACTCACCATAGAGGAATGGTAAGTTCAAAGTGACTCTTGGTGCACTGGCTCATGCCCATGGTCATAGATACTTGGGAAGCTAAGGCAAGAAGACTGCTTCAGGGAAAGAAGGATCCTGCTAGCCAGGCATGGTGGTGCATGGTGGCGCAGGCCTTTAATCCCAGCACTTAGGAGGCAGAGACAGGCAGATCTCTGTGAGTTCAAGGCCAACCTGGTCTACACAGAGAGTTCCAAGACATCTGGGGCTACAAGGAGACCCTGTCTCAAAAAGAAAAAACAACAACAACTTCAAAACCTCTGACTAAAACAGATTCAGGGAGCAGGGCTGGAGAGATGGCCTAGCGGTTAAGAGCACTGACTGCTCTTGCAGAGGACCCAGGTTCGATCCCCAGCACCCACATGGCAGCTGAGAACTATCTGTAACTCCAATTCCAGGAGAACTACAGTTCCAGGGGAATCCATGACCCTCTTCTGACCTCCGCGGCATTGCACCACACGGGTGCACAAACCTACATGCAGACAGTACACTCATACACATACAAAAATAAATAAAATTTAAAAAACAAAACAGATTCAGGGAGAAAAGGAAAGGATTATTGCCTCTTACACTTTTTTGTTTTTGGTATTTTTGAGACAGGATCTCCGTTTAGTCCCAGTTGGCCTGGAGCTTACTCTGTAGACCAGGCTGGCTCAAACTCACAGAGATCTGCCTGCCTCTGCCTCCCAAGTGCTAGGATTAAAAGTGTGTGCCACCACGCCCAGCACCTCTTGCACTTCTAAAAAGTGGCAGTCCATTGGAGAGGGAAGCCAAGCCAGGAACTTAAGCAGGGCAGAAACCTGAAGGCAGGGGCTTAAGCACAGACCATTGAGGAATGCTGCTTGCTGGTTTGCTCCCTGGCCTGTGCTTAGACTGCTTAGACAAGCCAGGACCACCTGCCTAAGGGTGGCACCAAATCACCAACAATCAGTAAAATGCCTCACAGACACTCACAGGCCAGTCTATGCAGGAAGTTCCCCAACTGAGGCTCCCTCTCCCCAGGAGGGTCAAGTTAACAACAGAAGCCAACCATGACAACAGGTACAGGTCCTTGTCGCCAAGCCTCATGTCACCTGGGATCCACATGATGGAGAGAACTGATCCCTGCATGTTGTCCTCTGAACTCCACATGTGCACAATGGCACATGTGCCTCCTCAATACATGTAATAAAATTAAAAAAGAAAAACTCATTCTTGAGGCTGCGGATGAAGCCCAGTTGGTATAGTGCTCACCCTACTATGTTTGAAGCCCTGGGTTCAGTTCTCAGCGCCAAGTAAACTGGGTGTTGTAGAGCATTCCTGTAAACCCAGCATTCAGGAGGCAGGAGGATTAGAAGCTCAAAGCGGTCCTTGGCACATAGAGGGAGAGTGGTTTTTTTGTTGTTGTTGTTGTTTTTTTTTTTTTTTTTTTTTTTTTGAGACAGGGTCTCCCTGTATTCCCAGCTGGCCTGGGACTCAATGTAGACCGGGTTAGCCTTGAACTTACAGAGATCCTTCTGCCTCTGCCTCCCAAGTGTTGGGATTAAAGGCCTGTGCTACAACACCCAATGAGAGAGTCATTTTTTTAAAAAAGATTTACTTTCATTTTATTTGTATGAGTGTTTGCCTGCATGTACGTGTGTGCTCTGCATGCATGGCTGGTGCCCAGGGATGCTTATAAGCCACCATATGGGTGCTGGGAACCAGATCTATGAGAATATGAGAATAGCAAGTACTCTTTTTTTTTTGGTCTTCTTGAGACAGGGTCTCCCTGTAGCCCCAGCTGTCCTGGAACTCACTCTGTAGACCAGGCTGGCCTTAAACTCACAAAGATCCGCCTGACTCTGCCTCCCAAGTGCTAGGACTAAAGGCGTGCGCCACCACGCCCGGCAGCAAGTACTCTTAACTATTAAGCCATCTTTCCAGCCCAGGGAAAGTCATTCTTTTTTTTTTTTTTTTTTGGTATTTTTGAGGTAGGGTCTCCCTTTAGTTCCCGCTGGCCTGGAGCTCATTCTGTAGTCCAGGCTGGCCTTGAACTCACAGAGATCAGCCTGCCTCTGCCTCCCGAATGCTGGGATTAAAGGTATGTGCCACTCTTATTCTTAAGAAAACCAGACACGGGCCAGAGAGATGACTCAGGTTAAAGGCAATGGATGTTCTTACAGAAGACCTAAGATGGTTCCCAGCACCCACACTGGGTGGCCTGTAACTCCAGATCTTTCTGGCCTCTGTGGGTTCCTGTACTCACATGCACACACAATTAAAAATAAATCTTTGAAAAAGAAAACCAGATACAGGGGCTGGAGAAATGGCTCAGTGGATAAAGTCCTTTCTGCACAAGTGCAAGAACCTAAATTCAGATCCTCAGCACTCATGTGAAAAGCTGAGAAAGGCAACGAGCATGCCTGTAATTCCAACCCCAACACATGGACCGGGGAATTCCAGGGACTTGCTGGCCAGTGGTCTAGCTAACCAGCGACCTCCAGTGAGAAGCCTTGTATAAAAAAAAATAGGGTGAAGTGGTAGAAGACAACACTGTGTATTGGCTTCTGGTTTCCACATGCACACATACTCCCAGAGCTGCAAACATGCATACCACCCCCCCCACACACACACACATGGAAGATCAGGAATTCTAGGCTACCACAGGCTATATGAGATCCTGTTTAAAACAAAACAAAACAAAAAAATCACCAGGGCTGCAGAGATGTAGCAGATAAAGCACCTGTCATGAAAGAGTAAGGACCAGAGTTTGGATCACCAGCACACATGTAAATGCTGAGCTGCTGTGGCAGCTAGTCTAAAATTCTAGTACAGAGGCAGCACACATCTTATGGATGAGTCCTGGGTTCAACTAAGAGACCTTGTCTCAATGAATGAAAGTGAATGAGTAAGACTCTCATAGTCAGCTTCAGGTATTCTACAGGTACCCCCCCATGCATGTATACACACGTACACACATATCACACACATGTAAAAAATAAAAACAACAAAAGGTAACAAATTCAAAAAAATTATTCAAAATTTAGGTTTTTGTTTTCTTTTTTAAATTTATTTATTTTTTTATGTGTATGAATGTACTGTCTGCGTGCAGGTTTGTGCATCCATGTCATGCAATGCTGTGGAGGTCAGAGGAGGGCGTCGGATTCCCCTGGAACTGGAGTTAAAGACGGTTCTCAGCCGCCATGTGGGTGCTGGGAATCGAACCCTGGTCATCTGCAAGAGCAGTCAGAGCTCTTAACCGCTAAGCCATCCCTCCAACCCCCAGGTTTTTGTTTTCAAATGTGTATTGTATGCACTTCAAGAGGCAACAGGCTGAGTGGTGACAAGGGAACTGCCTGCAGGAGAGACTGTTTGTAACATTTCCTCCAGCCAAAAGTGGTGGTGGCACACACTATAATCCCAGCACACAGAAGGTTGAAGCAAGATCATGAGTTTGAGGCCAATATGATTATGCCTTAAAAGAAAAAGCTCACTCACTCCATCTCATTTTTAAGTGAAAGAAAAGCCAGATTGTGTCCACTGCTAAATATGATTATGACATTTAATCAAATCTAGTACACCTCATCATTAGTACATACAAATATTCTGGGAGCCAGAAATGTAGCTCAGGGGAAGAAGACTTGTCTAACACACACAGAGTGCCAAGATGCTCTTTAGTACTGCAAAAAAGGGGGGGAAAAAAAAAGTTCTACATGTGGAAACAAACTGGATTACTGTGGCACTTACTTGTAATCTCAGCACTCAGGAGGCAGAGAGGTAGGAGGATTACAAGATTGAGGTTATCTAGGGCTATTAGTAACCTCTGTGTCAACAAAGGAAAAAAAAAAAGAAAAATAATAGCGGTTGTTATAATAATTTTTATTTTGTTTTGAGACAGAGTCTCTCTGTGTAGCCCTGGCTGGCCTGGAACTCAATATATTGACCAGGCTGGCTTTGAACTCACAGAAATCCATCTGCCTCTGCTTCCCAAGTGCTGGGATTAAAGGCGTGCGCCACCATGCCCAGCATGGTCTACTAATTTCTATTTATTGTTTTAATATACTGCATGCAAATATGTCTCTATTCTGCCAATGTTTTCAAGAAAATAATGAATGCAAAATAAGCTTAAATTTAGGGAGGGCTGCAGAAGGGAAAGGAAAGGTTCTGTTCTGAAGTAATCCTATTACTCTGCAGAGAGACTGAGGAGTTCTTGTAGTGGCATTCATTCAATAGCCTGAAGATCTCTCCAGAAAGCTGTATTTCACCTTGGGAGGCACAAACCACTTGATCAAAACAGAAAGTGGAAATTAAAAATTTTTTTATTTATATTAATTTTATGTATATGAGTGTATTGCCTCCACATACATAAGTGCACCAGTATCATTCAGTACCCTCAAAGGACATAAGAGGGTATTGGAAGCCAGGCATGACTGGGAGACCCTGTGTCAAAAAAACAAAACAAAACAACACAACAAAACAACAAAACAAAACAACATAGAAGGGCGTTAGAGCACCTGGACTGGGACTAGGGATGGTTATTAGCAGCCATATTGATGCTGGGATTCAAACCAGGGTCCCCTGCAAGACCAGCCACTGCTCTTTTTTTTGGGGGGGGGGTCTTTTTGAGACAGGGTCTCCCTGTAGCTCTGGCTGTCCTGGAACTAACTCTGTAGACCAGGCTGGCCTCGAACTCACAGAGATCCGCACGCCTGTGCCTCCCAAGTGCTAGGATTAAAGGCGTGCCCCACCACATCCGGCGCCACTGCTCTTAACCCCTGAGCCAACTCTCCAGCCCCCAGAAAGTGAAACTATTCTTTTTTTTTTTTTTTTTTGGTCTTTTCGAGACAGGGTCTCCCTGTAGCCCCAGCTGTCCTGGAACTCACTCTGTAGACCAGGCTGGCCTTGAACTCACAAAGATCCGCCTGCCTCTGCCTCCCGAGTGCTAGGATTAAAGGCATGTGCCACCACGCCTGGCTTATTTTTTTATTTTCACAATATTCTATGAAACCCATGCTGGGATGTTGAATGTTGCCCCTAAGCAACCCAAGGAAAAAAGAAATCTGGAAAAAGGTAACAAATCTCTGCTTTGACCAAAGGCAACCAGTAACAAGTATCTTAAGAGACCAAATGAGAACCAGGACAGATAGTCCGCAAAGCTGAAACAAAAGGGGACCGAGACTCAAGAAAAGCCCTGAAAGGAAACATGGGTCAAACATGCTCACCCAATCCTGGTGTTAAAGTCAGAAAACACACTTTTAATCCAGGCATAGTGAGACAGAAATAGTCCTGTAGGTGGTTTCCTGTGCCCTGCTCCTCACTAACAGTTCCTCTAGGACTGAACAACCATTAAGACCCATTTGGATCCCAGCACCTACAGAGCAAGCCCAGCATCCTTCAAAAGCCTTTAATGTTAAGGGACGCAGTGCCCTCTTCTGGCTTCCATACACACACACACACACACACACACACACACACACACACACACACACACACACACACACACACACACACACACCTCTTTGTTTTAAAAATGATTTAGACAAATCCCAAAACAAAAGGTTCAAGATGGGCCATTACAGAAAGCTAAGGACCTCTTGGGCACATCACTGACTTCGGCAGAGCCTGGGGATGGACCACATCTTATGTACCCATCTGTATTCCCCCACAGGGCACCACACTTTGAGGGCATAAATATTTGAATAGATGAGTAAACCACTCAACCAAATGTTTCTCGACGATACTGGAGAGAGGATTATAGACTTGAAAAATGTCTCAATTATATCTCATCAAGCAAATTTGCTTTGTCAGTTTTAGAATCTAAAGACTATAATTTTTTGTTGCCAGCCAACTATAGTGAACCTTTACTATATAGTTTAGGGCCACATAATGCTGCCCATCACACGAAATGTAAAGATAAAGGAGCTCATAAAAATCAGATATTTTGGGGGCTGGAGAGATGGCCTAGCGGCTAAGAGCACCAACTGCTCTTTCAGAGGACCCGGTTCGATCCCCAACACCCACATGGCGGCTGAGAACCGTCTGTAACTCCAATTCCAGGAGAACTCCAGTTCCAGGGGAATCCGAGACCCTCTTCTGACCTCCGCGGCATTGCACGACACGGGTGCACAAACGTACATGTAGACACTACATTCACACACATACAAAATTAAAAAAAACAATAGATATTTTCCACTGTTTGAATATTGTACTTAACTTTAAGGCAAAAGGCAAAATAAAGTCACTGTGATTTTCTAGTATTGCATTTTTCGGCAACTTTCCTTTTTAACTCAAGAATTACTATTTTTAAAATTGAACTTAGGGGCTGGAGAGACAGCTCAAGCAGTTAACAGCCCTGGCTGCTCTCAAAGATGATCTGGGTTTGATTCCCAGCACCCAGTGGCAGCTAACAAACATCTGTAACTCCAGTTCCTCCTCAGACCTCCTCAGGCATTGCATGACACAGGTGCACTTACACACATCCAGGCAATACACTCATACACATACAATAAGAAGTTATAAAATGTTTCAGACAATGGAACTTAGATAAAAGCTGGATCCTTTCTCAGTCCAAATTTGGAATTTCTTCTCTTCTAATAGGAATGTATCATAAAAACTTCTTGTTATGCCAGGTGAGATGGTTCACACTTGTATTCTCAGCACTCAGAAGACTGAGGCAGGAGGATCAAAGTTCCAGGTAAGCTACAGAGGGATACTCTGTCTCAAAAACAAACAAACAAAAAAATAAAAATCAGCCAACCCAAAAGCTTCGTGTTTATTCAGTAGATTTTACCAAGCGTGGTAAGAATCATTCATACCAAATCTCAAAAAGGCTTTCTTTAGATTTGGTTCTGATCTAATTTTTTCCTTAAAAGGTAGTTTATATATAAAATGATAAAAGATAATAGTGCTAGCTGGGCTTGGTGGCGCATGCCTTTAATCCTAGCACTTGGGAGGCAGAGGCAGGCAGATCTTTATGAGTTCAAGGCCAGCCTGGTCTACAGAGTTAGTTCCAGGACAGCTGGGGCTACAGGGAGATTCTGTCTCAAAAAGAAGAAGAAGAAAAAAAAAAAAAAAGATAATAGTGCTGTATGTAATTCAATTGTTCTGACATCAAACTTAGACCATAGAATTTTCATTAGCATTAGGAAATTTAAAACAAAGATTATAGATATATTAGTTTGGAAAAATTTGTTTATATTCTCAACACTAAAGGGAAAATATTTGGGGGGGGGAAATATTTTTATTATTTTTATCTTTCGTGAGTGTACTGTCTGCATGTGTATAAGTGCACCTGTGTTATGCAGTGCCCAAGGAGGTCAGAGGAAGCCATCAGATTCTCCTGGAACTGGAGTTATGGGTGTTTTTTTTGTTTGTTTGTTTGTTTTTTGTCTTTTCGAGACAGGGTCTCCCTGAAGCCCCAGCTGTCCTGGAACTCACTCTGTAGACCAGGCTGGGCTTGAACTCACAAAGATCTGCCTGCCTCTGCCTCCTGAATGCTGGGATTAAAGGCGTGCACCACCACGCCTAGCTTATGGGTGGTTTTTAGCCACATGTGGGTGCTGGGAATCAAATCCAAGTCCTCGGCAAGAGCAGTCAGTGCTCTTAACAACTGAGGTATCTTTCCAGCCCCAGTAAAAATTTTTTTTAAATCTAAATTGGGTTTTTTTCTATGTTGTTCGAACTCCTGTGGCTTAAGTGATCTTCCTGCTAAACACTCCCCAGTAGCTGGGACTGGAGATAAGCACCACCAAAAGCAGACATGGCTTGCTTTTTAAAAGGCATAACATGCTTTTTAAGGGCAGGGGAATGTGCATTTGCACACACACACACACACACACACACACACACACNTGAACTTCTGGATTTTGAGACTGTATTGCAAAGCTAAAGTGAAACTGTGTGGTGCTGCCATAAAGACAGATGTAGAGACCCAGATTGCAGCATAACCTGGAGCAAGCTAGAAAATAGGCTGTTGTCTTTATGCTCAAGTCAGCTTGACTACATGATACTGTGCTTTCCCTCTGAGGAATATGTAGTTGGGAAAACCGAGTATCCATATGCAGAAGAATAAAGTTTGGACATGATCTCATACTATATAAAAAGAAAAAAATAGATCAGAAACAAAATGTAGGAGCTAAAACCATAACGTTCTTCCAAGAAATGAAGGGCAAACTTCATGATATTGTATCTGGCAAGGACTTCTTAGATATGGCACCAACAGCAAAGCAAAGAAAGAAAAGAAAAATTAGACAATATTTTACAGTATACAACTAAATTCACACTTTAAAATTCTGAAGCTGGGGGAGGAAGAGTTTTTTTTTTCCTTCTAATTTGTGATCAGAGAATCATTCCTAGAAAATAATGACTCAGTTAAGACAAGCCTACAAGTGTAAATTATACAACATTGATACTTGATTGTTTTTATTTATTTTTATTTTTTATGCTTGTTCATTTTTATAATTTTTTATAACATAATAAGAATAAGGCAAAAAGGTGGCAAGTTTCAAACCTCATATGCATAATGTTTCTGGCTTTGACTGTGTTATAGATTTAAAAGATTTTCAACTTGAAATAGCAGTTCAAAAATTAATGGCTCTAAAATTTAGGAGAAATAAAGTTTGATTGTTTTTCTTGTTTTCAAAAAATTATGAGTTCTAATTTTGGATCATAATGACTTTCCTCATTACTAAATATACTTGAGAGTTATATAGCAAGATCTTGTGTCAAAACAGAGGCCAATATACATACTTGAAATTTTGAAGTGGGAAAAAAGTTTTAGAGAATAAAATTGTGTTACTACTGACAGCTCCAAAGCAGCATAGCCAGGCACATGAATTTCTCCACTTGTTACTTTCACATAATAAAATTCATTTTAACGAAATCTCTTTTCTGCTTGCTTAACCTCTGAAATTTTTAGTTCCTATAAAAATGTTAAACATCACAAGTAAAGCTAGCAGTTAAATCTTTCAATAAGTACCAATATTTGCTCCCCCCTCCCCTGGGTCTCATTTTTAAATTAGTGAAAAAGAAGTGGCTCCTAACTCACTGCTCTATCAGGCTCCTCTGAATCTTGAGAATGAAGTAAGCAGACACGCTGCCCTGCCCAGGCTGCCCCTCAGAGCACTGAGTCCCATGACTAGATTCAGTCCAGTGTCTGAGGATCCATCCACAGGGTCTTTCTTCTGCTCTCTTGAAGCCCTGCCATGCCCACTGTTTTTGTTAGTTTCCAAGTATACTACTCACTGCTAAAACTATTTTATTATGAGAAAAGAGCAACTGTGTTGAAATTCTTTAATTTTATAGAAAATTTCTTGATTCTTAAATGCTGCTTAAATGAACATTTCAATTTTAAGAGGGAAAAGTCCAAGCCAGGGACAGTTATTAATTCACAAGTGAACTTTTCTACATTTTTCCCTAACCATTTCTTACATGATATTTTAAGAAAGCAACAGAAATAGAAATGAACACAGATATCTGTCCTGAGTATGTGAAAAGTTTTAAGTTCAATCCATATGGTCTAAGTCTAACGATACTAACAACAGTGAGAAAAATAAATAGTCTAATGATACTTTAACTTGGGCTGGACATATTTTCCAGTTGGTTTCAGGAGGGCACAGTTTTTCTTCTAATCTATATTTCTACAAAATTAAGATATATAAATAGTTATGTTCTTTAGAACTCTAACAGAAGCAGAAAAGCAATTTTAAACATAAATGCTGCTAAACATTCATACTACTGATCACCTAGTAATTTGACTTGTGGTTTTAGTGGTTTTGTTGTTTTAATTGTCATTCATTCTAAATAGTTTCACTGGAATTTATTTTCTAAATACATATGTGAAGCACAGTTGTTTTACTCAGAGGGGGGAAAGTTCTTAGTTTTCTGTCAGGACAGTGCCTGTAACAGTGGCTGGCATCAGTACAGGAGGCTTCCTAGGGGCGTGCTGTTTAATCTGCTTCTCTGATACTCTAGTTGTAGTTGCTTTATCTTTCCTTCCCTTGCTATCCGTTCTGCATTATTTCCCAATACCAAGCAGTAGTAATCCCTTCCTTTCTTGCATTTATTTAAATTTTTTAAATTTATTTATTTTTTGTCTGAGCATATTGCCCGCATGTGGTTATCTAAGTGTACCTGTGCTGTGCAACGCCTGCGGAGGTCGGAAGAGGGTGTTGGATTCCCCCAGAACTGGAGTTATGGATGGTTGTTTGCTGCCATGAGAGTGCTGGGAATTGAACCTGAGTCCTCTGCAACAGCAGCCAGTGCTATTAACTACTGAGCCACCTCTCCAGCCCCCCTTTCTTGCATTAAAAAAAAAAAATTCCTGGCGTGGTGGGGCACGCCTTTAATCCTAGCACTTGGGAGGCGGCAGGCGGATCTTTGTGAGTTCAAGGCCAGCCTGGTCTACAGAGTGAGTTCCAGGACAGCTGGGGCTACAGGGAGACCCTGTCTCAAAAAGACCCCCCCCCAAAAATTATTGTCACATGCCATTAAACTTAACATTCAGGAGGCAGAGGCAGGCAGATCTCTGTGAGTTCAAAATCAGCCTGGTCTACCTAGCAAGTTCAAGGCCAGCCAGGGCTGCAGAGTGAGACCCTATTTCAGTAAAAACCAAAAAAGAAAAAAAAGATTTTAAATTTATGTGTGTGTGTGCACATGCGCGCGCGATGCGCGAGTGGGGTGGGGGTGGGGGTGGGGAGGAGGGAAGCATTGGATCCCCTGAAACTGAAGTTACAGGTAGTTATGAGCCGATGGGGGTGCTGGGAACGGAACTCTGGTTCTCTGGAAGATTTCAATTGCTGAGCCATCTCTCTAGCACTCCCCCTTTTACATTTTTTAGAATGGTCTATAAACTATCTTGTTGGAGCAAACTGAGTGACTGAGTGATTTGGGAACCATTTTTTTCTTTCTTATTTAAAATAAAGAAAAATTCAGTTTACTGGCTTCCTCCCTCCCCCAATGGGCCCTGCATCTGGGCTTCCTGTATAGCTACATGAGTACCCTGC
Organism: Rhizomys pruinosus; assembly: GCA_009823505.1. Taxonomy (NCBI): domain Eukaryota; kingdom Metazoa; phylum Chordata; class Mammalia; order Rodentia; family Spalacidae; genus Rhizomys; species Rhizomys pruinosus. Next base: position 1,629,849 of record VZQC01013770.1, on the reverse strand, counting down.
CATTCAGCCGTGTCCCCAGACAAGCTCATTGAAATCTACTGAGATCTGGCTGCTGGTTTCACCTATGATGTTTTAAAGTTTTACAGGGACTAACATTTTCAGAATCTCTGTTGTGTGCCCATAAACTTTCCTTAAAGTCAAATGGTTCAATAATATCGTTGAGAGCCCCAGTCTTGGTCCCTTTGCTGAAAACTAAATTCCACAAATATTTGCTGAAGGCTACTCAGTGCCCCCTGTTGTAAAAAAGGTGGAGGACTGTATAAATAGTTTAACTCCTTTTACAGCCATGGTAACAAAGGCCTAGAAGGTGGAAAAAAAAAAAATGAACCTAGGGTCACAGCAGGGGCAGCCACACACAGAGAAAACAGGCACCAAGGCAGCATCAAGAGTTGGGATGACTGAATGATTTACAGGCAAAAAAAGATTTGGAAGAGCACTTTTAACTCAAAGGCACATCCAGGACCTTGAGCCCCATCTCTTTGCAGTTTGTGTATCTCTGGTGAGAAGCGCAGAGTGCTCATAGCCAGTGTCTACCATCCCAGAAGACTGGGTAACAGGCGAGCCTGAGTTTCTTCTAGTTATCCTTAACGACCCCTTCAGGAGACAGGACTAGAGGGAAGAGGCCAAACTCTACCACGGGAATGTAGAAATAGATATGGTAATCCTCCTCTCACCCCCGAGAAAAGTTACTAAGGCAAAAGTAAAATAAAACTCAACTCCACTGATTATTAGGAGTAAACTCTGCAGATTATTCTGGGTGAGTCTGATATGGAGAGTGGCTTAGCTCACCATGGAGGGTGGGCAAGGCAGCTGTTTTTAAAGCCTATTCCTTGACACCCTGAGATTCTTTTTTGAGATATGAGTGAAATTATGGACTTGAATCACAGGATGTTCTTTCAGCTTTTCATATTTAATGAATTTTGCAAGCTAAGGAAAGTGGTTGTCTAGTTTTTCAGTGCTGGAGATCAAACCCAGGGCTTGAACATGTTAGGAGGCACTCAATCACTGACATCCTTCCAGCCCTTGGGGAAGAGTTTAAATGAGATCCTGAGGGGCTGGAGAGATAGCCTAGCGGTTAAGAGCGCCGACGCTCTTGCAGAGGACCCGGGTTCGATCCCCAGCACCCACATGGCGGCTAAGAACCGTCTGTAACTCCAATTCCAGGAGAACTCCAGTTCCAGGGGAATCCGAGACCCTCTTCTGACCTCCGCGGCTTGCCCGAACGGGCGCACAGGACCTGCTGCAGCCAGTACATTTAATTACACATACAAACAATACATTAAATAAAAAAAATAAATAAATAAATGAGATCCTGACTTAAAGCTACTGTAGTGAAGCAGGTGGCTGCATTTCTGAAGGTTTCTTCACCCTCAAACCTTCAATCTGAGCTTGCAATGAGTAAAACCTCTGGTTAACAAATATATAGTGTTTTTTTAATGAATGATATTGGGTCTAAGGAAACTTTACCTTTGGGTTTCTTTCCTTGTCAGCAACATAGGGAAAAAAATGTATTACCGTTATTATCCAAGTTATGGTTGGTTGTCAGATACTGAACTTAGCATTCCACTGAGTGCAGTGCCTGTCTACCTGCATTAGCTGATGTTCCCTGCCCTCAGTTTCCCCAACTTGTAACATGGTATCTAGTGGATCTCTACCCATTTTGCTGGCCCTTCCATTTATAGGAATATTTTTGTATGAAAATCATAAAAGAGAACATACTCTATGTAACTCACTGGTTGTTGAACAGTTTTACATGGACCATTTTAGTATACATCTGTACACATTTTCCCACTTGGAGGCTTCTGGTACTAGGAGCTAACACATTACATTCCTTTCTGTTAAATAAAAGGTGCTGACAGCATACACTTCCAAGGAGAAAATCTTAATTACCAAAACAGAGCATATTGAAACACATTATTTTACTGTAGTGACTGTACACATCGTTCGGTTCAGTATTTCATTCATGCTTCAAGTGTGTTAAAACTGACTTCCCTTTACCCTATCAGAGGTAGCATTCTGGCATGATATCCCACCTAGATGGAGGTTGAATTATAAAAATTTATCAAAATAGAAAAAAAAATATGTTTTATATATATATCCATTAGATATACACCACATTTCCAAATCCAATTTATAACTTTATATTACATTGCACAATTATTTTAGTAATGCCAAAAGCAATTCAATGTGCTTGAAAATTGTAGTTTTCAAATGAATTGTTTTGATGGGGCTGGAGAGAAAGCATAGCAGTTAAGAGCACCGACTTCTCTTGCAGAGGACCCGGGTTTCGATTCCCCAGCCACCCACATGGCATCCTGTAATCCAATTCCAGAAAACTCAGTTCCAGTGGAATCCAAGACACTATTTGACCTCCGCGGCATTTGCATGAAACGGGTTCACAGACCTACATGCAGGCCTGTACCATTCATACACCATACAAAAATAAAATAAAAAAATAAAATAAAAAAAATAAAAAAACCCCACAAAACCCAAAATGAATGTTTGACTACCCAACCTCTAAGCTGCTACATATACTTAAAATCAAATCTAAAAACAAAATTATCCAAATTTCTATTATCTGTAAGATATAGATAACTAATTTGATCAATGAGTAATTAGGATATAGTTATATAAGATAGGGCCCATTGGTGTACATTAGGTTGTGTGATTATTACCCCTAGTTACTGTATGTCTCAAAAAGCTCTAAGAAAGGATTTTGAAAAAGAAATAAATAAAAATAAAAAAAAAAAAAAAAAAAAAAAGAAAGGATTTTGAATGTTTTCACCAAAAAGAAATAATACATGCTTGAGGAGCTAAATAAATTCAACCTGACTTAAGCATCTATAAAATATGTAATGTATTGAAACACTAATGATAACCTAATTATACATATAATTTTTATGTTTTTGTATCAGTTAAAAATAAAAAATTTAAAGTCAGCAAAACCTATTTTATGAGTGCCATTAAATCTGTAGGTTTTTAATAGGTTATATACTAATCCACCACAAATCAATCTATAGATAACAGATTTTTATAAAATAGTCCTTAAAAAGTCCTTAACTTTAAGGTTTTTAAATTTATACAGTGGAAACAACCTGCAAAGAACAAAGCAACTGTTTCTATATCACACATAAAGTTACATGAAACCAAAAGCCAAAACCAAAACAAAAATAAAAAAGAACCTGAAAATACAAACCATTAGGATTCTTCCCATGATACTTAGAAACTGCATTATTAACCACACACCCAAACCTTTATTCTACAAAAATTTAAACAGTAAACACTAAAGGTGATTAGTAGATTTGGTTGTAAGAAGAAACTTTAGCTTTTAACTTGAGTTTAAAAAGTTCTATAAATCTGATTTTGATCTTTTTCCTTTCTTACACTATTTTTTTGCTTGAGAATAATGTATTTATTTTGGTTAACTGCCACATCAAGAGAGTGATTCAGCTTTTTACTATATTAGCAGATTGTGGCCATATATAAAGAAAATAAATTCATTACTTATTGGAACACAAAGTTTAGTTTGTTTAAAAGGCAATGGCCATTCTTTTATTTAAAGGCTCTGAGTGTTACAATGTTTATTATCATAATGGAATATGATTTTCCCCTCTACTTTGTAATGAAACGATGTAGGAATATTTAATAATCAAATAAAAAATCAGTTTGTATAAGAACAGAACCAGGAAGGGGCTATCATTGGATTGTAACATCATCATTTAAAAGTATTAGTGATCTGTCCTGGAGTAAAAAAACAAAACAGAAACACAGTAAATAACAGAACTCAGATTTCACTTAAAATCTGTTTCTCTCCATATTTAAATTTCAAAAGCCATTTTTACAAAAGTATTCACATATGGATATGTGAACAAAGTCACTTGTGACAACTACACATTTTGTGGATACATTTGATATTTTCAAAATATGTAGGCAGGATTACTTTTATTGGTCTTAAAATTGATTATATTTATATTTTAATGATGCTGTTGGATATTCTACAAATATAATACTAAATATCATTTGAAAAAATAGAAAGCAGGTCTAGGAAGATACCAACTTTAAAACATGTTTGCATTATTTAAGGTCTAAAGTCCATGTACTGACAGGTTCTTAACTTCAGCCCAGTCTGCAATGATAGTCTTATCCCCCAGCTTAAAAAACACATAGAAAGTATTCTGATGGCTGAGAAAGGCTTTTTAAAATTGTGCTTCAGTTTCTTGTTTTAACCTGCAACCTCAGAGTTTGAACACAAGTTCCATCTTGCCTTGCTCCTTCACACATCTCCATGAAGGGCTCTTCAGCACAGGGATGCGCAGAGATTCAGGTGTTCAAGCCCACACAGACTGCATTCCACACCCTACACAACTGACCTCAAGTGGAAGATTTGTTGTTGTTCTTGGGGGAACAAAGGCATGCTGCCTTTAGCCTGGATAGCTATTTTACCAGATTAAAACATTTACTCAGCTTGTTTTTATATTTTATTAATATTTAAATTTAAAAAGTCATAGTATTGGCTCTAGATTAAAATAAAAATTGAATATATTTCTATGGTTGCCAGAGATAAGCACTTAAAATGTACTGACTAAACTTTTGGTTTTCATTTATTTTCTGTTTGGCTTTTTAATACATGGCCATTTATTTTAATGAAAATCAATGTCATTTGAAACAGCTAAGGAGCCGGGCGTGGTGGCTCACGCCTTTAATCCTAGCACTTGGGAGGCTGAGGCAGGCAGATCTTTGTGAGTTCAAGGCCAGCCTGGTCTACAGAGTGAGTTCCAGGACAGCTGGGGCTACAGGGAGACCCTGTCTCGAAAAGACCAAAAAAAAGAAAAAAAAAAGAAAGAAATAGCTAAGGAACAAAATTCTAGGTGGTTTTCAACAAAAAACAAAAGATGATAACATCTTTATGGACTTATTAGTCCTATAACAAAATGTAAATAGTATGATGGAAATCATACCAATTTCTTATTTTCATTTACTTTGATGATCTGTGTCACTTTATTTGAGTCTTTTTTTTTTTTTTTTTTTTGGTCTTTTGAGACAGGGCTCCCTGCAGGCCCCAGCTGACTGGAACTCACTCTGTTAGACCAGCGGGCCTTGCACTCACAAGAATCCTCCTTGCCTCTGCCTCCCCAAGTCTAGGACTAAGGCTGGCCACCATGCCCAGCTTTTCAAGTCATTTTTATACATCAGTTTTTAGTAGGAGGACTAGAATTAGACTGCTTATAAAAGAGGGGTTATAAGATCATTTCAGCTTAATAGGGATTTTCAATAGTGATTTATTCTTGTTTATATCAAATATATATCCTTAAAAGTCTTCAATGCGTTTTATAGAGTAAGATTTAGTTGCTTTTAAGTTTTTGAGAAAAATTATTTTCCAAGTCTTGGACTGTGCTAGGAAAAACATTTCATCTTATCAGTAGGAGAGGAAAGTTGCTCCTAACGGAAAAAGAATTTTAAAAAACAGGAAAAATTGCATTAATGATTGACAAGGGATCTCAGAAAAACAAAATTACATGTGTATAAAACAGTTGAAATTATTGATACTAAATTAAAATATTAGAAAAAAAATAAAATATTAGTTCAAAAATTTCTCTTTAGGAAAACAATAGTAAACTTAAGTTAAAAATAAGTAACTGATCCTTAGCATATACGTGTAAACCTAGCTTTAGGCAGGCTGAGGGCAGGAGGATCACCAGTTTGAAGTCAGCCTGCGCTACCAACCAAGCAAAAACAACAAAGTCACTATATCTAAGGTTGTTGACAAAAAGCAAAACAACAACAAACAAAAAACTATACCAACTTTATATTTTTAAACAGTACTATAAAAGGAGGAAAAAAATTTTTTTCAAAGCCAATTTTTATCGAAAACCTTTGTGGAGGAGGAAAAAGTTTTAAGAGAACCGTATTAAGTAAATTTTGATAAAGACTTCAGATTAGGTTTTGTCTTTTTACTATATTTTTAAGGTAACCAGATTTCTAAAAAACAAAAAACAAATACAAAAACGAATTTAAGCTTGAGATGTTTGAACTACAATCCCCAATCAAAGCATTGTCCTTTTTAAAAGCTGAGGCTCAGCAGGCTGAAGAGGCTTCAGAACTAAATAAAATATAAACTGAACTCAAGGAGGAATGAGTTTCAATGAGTCAAAGTGGAAATGGTAATGATCCACCATTATTTTTCCAAGAAAGGGATTAGAAAATGTGTTCTGCTTTATTCAATCTAAAAATCACCTTTATTTGAATAGACAGCATGAGGAATTCATCAGTTGGCCTTAAGTCACCTAGGAGCACTACTTTGTGCAGTGTTATTAAGGGAATTTTAAGTTCCTAACGTTTTTAGAATGAGATTCTGGGATGGAAAAGCCCAACTATGAAAACAGCAACCCAAGATGCGTCTTTGAATTACAGAAGTTAGAAAATGTAGAAAATGCTGGGAATTAGAGCCCTAGCATGCATGTGCCTTGCTTTCTTGTTATTTTAGTGGGTAAGGCCGGGTTTGAATTGTTCTTTGCAGTGGGATTTCATGCTTGGATTACTCTCATTTCACTCCATTAGTTAATACATTCTCTCCCTACTCTTCCTTCTACTTTCATAGCAAGGGAACATGCAGGGTAAGTAACTTGTAAACAATAAACAGGTTTAAGTACCCAACTCTTTCCTGCCTCCTCAGGCCCTTCCCCCCACAAACAAATGGCTAGCCCTTTTGTTTTCTTATGGTTGGTCTGAAAATACATATGAACTCACCAATCCTCATGGAGTCTTTTCATGAGAAGTCTCATTCTCCCCTTTTCTAGAAGAATGAGTACTTTACAATTTTCATCCAGGAAAGAAGCAAGATCCAGTTGCAATAGAGGGAATCCTGCCTATCTACTGTTTTAACCACTTTGCCTATCCCGCTTCCGCGATCGCTTACCCTTCCTCATTTCTGCCCTTCCCGTGCCCTCACCTCCCCCTTTCTCTTCCTTCNGTCTTTTTTTTTTTTTTTTTTTTGGTCTTTTTGAGACAGGGTCTCCCTGCAGCCCCAGCTGTCCTGGAACTCACTCTGTAGACCAGGCTGGCCTTGAACTCACAAAGATCCTCCTGCCTCTGCCTCCCAAGTGCTAGGACTAAAGGCATGCGCCACCATGCCCAGCTTTTCAAGTCATTTTTATACATCAGTTTTTAGTAGGAGGACTAGAATTAGACTGCTTATAAAAGAGGGGTTATAAGATCATTTCAGCTTAATAGGGATTTTCAATAGTGATTTATTCTTGTTTATATCAAATATATATCCTTAAAAGTCTTCAATGCGTTTTATAGAGTAAGATTTAGTTGCTTTTAAGTTTTTGAGAAAAATTATTTTCCAAGTCTTGGACTGTGCTAGGAAAAACATTTCATATTATCAGTAGGAGAGGAATAGTTTGCTCCTCAAAGGAAAAAGAATTTTAAAAACAGAAAAATTGCATTAATGATTGACAAGGGATCTCAGAAAAACAAAATTACATGTGTATAAAACAGTTGAAATTATTGATACTAAATTAAATATTAGAAAAAATAAAATATTAGTTCAAAAATTTCTCTTTAGGAAAACAATAGTAAACTTAAGTTAAAAATAAGTAACTGATCCTTAGCATATACGTGTAAACCTAGCTTTAGGAAGGCTGAGGCAGGAGGATCACCAGTTTGAAGTCAGCCTGAGCTACAAAACAAAGCAAAAAACAAACAAAAGTCACTATATCTAAGGTTGTTGACAAAAAGCAACAACAACAACAAAAATACTACCAACTTTTATATTTTTAAACAGTACTATAAAAGGAGGAAAAAAATTTTTTTTCAAAGCCAATTTTTTATCGAACCTTTGTGGAGGAGGAAAAAGTTTTAAGAGAACCGTATTAAGTAAATTTTGATAAAGACTTCAGATTAGGTTTTGTCTTTTTACTATATTTTAAGGTACCAGATTTAAAAACAAAACAAAACAAAAACGAATTTCAGCTGAGATGTTTTGAACTAAAATCCCAAACTCAAAGCACTTGTCCTTTTTAAAGCTGGGATCAGCAGGCTGAAGAGGCTCAGAACTAAAATATAAACTGAACTCAAGGAGGAATGAGTTTCAATGAGTCAAAGTGGAAATGGTAATGATCCACCATTATTTTTCCAAGAAAGGGATTAGAAAATGTGTTCTGCTTTATTCAATCTAAAAATCACCTTTATTTGAATAGACAGCATGAGGAATTCATCAGTTGGCCTTAAGTCACCTAGGAGCACTACTTTGTGCAGTGTTATTAAGGGAATTTTAAGTTCCTAACGTTTTTAGAATGAGATTCTGGGATGGAAAAGCCCAACTATGAAAACAGCAACCCAAGATGCGTCTTTGAATTACAGAAGTTAGAAAATGTAGAAAATGCTGGGAATTAGAGCCCTAGCATGCATGTGCCTTGCTTTCTTGTTATTTTAGTGGGTAAGGCCGGGTTTGAATTGTTCTTTGCAGTGGGATTTCATGCTTGGATTACTCTCATTTCACTCCATTAGTTAATACATTCTCTCCCTACTCTTCCTTCTACTTTCATAGCAAGGGAACATGCAGGGTAAGTAACTTGTAAACAATAAACAGGTTTAAGTACCCAACTCTTTCCTGCCTCCTCAGGCCCTTCCCCCCACAAACAAATGGCTAGCCCTTTTGTTTTCTTATGGTTGGTCTGAAAATACATATGAACTCACCAATCCTCATGGAGTCTTTTCATGAGAAGTCTCATTCTCCCCTTTTCTAGAAGAATGAGTACTTTACAATTTTCATCCAGGAAAGAAGCAAGATCCAGTTGCAATAGAGGGAATCCTGCCTATCTACTGTTTTAACAATTGCATATAAAGCTTACTAGATAGATAAAATTCCCATTTCTGACTTAAAGTTGAAATAAAATAAACATTTCTCTTAATTAGATGAAAGAAAAGTACTGTTCATTACATACCTTTGATTTTGAGTAAATACTTGAAAATATCCCAGGTTTTAGAGTTTTGGCTTGTATAGATTTAATTATTGAATTTATTTTACAATTGCAATTTTCTCTATAAAAGTTCCTTAAGACCTATTTTGTACTTCAGCATTTGAAAATTCAAAAGGAAATTCCAATGTAAAATCATTTTTCAAATAACCATGCCTTCACATTTCAAACTTCTTAGGTGTCAGCTTATCTAAATAAAATCTTTAGCACTGAGTCTAACACTATAAATTGAATCTTAAGCTTTCACCAATTTGCTTAACTCAAACCATTTTGTAACTTATGTTTTTGAGTAATTTTACATCAAAGCTTAAAAACCACTATTTATTAACCACATTGGTGGGATGTGGTTGAATTAAACAAAATGTAAACAAAATGTGTAAAGATTACTTCTGCTTTAAGTTCTTCTTGACCAACTCAGTTCTTCAAAGTTTGTTTCTAAAAGCTGCTTAAATAACTGCTTCACAATTATGGGACAGTGCAGTTTGTTACTTTAATGAGCTCTCAGAGGCTGGAACTAAACAGTACAGAACTAAACAGATTTTTCCAAATGAACTTGTAGAAGATGTGACTTACAGCTAAGAGTTAACAGTACACAAAAAAATCTTTAAACTTGCTGATTTAAACCAATCTCCTCAAAGTTTAAAATATTAACTGAATAATTATCTTTTACTTTTTTTGTTTTAACTGAATCGAGTTTGGCTTTTTGGATGATTTTAAAATGATCTGTGGGCAGATTTTTGTTATATTCTTGAATGGAGAATTTCTTTTTCTCCAGGTAAAGACTGAAAAAAATCTTTTATAGATTGAGATGTATCAAAAAACTTTATACTTCCTCTTTTCTCTCATGATCAGAGTTCTGGTCTTTAAAATATTTGAGAAAAAACAGTAAGAATTTATCTATAGAAAACAAACCCACCAAAGCCACCAGTACGTAGTACACACCATTGTGGCTGTTTACCTTTTCAGTTAGTGAAGTTAAATGATTATTTCGTTTATTTCGTGTTTTTCCAAGTCAAATTCGTATTTATTTTTTCTCGCCGTCTTCACCAAACGTCAGTAAAATTAAAATATTTCAGCTACAGAAATCGCTAATCCTTCAGGGTCGGTCTCAGCTTCAACGAAAACCTGGTCTCGGCATAGCTGGCTTTTACCCGGAATTTTTCGTTTGCTTTTTTTGCAGGGGTTGTTTGGTTTTGCTTAAAACAACCCTGCGCACCACAAAGGGGGCTGAAGAGGAAGGGGGCTGAACGATTTCTCTAGACGCCCAGTGAAGTCAAGGAACCTGGGAACGTATTTGTTGGGCTCTTTCATATGAATGACCCCTACACTAGGACGTGAGGAAAGGGGGGTCCGGCTGCAGCGCGGCCCCGGGACCTCGGCGCGCTGGACGCGGACACCACTCGGTCAGCCCAGAGGCGGCGCGCACCGGGCCCCGCCGGCTCCGGGTTGGGGCGGGGTTGCCGGCAGTTAAAGGGCAGGGGAGCGGCGAGCCCGCAGCGCAGCCCACCCCTCCGCGTCCGCACGCCACCGAAGGGTTATTTTCGCGCCACAAAATATGGAAATACCGGGGCGGCCCGGGGGCCAATGGATGGCAACCAGCGAGCGGCTCGGGCGGAGGACGCCGACGCTGATAGGTTCCCTGCTTCCACCAATCACCGGCGAGAAGCCCCGCCGGGGGTGGTGCCTCCCCCGACGCCGCTGGCTCCGCTGGGTCCCGGGGCTGCCTGGCAGCCCGAGCCCCGCCCCTGCGCCGCTTGCGCGGGGGTCTCCGGCCGCCCCTTCCAGAACACTCGGGTCTCGTTCCCTCCCGTGGGTACCGAGCATCTGGAACACCGCCGGCCTTCCGCACGCCGGCAGAGGCCCGTGGGAGCCACTGTCCGGGGGGTGCGTCCCAGGTGGGTGGCTCCGCGAAGGGACCCACGGCGGCCCCCACGGCCTTCAAGTCGAGCCCCGCCTGGCGGAGCTACCAGCCCGCGGCCCCAGGTCGGGCCGGGGAGGGCGGCGCAATGGTCGGGGCGCTCCGGGGCAGGCAGCGGCCCACGGACGACCTTCTCCAGTGTGAGCTCGGACGATCCCGCCCCGTGTCTGGGCAGAGCCCAGAGAAAGGAAACAAAACCCCATCTTCTCGTCTCCCGGGGCACCATTTTTTTATTACAGAAAGAAGTGACAGATTCTGGAGTGAGAGCAGATCCAGGTTTCCAGAAATCATGCTTCTGGATGAGTCACATCAGAGTCCAGGGAGCAGTTGCGGAAACGAATTTGTGAGACTGTCCCCCGGAGGCCCGGGCGAGCGGCGGGTATTGTGCGCCCACCGGCGTGACCTCGTCGTGAGCCTCAGGCCGCCCTCGCCCTAGCCCGCCAGCCTGTGCTCACAACCTGTAGATGCAGCAGCGGTAGCAGACTTCCAGACACACTTTTCTCCTTTATATTATACCGAACCCCAAGCATTTTTACTTTTCTCAGGTCAGCAGATGAGATGCAGCTGTCCACCAAGCAAACAGATGGGTGGGAGTCCTTGCTTGGTGGAATTAATATTAATTAGGAGCAGCTACAACTGCTTAAGAATCGAATAGCCCACGTACAAAGTGTGAAAATTCTTTAGAAGAATTGCATGATTAACTCAGGAATATAAAGAACTGATTTCATATTTCTGGAAAATTCAAAGGTTCTTTTGCATTCGAAAAGTAGTAAATATTTTTATTTAAAAACTTAGCTATGGGGTATATACTTAGCCTTCAAATGCTTAGGAGGATTGGAAGGGGAGGTATCCTCTCCTTTGAGATGTCTCAACTTGTATTGTTCACGTGCTTTATAAGGTCCTAAACAAAGTATCCAGTTTGTTACAATAATGCACAGATTAAATTCACAATCCCCCCCCAGGAATATACATTAAAACTCTACATACTTGGTTTAAATTCCAGCTGATAGTGACAGACAAGCATGGGCTAGGATTTAGAGAAAATAAACAATTTATCCCATGTTTTAAAAGTAATTTCGTTAGATCTCAGTTTTAATAGAATACAGTTAAAAAATCAGAAAAAAAAAAATCAAATCACTCCAGACCTTGGAAGCAAGCTGACTGTTAGGTCTACACTGACCATACGAGATGTGTTAAGAAAAATTACTCAGAATTATATGAACAGACTCTAGCAAGAGGATTTTCAGAAAAGCAAATACTCTTCTGAAATAGAGCACATTTGTCCAAATAGTTTTTGATCACATGAAAGTACCTGAAAAATAAATTCATAAATTTTATATTGACATTTTTAATGACAACAAAATACACATTTATCCTTAAGAGCCAAGTTTCTTTCAAAAAGCATGAACATGAAAAATACGCTTTAAAATGTTAAAATTTAAGCTATAAATGTTCGCCTCTAAAGTATTCTTTCCAGATTGAGTTCACAACACACGTCTAAACACTGCACACCACGTTTGCCCCATAAAGACATCTCTCTAAATTAGAAACTAAATGAAAATATTGTGTTTACATTTATAAAGTTGGGTTTGCTTAGCAGGTAAGAAAAGCCTGCTATGTTGGAACAGTTGCATTTAAAATGGATGATCTGACACCTTCCGGTTACTTAACAAAAAATTCTAAGTTCCTTTTAAAAGACAAAATACAAATATTATAGGTCTTTCAATTATTCCACGTTTTAAAAGTAATCTATTCGTGTTTTCAATGGAAACACATTTTTAAGTGTTAATATGGTTTCTGATAAAAATAAGCAAACTATCAAATTCTCAATTACTGGAGACGTTTCCACTGTATTCAGTGGAAGCACAGTATTTTCTGTATTCACATTTTTGTTCTAGTACGAGTATCAAACCACTGAGGACTTTTGTTTTTATCTCCAGACTAGACAGAATTCAATTTGATCGTTAAAAAGTAGGAAGGTATATCCTTTTCATCAAATACCTGTTACAAACATATCACAAGTTGTCCTGTGTAAATGAAGCCTTAAACCATAATCGGAGGTTTCCACAAGAACCCCAGCACTGCCTTCGTTTCCGTGTTTCTGGTCTCCAGCTCACATTCTGTTGGCTCCACAGGGCCCAGACCCAAGCCCCCAACCGACCATTGTATTCGTTACCTACAGTGAAAATTATGAATGGCTCGCACAGTCAAAAGCAGGCAGAGCGAGACTGGGAACAGCTCCCCAGAGCGAAAAAACACCTAGAGCGAACTCAGAGTCCCAAGTTCTCTAACTAAAATTATAGAAATAAAAGCAGTCAGCCCCGGCCCTCCCCCTCCAGAAACCACAGGAAGAGAGGGTTTCCCTTTAAGTACCGACTTTTCCCTCCCGGCCTGCTGGGCTCCGGCCCCGCCGTCCCCATCCCCACGCCGCAGCCTCCGCCCCTGCGCTCCCCTCCCCCACAGCGGCCCGGCCCCGCTGCCTGCATCCCGGAGCCTTTTCTGCGCGGAGCAGCCAATGGCGAGCGCGCAGCCCCGAGCCCCCGCGGGCGGGCGGGCGGAGCGGAGGAGGTGTCGCCCAGACACCGCCCCGGACGCCGGGTCCCCTCCCCCACGCGGGGCCGCGCCACTCGGCGCCCTGAGTCGGCCGGGTTCCACTTTCCCCTGTCATCAAAGCCCCCAAGCGAGTTCGTGATTGTGACTCGGGTTCCGTGGTTAGGGACTCGTTTCTTTCAAAAATGGAATGATGAAAACTACGGTAACTGCGCCCGCGGGACCCCCGCGCCTTCCTTAAATCCGCAGCGCCGAGGACTCTCCTCCGCTCGCCGGCGGCTCGGATCCGCCCAGACCAGACACCCGCGTCTAAACTCGCGGTGCCAATCAGCGCCCCGCGCCGCGGGCTTTCCGCTCCCCCCTCCCCTTGCAGGGTCCCTCGCCCCATCTCCCCTCCCCCTCTTCCTCTCGCTCGCTCGCTCGCTCGCTCGCTTTTCTTTTTTTTTTTTTTTTCCTCTTTCCTCCGAAACCCACACTAATTGAGGCGCTGGGATTCCTCACGTGAGACGTTGATTTGTAGTTTGAACACGTGGCTCATTCAAAAAGCCGGACTCTCGGAGCGGATTTTTCCGCCCCCTCCTCCCTCCTCCTCCTCCCCTCTCGCCCCTGCCAGTCACCCTTCGGGGTTTTTTTCCTGGGGAGGTGGCGCCTGCCTCACGTACTGTGATATTTTCACAGTCCGCTGGCCCACGCCAAAGGGGCTGGGGAGGAAAGGACAAAAAGTAGTTTCCCCTCCGCCCCTCCTTTCTCTCCTGATCCCGCCTCCTCGGAGTTAGGAGGACTCGAGGCGTTTGGGTTGTAGCTGGGCTTTTTCTTTCTCTCTCTCTTTTTAATACCCAGAAGAGGAAGCAGCAGCAGCAGCAGCTTCGGATCTGATTGCTCGCTCGCTCGCGGTTCCAGCGCCCGGTTCTGTGTGTGGGTCTCACAGGCGAGGAGAGCAGGGAACAAAACCCACCGGATCCATCCATCCATCCCCGTGGGTGGTTTTAATTTCTGATTTTTTTTCCTTTTTTTAAAACAACCACTCCTCACAATGAACAAATTGTATATCGGGAACCTCAGCGATAACGCCGGCCCCTCGGACCTGGAAAGTCTCTTCAAGGACGCCAAGATCCCAGTGTCGGGACCCTTCCTGGTGAAGACCGGCTACGCGTTCGTGGACTGCCCGGACGAGAGCTGGGCCCTCAAGGCCATCGAAGCGTTATCAGGTGGGGCCCGGCCGCGCCCGCCCTCCCGGCCGCTCGGAGTGGGGTCGGGGTGGCCCGGGGCCCTGCAGGGCGTCCGACGGGACGCGGGGCCCGGCTGGCGGGGCCGGGGCTGACGCGCTGTCAGGAGCGCGCGGGGCGGGAGACGCTCGCCGTGCGCCGGGCCCGGGCATGCGCTCCAGGCCCCGGACGCGGGCCTCGGGGGTCAGCGCGGACGCCCGGCGTCCCTCGGTGCCGCCCGCGGGGCCGCGGTCAGTACGGACGGCGCTGGCCTGGTCGTCCTCGGGCCGTGGAGAACGGAAAGTGGCCTCCACCCCCGGCGCAGGGAGGCCGCGGCCCCGAGCCTCGTCTCGGCGGCCCTGGCCGGGGCTTCGAGCGCGCCCGCCCTCCCGGGTCCTCCCAGGGTCTTTGGAGCGAAAGGGGCAGGTGGGCGGAGGCGGCCGCTGGCTCCGGAGAGGCAGCCCTGCCACGCGCCGGCGGCTGTCCCGGCCCCGGCGCGGGGCTGCGGCCTCCAGAGGTGTCTGGGTGCGCTCGGCCGGGACGACAGCGTGGTCGGGCGGGAGGCGGCTGGGCGGGACGCCGGTGAGGAGACCTGCGCTGGCTCCTTCGGCTCCCCCTTTATTTGCTGGGGCCGGATGCTGGCGCCCTGCCTCTGGCCCGGCCCGGCCGGAGCTGACCTGCACCTCTGGCCGCCCCAGCCCCTCCTGTCGCGCTGTCTTCTCAAGCCCCGAGCCCAGGCTTCAGGCCAGCCTGGAGTCGAACCAGAAAAGGCCCGCGCGTGGCCACCCTGCAAGTTGGCCTGTGGGGAGCGTCCAGGAAAAAGAAAAGAGTGGCCGCGTCCCTCTCGCAGACCTCGGGGTGCTGGGTGACTCTGAGGTGGGCGGGGGGTCGGAAAGCTAGCATGCTACCCAAGAACTGGGTCTGACAGTTGGTCTCCCTCCCCACCCGTCTGTAAATGAAAGCGCCACACCCACGCGGTGGCTGGTTCCCCTCCTGGCCTCCAGCCGGGTCGGAACCTTGGGGCCCTCCGGAGGTCCCCGGAGCGGTTTGTGTTGTCACTTAAGGCTGCAGGATTCAAGGCTTGCAGAGCCGCTGACTCTGGCCCGCCGGATCACCTCTTGTCTTTCCACAGGTAAAATGGAACTACATGGGAAACCAATAGAAGTTGAGCACTCGGTCCCCAAAAGGCAGAGGTGAGCAGGTTTATTTTCTCGCCGCATTGTTGGCTGGAAAGACTGAACACAGATGAAAACAATACAACTACTCTTCCTTCCTCTCGGGCTGCTGTAGGGCTTGCTGTGTTTCCTCCTTGCATTTAATTTTGTGGCAGGTGTGTGTATGTGTGCCTGTGCATTGATGATTCTTGGAAGTAACTGACGGCTTGCGTTGCCCCCCCTCCCCCTCCCTGTCATTAAAAGCCTGTCAGGCAAGCTCTCACAGCTACATGCTCTTTGCAGTTTCCAGAGTTTCAAAGGGCAGTCTTTGGGAACCTGCAGGTTAGAAGGCATAGGCAGGAAGAGCGTCAGGAGCTGGTGGGAGCTTCTGAGAGGACCACTTTGCCTCTGGCCCTCCCTGTTCACTCTTCTGCCAGCGGGTATTAGAATATGGAGACAGGAGGTCTGGGCCCCTGCAGGTTGTGACTTTTTAGACACTCCAAAGTTTGTTAGTTTCTGCAAACACAGCCTTTGTGCAGCTCTTGCCTTTGGTGTATTTGTTTACAAATAACCACCAGGAGATGGTGAAGGCTGCAAGATTTGTGCTACTTCAGCACTTGGATATCTTTTCTCAGAGACCATATCCAGTGTGTTACTTTACAAAATATTTGCAGGACGTTTGAACCACTGAAGCTTTTTTGGAGAAATGCTCCCTCCCCTAGTTCTAGGATCTGTAACTCAATCGGAAGGGCTGGGGGTTGGCCTCATGCCCCCTTTGCAAGGTGGGGTTGGGGTTTCCCCTTGTCCTCCCATCCCCCCCCCCCATTCTTAACTTAGGCCAAACAAGTTTGAAGTTAATTCAAACCAGGACTATGTGTATCTGGTTAAGTATTGGTGAGAGAGCTGTGGGGGAGCAGGAAGGATTTGCTCTGCCAGAGATAGAGAACAAGGAAGAATGCTATGTGCTATTCTGGATGGAACTCTCTTCCATATGAAGTATTAATATATCACAAGTCCTGGTTTTAGTAATAAGCTGGTGTGTAAATTTATACATTTCTTTTAGGTACTTAATTATCCTAAAGATAATTGGAAAGATGTTTGAGCTACGTGATTTAGTTCTAGTCAGGAATTTTGGTAGGATTCAGAGTATTTCTTTTTGGTCTTTTCGAGACAGCTGTAGCCCCAGCTGTCCTGGAACTCACTCTGTAGACCAGGCTGGCCTTGAACTCACAAAGATCCACCTGCCTCTGCCTCCCAAGTGCTAGGATTAAAGGCGTGCGCCACTATGCCCGGCATATTGGAGTATTTCTATGGTAGAATGTAATCTGTTTTGAAAAAGCTTCTAAAACATGTATACAGAAAGTATCTAAACTGATCTTAGTTTCATAACAATTAAAAAATGAAGGATAAATCATACCGCTTTGGGGGGGAAAGTTTAGAGACCTGGTCTGTGAATTTGTCATTTTGGCAAACTGTACATGCTAGGTCGTTTTGTGTCTAACCAATGGGTCTTTGTTTTCTGTATTTGTCCTCCCCCCTGGGATCAATCTGGGGCTTCACTCATGCTAGACAGGCCACCTGAGCTACGTTTCTAGCTCTTGGTTTTAAACACATGTTGGATTGAATGTAGGGAAAAGAACTTGGGCGAGGTGGTGCATGCCTTTAATCCCAGTACCCAGTACTCAGGAGGCTGAGGCAGGCGAATCTCTGTAAGTTCCAGGCCAGCTGGGGCTACAGGGAGACCCTGTCTCAAAAACACCAAAAAAAAAAAAAAAAAAAGGGCAAAAGAAGGCTGGGGATGGGGAGGGTGTAGCTCAAAAGTAGGATGCTTGCCTGGCATGCCAGAGGCCTTGGGGTTCTACTAAGTGTGCGCAGGGTGTGTGTGTGTGTGTGTGTGTGTGTGTGACCCTCCACACACATGATGAAATGATTGTGTCCAATAAATGATTGCAATGATTATATTCAAAGGACTGGCGTTTTAACATTGAAAACTTCCTGATTTGAAACATTGAATGTCTTGAGTTTTTCAGGTACAATTTATTGAGTTTCTTGTTTGCCTTACCTTCTTTTTCTTTTCAACCTGAATTTCTCCCCATGTGTGGAGAATTAAATTAGGAGCATTGGTAACAACTGCCTATCTTATTCTCAAAAGCATTGCTTAGTCTAGAAACGGTTACTTAGTAGTGAGCAGGAGTTTCTCTTTTGGAAAGCTAGAAGACACATGTTACATGTGGCAGCAAGTATTTATCATTGAAAGTTTCTTCAGTTTATTACCAATCTACATTGGTAGCTTTTCCAGCTCATTTTTTCACTAGTAACTTGCTTAGGATTTTAGATACTGTTTTTGACTAGCAAAGTGGACAGCACTGAGTATATATATTTTTCTGACTCAAGAGAACAGTTGAGTGCTGTAAATCCTTTCCTTGTATTGAAATGTCTTACAACAAAGATAGAGCTTTCTTTGGGAAATTTGTTTGGTATCTGTATTGCAGTTTAGTTTTAACTGACCCCTGAAGCTGTACAGTATTCCTTATCTGGCCTGTTCATCATTTGCACGGGCTCAGAAGAGGGCCATGAAGGCACCCTCATGGCTACGTGTCACATACCTGTGGCAAGGTTAAGAGGTGGCTGTGGTGGGGATTGCTTTGATGATGAGTTGGTTTTGCAGATCAGTTAGATCAATTGATTACAAAGGTAGCCTGCTGAACTTTGGGATGGAGTTTTTATGCTTAGCAGTCATTTAATTACATCACATGGGTATCTGAGGCAGGTACGCCTACTTGTGCAGCAGTGACCTTTATACCTGATTGCAAGGCATGTTGGGAAGCGGGTGCTGGGGAATGCTTATGGCAGCACTCTGAGATGGATGAATGGGCTTGCACTGACTAAACTGGAGAGCAGGCATGGGAGGCGATTGGATGCTTTGCACGCTCATCTAGTTCTGACTGCAAGCTGAGCTGGGCGGGACCCTTTCAGGAAGGGGTATTGTTGAGTTTGGTTCAGACCAAGCTTAGTTCCCCATTACCGCAGTCTCAAGGGAATGTGGAAGGAATGTGGCTTTTCTACATTCAGACATCCCTCAGTTGGAGATTATAGCTGTACTGCACAGTGCCGGAGGTTCCCTGCATCCAGAAGAGATGAATTTGACAATCTGTTTTGCACCCTGGGCTCCAAATGCAAAAGAGACTACATAGGAAGTCTTGACTCCCAGATAGATTTCCTGATTTTTCTTTTCTCTCCTGTTGGTCATAAAGGTGAGTATAGAAATACTTCTGTGTTTGAAGGGTTGTGGCTTGGTCGTTGGAAGAGTCCCTGGTATCTTTTTGGAATTGTATAAGCCCTTATGTAAGTAGCACTGATGTTCTTTTTCTGTTATGTTGTGGGCTGTTGAGCACAGGAGCAGGATGGTAGAGCTGCTCATGCTGAGAACTGAGCCGACATGGTGGTTTTAAATCAGTTTCCAGGATTTTTAAATTATTTTTTATTTTCAGTTTTTTTTTTTTATAGCCTACTCATAATGTGATCAAACCTGTGATATAGTTGTTAACCTTGATCATGAAAATTTAAATAAAGGAGAAAAATAGCAAGATATTATAATTAATGTTTTCCTAAGAAGGATCCTTTAAAAAGTTTGTAGTGCATGAGGCCAAGTATTTTTGTTTGTTTCCTTTAAAAAAAGATAGTGAAAATTTGTTTCAAATTAGAATTTTTGACTACACCAGTTAAAAAAATCAGATTAAAAAATTTTTTTTTTTTTACTTTATGTGAATCAGTGTTTTGCCTGCATGTATGGGAAGTACACCTGTGTTGTCCAGTGACCACAGAGGCCAGAAAAGGGCATGGGATTCCCTGGATTGGAGTTATGAATCATTGTTAGCTGCCCTGTGGTCCCTGGAAACTAAACCTGGGTCTCCTGCAAGAGCAGTCTGTGTTTTTAACTACTGAGCCATCTCTCCAGCCTCCAAAATCACTGGGGTTTTAAATGCATCTTACTTTTAGGTGGCTATTTAAAAGTTAGTGTTGCATTTTAATGGCTATTTAGTGTAGAAATAGGGGAATGTCATGAGGGGTGGCCCCTGGCTATGGGGCCAACTTCAAAGACTTAAGATAACAAAAGCTGTTTTCAGTGCTGAACTTTTAAACACAGGTCTGAATAGGTACGTAGGCTGTTTTTAGCTGTGTGGGACTGGTAAGCCTTGGGAATTGGGAAGTTTTTCACACAGATGCTTGAGGTTCTGAATGTTAGGAAAGTTAGCTGGTAAAGAATTGCAAGAAAAGTTATCATTTGAGTGTATAATTTAAGATTGGGAGTGTGTGACAGTTAAATGGATGTAGCTGGAGGAATTTTGTTTGATTTCATATTTGTTCAATATAGTTTGAAAGAATTTGAGACATTTCTTTTGCCTTAATAGAATTTTTAGAAACTAAATAAATGTGGATAAGTAGCTTCTACCCTGTGCCCGTTTCCCAGTAACTCAGAAGATGTTCTGGAAACATGATACACATTGGAGCCAGCGGGCTTGGTCATCCTGGCTTCTGCTTTTGGCTTTGGTTTTGATTGTGTGATCACTGGCATTCTCTGTTGAGGTCAACTGCCATTCGAAGAAACTTCTGAGGGGCGTAATTTGTTCTGAGGTTTTTCTGTTTTCCTTGAAGTAAATAGGTTCTCAGGCTTAAAAATAACTCCTGGGATTGCAAACATCTGAAGCGTTCCTTCTAAGGACCTTGATTTGAATTTCTCCGTAATATGGCAGCTCAGTTGTGTGTCTACCCCACCGCCCAGTTCCTGGTTACCACTTTCAGGCAGTCAGTGTGAAATTATCTTTGCCACTCTTTGAAACTCTTTTGTGAGCCCCGCCACTGGGCCTGTGTTGTTGGAGGACTGAGATCATATTAAATCGAGGCTGTCGATTTAATGCCACCTTCCCCTATGGGAGGTGACTCCCTTATAATTGTCCTTAGCAGCATTCAGGCAGCAGCTTTTCTAGCAGTAACTAATTTTTGAAAGGTATGAATTATCCGTTCACTAACTCTAGCAGTTGGTTTGGTCTGGGAGAAAGGAGAGGTGGAAAGATGGTTTAGTTCTACTATTCTTAGCTGTTTTCCTTTATCGACTGTTGCCTCTGATTCAAGCTGTCAGAGTCACGAGACAGGAGGTGGCACTGTGGTAGCAGTGACCAAGGGATTGGCATTCTTAGTGATGGTTTCTGCCCTGTAAAATCTGATGTTTACAAATTGGCTCAGGCTGCCAGGATTTTGTTTGATGGCTGGTGGCAAGCATAGTTTTGAGTGCTCCATTTAAAACTGAGGGTATAATTTATTGTGGCCTGAAGTTGCTGTTTGGCAAGTGCTCAGTGTTGGCAAATAAATAGTTATAAATATTAACATGGTGTGTGAATTTTATTGTCCTGAAGGGGGATTCATACTATATCGACTGTACATATTTTAGAGAATTATCCTGAGACCATTTAACTTGATTTGGAAAAAGTTTGAAATTATCACCAAAATATTCTAGGAAAAATATATTGGAACTGTATTGACTGTTTAATTCTCTTGCCTCAGGCTCTTGAGTACCAGGATTACTGGCATTACTGGGGTATATTACTATACTTGGTTCCAAGATCTTAGAATATCTGGCATTATCACTTAATAGTTCAAGAAGTGGATTCCTTTAGTCATGACATGTCAGTTATCCATTATATGTGTGTGTGTGTATATATATATATACACATATAATGTATATGTATAAATAAAAAACTGCAAAACTTATTAGCTTAAACAACTTTTTTTGAGACAGGGTCTCATGTATCTCAGAATGGGCCTTGAAATTGCTATGTAGCAAGAGGACGGCCCTGAGTTCTGATTCTCAGGCCTCCACCTCTTGAGTGCTGGGATTATAGTTATCTTCCACCATGCCCCCTGTTAATAGGGTGCTGAGGATTTGAGCCAGGGCTTTTGTACATGCTATGTAAGCACTCTACCTACTGAGCTCCATCCCCAGCCCATTTTGTTGTTGTTTCATTTGAAACTGGGTCTCACTAATTTTTTTTTTTTGGTCTTTTTGAGACAGGGTCTCCCTTTAGTCCTAGCTGGCCTGGAGGTCACTCTGTAGATCAGGCTGGCTTTGAACTCACAGAGATCCACCTGCCTCTGCCTCCCCAGTGCTGGGATTAAAGGCGTGCACCACCATGCCCAGCTGGGTCTCACTATTAGGTAATGCAGGCTGGCTTAGAGTTCTTCTTCCTCAACCTTCTGAGTTCTAGGTTCACAAGAGTGGGCCCTCACACTCAGCAGAGCCTGCCCTACCCCTTAATCCTCAGGTCTGTTAGGTGGTTGGTTCTGTTCACCATTGTATCATTTGGGGTCATTTACCAGAGCTGGCTAAAGGGTTCTAGAGGCTTCACTCCTATAATTGTGCCTTATCCTGGTAAGATTTTTTTTTTTTTTAATCTCAGTAATTGAGGGCTTCCAGTGAAGGTGGAAATACCTCCTGAAGTCTAGACCCAGAACTGACATGTTATTATGTCTGCCTCATTCCGTTGGTTAAGGCAAGTCACCTTCGTAGATATAAAAAGGATAAGGAAATAGTCTCTATTTGCAGTTGGTGGGGTTATGTGTTGAGTGCAGGGAGAGGGAAGAGTCGATGGCTGGTAGCCTACTTTACATTATCCCTGTGCTGAGGCTTTCACTCAGACTAGGCACTCACTAGACTCTGGGCTCTTGAGTTTGCTTGTGTATAGCTCAGGATTATCTTTTTTTTTTTTTTTTAATCTTTTTGGTGTTTTTGACACAGGGTCTCCCTTTAGTCCCAGCTGGCCTAGAGTTCACTATGTAGACCAGGCTGGCCTTGAACTCAAAGAGATCCACTTGCCTCTGCCTCCCAAGTGCTGGGATTAAAGGCATGCACCACCATGCCCGGCTCGATTATCTTCTATTTTAACTTATAGTTGGGAAATTCTTTGAAGTGGATAATCAGAAAGCAGAGGATTGGCTTTAGAATACTTGGAGCATGCAGTGTTTGACAATTGGGCTGGAGGTATAGTCCAATGGTAGAGTATTTGCCTACCATTCACAGTTTATCACTAGAAATAAGGAGCCAGCATCCAGGAGCAACAACCAGGATTTACTGATGAATTAGATGAGAGAGTTAAGTCAAGAATGACAAGAGGTTTTGTCAAGCATCTGGGTAGAAAAAGGTGCCATTTACCAAAGTGGAGGATTATGGGAGGAGTAGGATCCTGGGGGTGGAAGTTGGTAACTTTGCTTTTGACAGGTTTCTAATAATAGAAACTAGAAATTGAAAAGGCAAGGGCTGGAGAGATGGCTCAGCAGTTAAGAGCATGCAGAGGACCTGGGTTGGGTTCCCAGCACCCACATGGCAACTAATGACCGTCTGTAACTCCAGTTCCAGGGCATCCAGCTCCCTATTTTGACCTCTGTGGACATTGCACAATATGGGTGCACTTACTCGCAGGCAATACACTCATACCCATAAAACAAAAATAATAAATAAAATTTGTTTTGGAAAGTTGAAAAGGCAGTTGTGTACTTCACTCTGGAGCTCAAGAGAAGGTGGGAAATGGAGATGAAAATTGGGCTATTCCTTAGTTGTGTTTGAACCACATTACCAAGGAACTGAGCCTGAGGCTCTGGTGTAGGAGAGAGAAGTCACTAGAAGGTGATGGTCAGTTAGAGGAAGTGTTTTGAGGAAAAGGAGGGTGTAATTACCTGTGTTGGGTACCATTAAGAGTTTTTATTGTAGATGAATATGAATATAGGTGGTGTACTTGGAACCTTCTGGCTCTGCTATAAGTAGATGGATTTATGTTACTAGAATGACCTGGAATATGGCTTTTCTTCCAGATTTCATTTATTAGGCTCTTGGGTTTTCTTAGTTTTTAGAAACATCTATGAGTTTATTGTTTCTAATCTGTTAGAGATGGAAGAGTTTTCAGGCTTTAGTAGTCCTTTGGCTCAGTTGAAACAACTTTCTGACCATGACTTGTTGTCTGGTGTGTTTCAGTATTTCTGGTGGCTGTGAGCTCAGTTTCCTTAGAGAAGTCATTCTGCTTTTTATAAATCTGTGTTTGGCAAATTCTCTAGAACTATCTTAGGCTGAAAAAAAAATGAGATTAAGTCTAGTGCTTCTGTAAAATACATGCTGATTTGACAAGCAGAGATCGAAACTATCATTCAAACCTTTACACATGGCATAGGCTAGTTTTCACTAATTTAGTTTTTTTGCTCTGTAGCTCTGGCTGGTCTGGAACTCTCAGTTCTCCTATCTCAGCCTATTTAGTGTTGGGATTACAAGTGTGGATCACCACACCTAGCTCTTTAAAGTACTATAATAGTAATTTTATTTTAGGATTCTGGGAGAAGTTAAGCATGCCTTTCATTTTATTCATAATGCTGTGCTACAACAAATACAATCTTTTGGGGCTAGAGAGGTGGCTCAGTGGTTAAGAGCATGTAATACTCTCGTAGAGGACCTGGCTTTGGTTCCCATTACCTACATGTCCATAACTGCAGTTCAAGGAGATCCGATGTGCTCTTGGCTTCTGTGGGCTCCCGTATGCATGAGGCTCACATAAACTCACACAGCCACCCACACAGACACAAAGAAATCTTTAAAAAAGATATTTTCAAAGTGCCTAAATTCCCTTTCTAGTTTTGTACACTTAAAAAAAATCTCATCCTGGATAAGAGTGCGCGCTCTTAGTTAGGAATCATGGAGTTGTGAGAACAAAGTAATTCCTTAGCTCAATTGATTTTTGAGGGACTTGGCTTTCTGTCAAGACTCTTTGTAAGTTCTTTGATCAATAAAACGCTACTTTCCAAATGTATTAAACACCTACTGTTTTCAGAAATAAAAACTAGTTTAAAAACAGATGGAACACTAAATTCTTCAGTAGCGGTAATTGCTTCAGTAAAGAGTCTGTAGGGTCCTGGGAGAGGAGACTGGTCCTCAGCACCCCATGGGTCAGTGGAGCCCACTGCTGGCCCAGCCATGCTGCCTGGCCTGCCTGGGCTGATTTCACTCTCCCCATGGAGTTAGTTGTATGAATCCTCCAGTCCCATCTCAGGGTTCAGTGGCAGGTCAGAGTGGAGATGTCCAGTTTCTTGCCTTTTCTGAAATTTGGAAATCTTTCTGGCTTCTTTGAAGAGTTGGCTTATTAGGGGCTTCCTTAAGGAAAAGATTGGTCAAGGTAGTTGGGAATCACGGCTCAATTACAGAATAAAAGCATTCAGGCATCCTAGCTTCGTTTTTTTTTTTTTTTTTTTTTTTTTTAAAATTTT
>VZQC01013770.1:1550203-1591804 GCA_009823505.1 Rhizomys pruinosus | reverse complement strand
AGCATTTTTAAATTTTTTTTGTTTTATTTATATGTTCCTGTTTTTAAATATGACAGGGGTCATACTGTGGCTTATGATATCTCCCAAACCTGAGAGGATGTAAGCTTTGTGGGCATCAGCCATGGGTCATTCCTCCCAAGGGAGAGAGCCAATAGCCCAATTAGATGTGGGATATAATAAGGCATAGGGGCTGCCTCCGCTGCATATTACTTCCAGGCAGGTGAGGTGTAAGCTGGTGCTGACGGTGGCGGCTTGCTTGACTCAAGGAGGACCCCGTATTGGCGTTTTGTTGGTATTAAGAGGAGAGTGGGCCCTTGGTAAACACCTCTGGTGGTCCAGAGGCCAATATAGACCTTGCAATGGGTGTCCAATGCATCTGTTCCCATGTTAGACGTCAGGGGATATTCAGCAGCAGTAGGCCTTATCAACCCTGCTCTTCTTGCAGGTATCCTCCCAGTTTACAGGCGGCAACGGCGCCATTTATATTTCCACCCCCCCCACCTTTTGTGGGGCCTTAGATCCACTAGCCAACATCGCCCTGGTGGAATAATCCATTAACGAGGTCAACTCCTGTATTTGAATATATTTTCTTAAAGCCCATAGTTTAAGAAAAGAAGGACTTTAGGGTTATATTTGGGGTTCTGAACAGAGAGTAAAGGTCGTTTTCACGTTTCTAACAAAGTTCTATGTCTAGTAGTCAATTAAAGAAGGCAGTGTACCAGTTTTTATAAGAGATTACCTACCTCTATAATAGGTTGTTCTCCATTTACAGTTCAGAGCAACCCTATCATCATCATATGTTCTACCTTGTTCTGGGGGGAGGCCAGAAAGTCTCTCATATCAAAACCTTTGTGCCCCTAGAAGTAATTTCATTAGACTCATTAATAAAAGTTGTTAACACGTGATTTATATCTCCATTGACCGCGTATCTTACCATTACATTTCTCAGAGTCTAGTCAACCCATGTTGTTTAATTATACACATAGATTTTACTTTACTAAGTCCTAAAACAAAAACACCATGTATCCTGTAAGACAGTGTCCTCCTGCCGGGCGTGGTGGCGCACGCCTTTAATCCTAGCACTTGGGAGGCAGAGGCAGGTGGATCTTTGTGAGTTCAAGGCCAGCCTGGTCTACAGAGTGAGTTCCAGGACAGCTGGGGCTACAGGGAGACCCTGTCTCTAAAAGTCCAAAAAAAAACATCATGTCTTCGAGGACTTGATTCCCTTTTGTGACTGTGTCTCTTGGATAGCCACAGCCTTCCTGAAGTATCTTCAGATAGGAGTGGTGTTTCCCAAAGAAAGAGACTGACCCAGGCATAATGGTTACATGACTGTGGTCCCAGCACTCAGAGCATTACAGGCCAACTTGGGCTACATGAAGAAACCTCAAAGAGAAAGAGAGCCTGGTTCACCTTCCACTCCGGGCAGCTGCCCAGTCCAGAAAACCAGAGCAAAGTGCTTTGTGTCTTCCTCTCTTCTGCGCACAGTGTCTAAAAACATATGTGTTCAAGGGTTAAGACTGAATAAATTTTAATAATTTCCCCACTTTTATTTTTAAGGACATTATAAGACAAAAGTTATGTGCTTTTATTATTACAGTTGCCAGTGAGGAGTACCAGGACTAGTACAGTTTGCAGCCCCTGCCTTGCTTCAGGCTGCCAGCCTGTAGTTTTGATCTACTATTGTCTATACTGTCGACACCAATGCCAATACAGTGGAAAAAGTGAATAGTGATGTTTTAGTAATGTAATGATAGTTTCGACTTGGGACTCCTGAAGTGTCACAGGGATCTCAGGAATATGTGCACTAATGTATACTTTGACGTTACTTGGATCAGTTGTTCTCTGTGAATGTGTATTTACATCTTATAGCAGATGGTAAGAACAAATGCAGATTTCACACAACTGCATGGCATGTGAGCCCTGATAGGGAATTTTACACAAAAAGCAGATGTGGGAAGAGGAAAAATAACAACAACAAAAAAGAAACCCTATGCACAAAGAGTAAAAATCTAAATACATGAAAATATTTAGAAGAAAATTTAAAAACAAGTGGAAGTGAGATTTAAAATGGAATGGGTTTGGACATTTGAGCACTAAGGATTCAAATTCAACAAACCAAAGCACACATTGACACCTGGTCAGGGACAGCCTTCGGTACCTCTGTCAACTTCTAGACTGGTAAGGGAATCTAGGAAGGTAGGATCTTGGGGCACAGAGTGTCTTTTTTTAGGTTTTTTTTGTTTTTTTCTGTGAGACAGGGTCTCTTTGTAGCTCCAACTGGCCCAAAACTTGTTTTATAGACCAGGATGGCCTCAATTTCACAGATTGCCTGTCTCTGCCTCCCAAGTGCTGAGATTAAAGGGGGATATACCACTACACCCAGCCTAAGTTTCCTTTTTTTTTTTTTTAAATTTTATTTTATTTTTGTGTATGTTTTGCCCACCTGTAGGTAAGTATACCTATGTTGTGAAATTGCCCATGGAGGCCAGAAGGGTGTGTTGGATCCCTGGAACGGGAGTTATGGATGGTGGTTATCCTTCATGTGGATGCTGGGAACTGAACCCAGGTCCTCTCCAAGAGCAGCCAGTGTTCTTAAGTGCTGAGTCAAAGTTTCTTGATAGTTTAGATGTTTTGAAGTGGCATATTGTGATGGCGCATTGGATTTGTGAAGAGAAGTGAGGAGTCCATCCATCTTCTGATATATTTCAGCCTGATTTCCTTGCCCTAAGTAACTGTTAGCTAAATTTAGAAAATAACAAGTTTTGTTCTTATTGAGTTCTTTTCTTTTTTTTTTTTTATTTTTTTTATTATTTATTTATTTATTTCTATATGTGTATGAATGTACTGTCTGCATGCAAGTTTGTGCACCCGTGTCATGCAATGCCGCGGAGGTCAGAAGAGGGTGTCGGATTCCCCTGGAACTGGAGTTCTCCTGGAATTGGAGTTTCCAGACGGTTCTCGGCCGCCATGTGGGTGCTGGGGATCGAACCCGGGTCCTCTGTAAGAGTGGTCGGCGCTCTTAACCGCTAGGCCATCTCTCCAGCCTGAGTTCTTTTCTTAAATAATGGTTTTTCCCTTTAAGATGTACAGCAGTGACCTTTTGTGGCATTTCACTAAGTCTTTTCATGCTATGTATTTTTCTCTGCCATGAGAAACTTGGTTGCCATTGTTTTTTCTCATATTTAAGTGTTAGCACACTTAAAAATATTATTTTTATTTTATGTGTATGAGTATATTGCCTGCGTGTGTATAAGTGCACCCGTGTTGTGCAATGCCCATGGAGTCCGAGGAGGGCATTGAGTTCCCCTTGAACTGGAGTTGCAGACAGTTGTTAGCTGCCATGTGGGTTCTGGGAATTGAACCCAGGTCATCTGCAAGAGCAGCCAGTGCATGAGCCATCTCTCCAACCCCGTGTTAGTACATTTTGGTTCATTCGGTGGGTATTTTATTATTTTATTTTGTTTTGTTTATTTTTATTTTTTATTTATTTTTATTTATTTTTTGGTCTTTTTGAGACAGGGTCACCCTGTAGCCCCAGCTGTCCTGGAACTCACTCTGTAGACCAGGCTGGCCTTGAACTCACAAAGACCCGCCTGCCTCTGCCTCCCAAGTGCTAGGATTAAAGGTGTGCACCACCATGCCCGGCTTGTTTTTTTATTTTATATCTTTTTGAGACAGGGTCTCCCCATAGCCACAGGCTGGCCCGGAAATCACTATGTAGAACAGGCTGGCCTTGATCTCATAAAGATCTGCCTGTCTCTGCTTCCCAAGTCCTGGATTAAAGGCATATTCTACCATGCCTGGTTCTTCAACAGGTTTTAAAAACATTCATTTAGAGAGAGAGAGAGAGAGAGAGAGAGAGAGAGAGAGAGAGAGAGAGAGAGAGAGAGAACACGTACGGGCGCACGCACAGCACAGCCAGCAGCAAGGGTAGAGAGGAGCTGTATGCAGGGAGTGCAAAAGCTGTCTGTCTGGGATTTCCTAGTAGTGTGTGTCCACCAGTTGGATTCTACCAATTGTGCTAAGCAGGGTTGTGCAAGCAGTATGGGTGGGAGGTGGACAGTGAGGTCAGTTTGGCCAGGTATAAATGTCTATTAGATGTGTTGGAGGTAGCTGAGTGAGGAGATGGGAGGGGAAGAGGAGGAGAAAGAAGAGCAGGAGGAGAGGTCTGGATGAGGTGGGTAGGAGAACCATTGGTGATTTTACATGTTTGCACCATTAAAAAATTGTTATTGCAGGGCTGGAGAGATAGCCTAGTGGTTAAGAGCACCGACTGCTCTTACAGAGGACCCGGGTTCGATCCCCAGCACCCACATGGCGGCTGAGAACCGTCTGTAACTCCAATTCCAGGAGAACTCCAGTTCCAGGGGAATCCGAGACCCTCTTCTGACCTCTGAGGCACCGCACGACACGGGTGCACAGACCTACATGCAGATAGTACATTCATACACAGAGAAAATAAATAAAATAAAAAAAATTGTTATTGCATGTGGGGATGGCTTGGTATGAGGTGGTGGGCCATGCACGTGCCACAGTGCATGTATAAAGGGCAAAGGACACTTTGCAGGAGTTGGTCCTCTCCTACCATGCAGTTCCTAGGTATCTAACTCAGGTCATGCATGAGGCTTGGCACCTGAGCAATCTCACTGGCCTGATTTGTACCTTTTAGAGACAGTCTTGCCCTTGCCCTAGCTGAGCCAACAGCAGGCACATGCCCCTGCACCTGACTACAGATCCATTTAAAAAAAATTTTTTTAAATTTATTTTTTATGTGTATGAGTGTACTGTCTGCATGTAGGTTGGTGCACCCGTGTCCTGCAATCCCAGGGATGTCAGAAGAGGGCATCAGATTCCCCTGGAACTGGAGTTAAAGACGGTTCTTAGCCGCCATGTGGGTGCTGGGAATCGAACTCAGGTCCTCTGAAAGAGCAGTTGGTGCTCTTAACAGCTGAGCCATCTCTCCAGCCCTGTAGATCCATTTTTTAATGGCATGGTAGGGTTGAATCTGAATAGTGTATGTTTTTGAAAGAGTTGATTAGGATGGGGGTGGGGGGCATAGAAACAGTAAGTATGATTAGGCTCTCAAGGAGTTTGTAGAGAAATCAGAAAGAGAGAGGAGGTTGGTACTGTTATAGGAGTCCTTAAAAACTATAAATTTACAGATAAGGGACAAAACCATTGCTGATAGTTATATATACCCTTCATCTAGTTAACCTAAATGCTAAATTTTGTTCACTAAATTTTCTACGATATTTGAGTCTAAATTGCACACGTATTGCCCTTCACATGTAAACACTTTGTTTCCTAAACATGTTACTCTGTTACATGACCACAGCACGATGAACATGGAAAAATAGCATTGGCACAGCAGTATTTCATCTGTGGGTGTCACTCACTTTGCTAGTCATCTGACCCATGCCTTTTTTTTTTTTTTGATCCTGATTTGACTTAGGATACATGCTGAATTTATATGTGAGCTCTTTGGTCTCTTAGTCTGGGGATATTTTCTTAGTCTTCATTTGTGCCTTCCCCTCCTGTTTTTTGAGTGTTGGGATGCTACCTCATCTGGCTTTTCATTCGTCTTCTATGAATATGTTTTCAAGGGGAGTAAGCTAGTTATTTTGTAGAATGTCTCCTATCATTCGTCTGATAGTTTGCATCTGTTGCTCTGATAAAGCACTAAACAAAATCAACTAGCATATGAGGGGATTGGAGGACAGCCGAGGTGTTGGTCCTCGCCCTCCACCTTGTTTGAGATTGTCTCTTGCTTGGTACTATGTCCACCAGCATAGCTGGCATGGGAGCTTCTCCCTACTATCTTGTCATAGAAGCACTGGGATGACAGATGTATCCTACCATGTCTGGCTTTATGTGGGAGTTTGGGGACCCAAACTCAGGTCCTTATGCGTGCATGCCACATGCTTTACCTACTGAGCTGTCTCCCTAGCACCTTCCCCCTTGAGACCCTGGCTGGCCTCAGTCTCATAGAGATCTGCCTGCCTATGCCTCCCAAGTGCTGGGATTAAAGGTGTGCACCACCACACCTGACTATATCTTTCTTTTTCTTTTTATTATTTAGTTTATATTTTATTTACTATTTTTGTTTTATGTGTATGAATGTATTGCCCGCATGTGAGTAAGTGCACCTGTGTTGTGCAGTGTTTGCAGAGTTGGAAGAAGGTATCAGACTCCCTTGGAACTGGAGTTATGGATGGTTGTTAGTGGCCATGTGGGTGCTGGGAATTGAACCTGGCTTCTCTGCAAGTGCAGCCAGTGCTCTTAACCACTGAGCTATCTCTCCAGCCCCTATTGTTTTTTAAATTTTACTTATTTTATTATGTGTATGAATGTACTGTCTTCATGTAGGTCTGTGTACCTGTGTCGTGCAATGCCAAAGAGGTCAGAAGAGGTCATCAGATTTCCCTGGAACTGAAGTTAAAGACGGTTCTCAGCCACCATGAGGGTGGTGGGGATCGAACCCTGGTCTTCTGCAAAAACAGTTGGCGCTCTTAACCACTAGGCTATCTCTCCAGCCCCCTATTTTTATTTTATTTATGTGTATGAATGTACTGTCTGCATGTAGATTTGTGCACCCGTGTCATGCAATGCCGTGGAGGTCAGAAGAGGGCGTCGGATTCCCCTGGAACTGGAGTTCTCCTGGAATTGGAGTTGCAGACGGTTCTCAGCGGCCATGTGCTGGGGATCGAACCCAGGTCCTCTGCAAGAGCAGTCGGTGCTCTTAACCGCTAGGCCATCTCTCCAGCCCCTATTTTTATTTTTTTAAATGGTATTTTCAAACTACTTTTGGGTGATAAACCTGCTTTTTAATTTTCAAATTAGTAGTTTTATGGAAAAACTTGTAATTTTATGCAGAAATATTTTCAGCTGAAAATATTAAAATTTGACTTGTAATAAGTAGAGGTCTACAGAGTGAGTTCCAGGACAGCTGGGGCTACAGGGAGACCCTGTCTCGAAAAGACCAAATAAATAAATAAGTAAATAAATAAGTAGATTTTAATGAAGTAATTATGATTTTAAAGAAAAATTATTTTCAGGCCAGGCGTCGTGGCACACACCTTTAATACTAGCACTCAGGAGGCAGAGGCAGGTGGATCTCTGAGTTCAAGGCCAGCCTGGTCTACAGAGTGAGTTCCAAGCTAGCTGGGACTAAAGGGAGACCCTGTCTCAAAAAAAACAAAAAAAAAATTATTTTCAGTCTTTAAGTGTTAGCAACATACTGTATTTTTTCTCTCTTAATTTTTTTTATTGTGTATGTGCAGTGTGTGTGTCTGTGCAGAAGACACTTTGTGGATTTTGTTCTGTCCACCTTTCAGTTCTGAGGATTGAACTCAGGTTACTGGGCTAATATGGTGAGCACTTTCCCTACTGAACCAATATACTGGCCCCACATACTTTATTTTCAAAACAGTTTAATAATTGTTGAAAGAGTTTTTTAAGGAGTTTTTAAAATTTTATTTTTGTATGTGTATGAATGTACTGTCTGCATGTAGGTTTGTACACCCGTGTCGTGCAATGCCGCTGAGGTCAGAAGAGGGTGTCAGATTCCCCTGGAACTGAGAGTTCTCCTGGAACTGGAGTTCCAGGCCACCATGTGGGTGCTGGGGATCGAACCCATGTCCTCTGCAAGAGCAGTTGGCTCTCTTTTTTTTTTTTTTTGCCTTTTCGAGATAGGGTCTCCCTGTAGTCCCAGCTGTCCTGGAACTCCCTCTGTAGACCAGGCTGGCCTTGAACTCACAAAGATCCGCCTGCCTCTGTCTCCCGAGTGCTAGAATTAAAGGCGTGCGCCACCACATCCGGCATAGTTGGCTCTCTTAACCGCTAGGCTATCTCTCCAGCCCCAGAGTAATGCGTTTTAATTCCTGATGGAGGACTAAAAACTGGCTGATTCTGACTTTATGGACTTGTTTAAACTAATAGCCCTAAAATAAAATGCACAATTAAATGTAATTAAGTACCATGAAATGTAGTAATTTAATGCTGAATCTAAGATTAGTTTCATGTCTTTAAACATTAAGTTTATTTTAAAATCTTCACAAGCTATTTTTCATTATTAATTCATTATTGTATGTGTACATGCACTCAACTCTTGTGCATGCATGATATATGTATGGGTATGTGTGCCGTGGTGCACATGTGTTATTTATATTATTTTATGTGTATAAGTGTATCGCCTGAATGTATGTAAGTGCACCCGTGTTGTGCAATACCCAGATCAGAAGAGAGTGTTGGATCCCCTGGAACTGGAGTTACAGATGATTGTTAGCTGCCATGTGGGTGCTGGGAATTGGAATTGGATCCTCTGCAAGAGTGCTTTTAACCGCTGAGCCATCTCTCCACACACTCCCATGCTATATTGGTGTGTTTCTATTAATATGTAGAGTTTTCTTAAGCTTGAATGTGTATTTTTGGTGGTGGTGGTGCTGGTGGTTTTTGAGAATGGGGTCTTGCTGTTTAGCCATGGCTGGCCTGAACTCCCTATCTATATAGACCAGATTAGCCTCGAACTCATGGAGCTCTGCCTGCTGCTTGCTGCCTCCTGAGTGCTGGAATTAAAGGCATGTGCCAACTTCCCTGCCTTTTTTTTTTCTTTCAAGATTTATTTGGTTTTATGTGTATGAATGTTTGCATCTGTGTATGTTTACAACATGTATGCTTGGTGCCCATGGAGGCCTGGGACTGGTTTTTTACATGACATGAGTACACTTATATACATGCAGGCAATACACTCATACACATAAAATAAAATAATAAAATAAACAGACTAACAGAACTCCAAGAGCTCCTTCCCAAGAGTCCCTCCTCTTCTAGAAACTATAACTAGTAGGCCCGAGTATAACAACCGGGTTGGTTGTTGGCTGCCGTGTAGGTGCTGAGAAACAAACTCAGGTCCTCCGCAAGAGCAGCAAGTGCTCTTAACTGCTGAGCCATCACTTCAGCCTCTCAAAGTGAATTTTTTTTTGTCTTTTTGAGACAGGGTCTCCCTTTAGTCCCAGCTGGCCTGGAGCTCGCTATGTAGACCAGGCTGGCCTTGAACTCACAGAGATCTGCCTGCCTCTGTTTCCCAAGCGCTGGGATTAAAGGTCAAAGTGAAATTTTAATTTTGTAATAGCCTAAGTAATGAAAGAAGGTTAAATTTTCCCATTATTTGATTAAACATAGTTATAGTTGCCTGATTTTATGGTGAATTTTTATTTGGCTAAGATACTGACATTCTAATACTCTGAATTTTTCAAAGGACTATTTTATTAGAAGATTTTATTTTGATAAAATAACATCAAAGTGGCGCACGCCTTTAATCCTAGCACTTGGGAGGCAGAGGCAGGCGGATCTTTGTAAGTTCAAGGCCAGCCTGGTCTACAGAGTGAGTTCCAGGACAGCTGGGGCTACAGGGAGACCCTGTCTCAAAAAGACCAAAAAAAAAAAAAAAAAAAAAAAAAAAAAAAATCAAAGTACCTAAAACTAATGCTTGAACTTTTCAATTTGAAATATTATAACTTCTTAAAATCTGAATTGGTTCACAGCACTGTTTATATACATATTTCAAGTTCTAAATATGAAAGCACATGAATGGAATATTATTCCCTTACTGACCTTGAAAAAAAATTGTGCTATCAATCCACAGTGGCCCGGAAGAGGTGCTCAGGGCTATGCTTTGAAGATACTGCTGTTTGCGATGCGCCCCTGTTACTGGTTTGCGTTTGCGTCTTTCAGCTTATCTGTTGAATCCTGCCAACAGGACCACCAGGGAGAGAGCAAAATAGGAACTTGAAGTTTTGAAAGAGAAATGAACATTTTATATTAATTTTGTGCAGTTAGGAAGGCAGGTTTAGAAGACTGATAGGAGCATTGACATGTTTGTAATCCTCTTCATACTTGGATGTAAATTTAAATGCATAGCTCTGTGGAGTACTCAGGCCCACTAGTTATAGTTTCTAGAAGAGGAGGGACTCTTGGGAAGGAGCTCTTGGAGTTCTGTTAGTCTGTTTATTTTATTATATTTTATGTGTATGAGTGTATTGCCTGCATGTATATAAGTGTACTCATGTCATGTAAAACCTGCAGAAGTCAGAAGAGGGTGTCAGATCTCCTGGAACTAGAGTTACAGTTATGGTTGTTAACTACCATGTCAATGCTAAGATTCGAACCCCAGTCTTCTGCAAGAGCAGTCAGTGCTGTTACCCACTGAGCCATCTCTCCAGCCCCTGTTAGTCTGTTTTTAAACAGAATTTTAAGATGTGTTGCTTGTTATAAGTAAATTGGGTCTTAGTGCTCATTTTGTTTGGTTTTATAAGTCTCCAAATTTACATGATTTGAGAAGACACAGCAAGTGTTTTTTCTTCTTGTAAAATTCTGCCATGATTTTTGAGGTATACCTCTGTTAAAATTTTTCAAGTTTCCATGCTTCAGAACATAGGACTACACGGCAGTTCAAATGATGGCCAGTCAATAAATCTACAGAGATGAAATTTAAAACCACAAATGCTTATCATGGAGATTGTGTTCCTAAAGTTAAGTTCTTTAAGTTTTATATCAGTAAATTTAAGTGACAGCTTCTTGGGGAAATCAACTAAAATTTCAACTTGGGCACCGCTCCAGCTCTAGGAAAGCCTTTGTGAAAACACAAATGACCCATGTAGACAGATGGTGCTCAGGAGTGTCTGCAGCCTGGGGTGCTGCCCCCGGTGGACAGTCTGTTCCAGTAGCTTTCATTTTGTTGTTGTTTCTAAAAGCCAATCTTAAAGCAGTTATTTTACTGCTTGGCCCTTTAACACATTCTTTTTTTTTTTTTTTTTTTCTAATTTAATTTTATTTATTTCTGCTTATTGTGTTCATGAATTTGTATCTGTTCTGCATCAAGTTTTGTTGCCCGGTTGTCTTGCAATGCCGCGAGGTCAGAGAGGTCATCGGATTCCGCTGCGAACTGGAGTTCTCCTGCAATTGGAGTTTTTCAGACGGTTATCGGCCGCCACGTGGGTGCCTGGGGAATCGAACCCGGTCTCCCTCTGTAATGATCGTGGTCGGCAGCTCTTAACCAGCCCTTAGGCCATCTCTCCAGCCCCCTTTAACACATTCTTAAACATTCTTAAAGTATATGCATTTCTAAAACACTCATTTCAACATTTTTACAAGGTGTTAAAGTCTAAAGCCCAGCCCCCGATTAAACAAATCCGTCATGAAATCGTCCTCAATCCAGTGGCAGAATCGTGCGCGAGTCATGCCAGGGGAATCCGAGAACCTTTTCTGACGTCCTACGCAGGTCAATTACTGGACTACGGGATCCACGGAGTTGTCACATAAATTGAGTCATCGCTCAGGTATCCTCAGATGTAGCGTAATAAGCCATAACACTAATACAGGAAATAAAAATTAGCAAGATTATAGAAAAAAAATATATAATAAAAGAAACAATAACACAGACAAGCGAAAGAAGAAACGCAATTTTTTAAAAGCGAGCACTTCTCCGAGAGGCTAGTTACAATACAAGTAGAAGACAGTTAAGAATGGCCTCATTTAAGGATAAAACGATAGCGAACCAAAATGAAATGCTGTACATCTCAGGAGACTGCAGACTATGTTTCCACAGGGTGTCTGTAGCACGGCCAAGCACGCACCCAGGCCGACGTAGCAACCCAATCCTTGATCATCTGCTCTTGATGTCACTCCTAGTCTGTTGCTTACGTATGGTGGTCTCAATGCGTCGTTTCTCCAAAGTTCCTTCGCATCTAGAGTTTGGAGCTGGGAGCCCGGGTGCCCCAAGGTTGAAATCCAGTTTTGAATGTTCCTCTACCAAAAAGCTGGATCCTATACCTTTATAACGTTCCAAACCTAGGCTGATATAGAGAACCCCACGTATGTATATGAACCTCTTTATATACTTATAGGAAACACAATCTCCGGTATGATTAAGGCCTTTTCTCCTGTAAGGTATATCTAAATTTCGATCAGGCCGGTGAGCTCAGCTCTTTATAGTTGGTAATCCTGATCTATACACATTTCATGACATAAAAAGCGTCCCGTGATAGCTCCCTTATGTCTATAGAGCTATATGGCAACCTTTGAACAAATAGTACACCGGTTTTATATATAACATGTTTATATATACATGTTATCACTCTCCTAAAATCCTTATCTGGGCAAATTTTTTACAGAGATGTATAACTATACGACTGAGCTGCTGGCTCTCTTCCACAATTACTCAGTAGTGAGTATATTTGGAACTTATAAAACCAAAACAAAATGGAAGGGTCAACTCTAGAGCACTGTCCTCACCATAGCTGCCGTCTTTTTAACTCTATAGACACGAAGCACACATCGTTAAGAGATTCTGGCTTAGAGTAATACATAAACCTAGGCAGAGCCTAAGCATAGCGCGAGGCGGGCTGTAAGCAAGCATTGCTCCTTATGTACGAGTGCCAATCTCATCGGTGTGTGTGTGTGTCGTGTGTGTGTGTGTGTGTGCTTGTGTCAATGGGGCATTGAATTATTAGCAGCGGTAATCACGTCATCCACCTGCATTCAGCGTCTACACTATTTGTTGCTCCCAGCAAGACCTGGCAGCTCTGTTCGCCAATTTATTTTGACGCTATATAGAAGATCCAAAGCTGTTACGACTAGGGTTATTAGACATACCACTTCTGGCTGAAGCTCTATGTCCTAGTGGAGCAGTCTGCACTACCCTCTGGTCTCGACTTTTAGTCGTGCTCAGGCTCTACCAACGCTACATGGACTTGAGATACAGCTTCATTGTACGCCATTCATGCACGGCCAAATCATACATCAGTGCACTCATAAAATTGAAATACTATATTTTAATTAACAGACTATACTCTAGTTCCAAGATCTCTCTCTCTCTCAAGTTTAGGCTCCTCCTTTATATTTATAAATAATACTCTTATTAAATCTATGGTATGTGTGTTCTAGGCGTCGATAATGAGAGCGATACTCTACAGGGCTAACTCAGTTTAAACTAGTATTACGATCTCCAAGGTTTGATGACATAGGCATACTCCTATCCCATAGCCAGTTGGTCAATGCCTCAATGTCACTCGCGAGGGTCGATGTCCATCTTAACACTGGCACTCCCGGTGTATAGCTGACATATCAAACTGGTTAATATAAACTATGGGTTTTCATTGCTCTTATTCAAAACTTTTCAATTCCTATTTTGGCCTCTCATTCCCTTTGGTGGGTCCTGTGGCAGGATTTCAACATGTATCTACTACATGGCGCCTTGAGAAAACTGGGTCGGAATAACCCTACAGATGGCCATTACCTCTTAGCCCGCCCAGTGCGGTCAGAAGTTCCGCCAAACTCCGGCTGGAGCCGATCGTAAGTACTCTTCAAGCCACTTGCCCCTGGGTCCGCATCCCTGCGCTTCCAACGCAGCGGCACACTTGTCAGTTCTTCTTCGAACCACTTAGCACAAATTTTGTTTTTATTCCGGCCAACGTCTCTCTAGTTCCACCAGAAACATGAAATATCATCTTCTATTTTTGAAACGACCGTAGGTCGAGTGATAGCGTTGTTAAGCGACTTGGAATTATAATATATAGGATACCTGAGACCCAACCATGTAACTTCACCTCTAGAGAGATTCTCAAGGCAACTACTATCAAAGTGCGTCATCTTTCACAGACTCCATCATTTTATACCATGCAGTCGGATCAATTGATGTTGTGATTGGTCTGTCTTTTTTCTCAGCTGCGTCTTTATATCTGAACGTCTCTGTGTGTTTTTCTCTTTNTTTTTTTTTTTTTTTGGTCTTTTTGCTGTATTTTTTAAAAATTATTTTAATTTTATGCATATGAGTGTATTACCTGCATGTATGCAAGGGCACTCGTGTTGTGCAGTGCCCACAGAGGTCAGAAGAGGGCGTCAGATCCTCTGGAACTGGAGTTACAGACAATTGTTAGTCGCCATGTGGGTGCCAGAAACTGAACCTAGGTTCTCTGCAAGAGTAGCCAGTGCTCTTAACCTACTGCTATATTTGTAAGGTTATCTTTGGGAGCCTGTGAGATGGCTCAGTGGGTAGAGGCACTCGCCTCCAAGTTGGATGACTTGGATACACATGGCAGAGGGGAAGAACTTGCTCTCAGTGTTGTCTCCTGACCTTCACTTGTTGGCCTTCCCCACACAAAAACTGGGCATGGTGGTGCACACGTTTCGGAGTCAGAGGCAAGCCAATTTCTGTGAGACCCAGGCCTGCCTGGTCTACATAGCAGGTTCCAGGTCAGCTGGGACTACAGGGAGACCCTGTCTCAAAAAGACCCCTTCACTCCTCCCCCCCCAAAAATACATGTGTGTTTTGCCTGCATGTCTGTACTTGCAACCATGCATGTAATGCCTGCAGAGGCCAGAAGAGGGCATGCATGTAATGCCTGCAGAGGCCAGAGAGGGCATTGGATCCTCTGGATCTAGAGTTAATAGCTGCTATGTGGGTCCCAGAACTGAATTTAGGTCCTCTAAGAGTACCCAGAGCTCTTAACTGCTGAGCCATCTTTTTTGTTCCAAAATGTATTATTATTTTTTGCATATATTGTGTGTGTGTGTGTGGGGGGGAGCATGCAGAGAGATAGCGGAATTGTCGCACTGTAACAATTCTACTCAAACGAACAGTACAGATAATTTCATTAATACATAATGGGGCAATATTTTTTTTGAATAGCCCATTTATGAGGTCCTACTGTAGTTAGCAAAGCAAATCTTATTGTCCTTTTTCGTTAAGGGAAGGAGATGTGGAATATTTTCTAATGTACTAATCTGCAGAGTATCTAGTTTTTTCTGCAGTATGGGAAATGATAATACAATTGCAGTTTTGTGAGCACCCTGGGCCTATTTTCTCCATATTCTGAAATGCCTTTGATTTGAGTACATTTTTATTCTTTGGAAGGGAGGGGCAGGAGTGGGAGAGGGTCTCACTGTGTGGTCTAAATTAAATTTCAAATTCATAGTCTTCCCTGCCTCAGCTACTGAGTGCTATGATTACAGGTGTGTATGATGGTGCTCAGCTCAGAATTTGGTTTTAACTGACATTATCATTTGTGATGATAGTGATTTTTTTCTTCATGTTGCTGAGATTGGCCTTGAAGTCCTCATCTTCTTGTCTCAAGTATTGGGGTTACAGGCATGTGCTATCACTGACTTGCAGGTTTTAGAGTTGGCCCCATAGGCGGCCTTGGTGAAGTTGCCCTGGTGGCAGATGTGTAACAGCTATCAGTAGGTGCCAGCAGCAGCAACTCAGGGTCCCGGAGCAGAGATGATGCCAAGTCTGTAATGGTGGCAGAGCTGCGGTGATCTGTCTCCTTGCATGGGATGCATAGGGCTTGCTGGGTTGATCTAGTTTCTCCAGTAGGCCCTCTGTAGAGGAACAGTGGAAAGCTTGGCCAAGATGGCCACTCCGATGGCAGTGGCTGTCTCCTTGGAATACTTTACATCCAGACCTACAAGACCTTGTAGTCTCCATCAGCAGAGGCCTTGAACCTGGTGTGCCAGCCAGCCTGCCTGCTTTTGCACTGGTGTGAACTTCAAAACCTCATCCTTTAAGGGATACTCCTAGAAAAAGTCAATCTCAGACTTTGTAGTGGATGTGAAGAGCACAGATCTCTTCTAGAAACTTGGCCTTCATGTCCATGACCAGGTGGCCTTGCTTGTCGACAGGGATCCTTTCCTTCTTTAGCTTTGCCTCTGAGATCCTCTCTCCAAGGCAGATCTTGACCACAACCATGACCTTGGTGGTCTGCTGTGGCCTCCCAGGTCTGGGGCCCAGGTTGTCCTTCGTGCCCCGCTGTGTCAGCCACTGTTTGTGTTTTCCCAAGGAATAAATACTTGTACATTTTTTTAAGAGTAGGAAAGGGGTAGAAATTTCAAAATAGTATAGTGGAGATAATAGTATAATAAATTCTGTAATGATTACCTTACCTCGTGGGTCAGCTGCCTGGCATAGTGGTGGTCACTTGTAATCCTGGCCCTCAGCAGTTGAGACAGGAGGATTATGAGCATGAGCCCAGTCTGGGTTATATATAGTGAGGCTCTGATTCAAAAGTAGAGCACACAAGGAACCTCAAATTGACTTTAGATAGCAGGATGTGAAGGCGCATGCCCAGAATCCCAACACTTGAGGGGCAGGGGATGGAATTGCAAAAGGATCAAGAGTTGAAGGTCATCTTTGGATTGATACTGAGGTATAAAATACTTTTTTTTAAAAGAGAAATAAAAACCAGAGAAACCAAAACCAAACAGATCAACTGATGACTAGCTTCATTTTGTCTCTTTGCCCAGTTCAGTGAGGCACCACTCCCCATTCTTCATAGGCATCTCTCAAAGATAAGGACTTGAAAATCCTTGTTACATGTTAAAAACTGGTTGTCTACTTTTTTTCCTTTTTTTCTTTGAATTGCAATTTAGTCTCTCTACATTGTGATTGTTTGATATGTTTCTTTTATTCTTTCATATGTTTAGTTTCTCCAGTATTGAGGATTGCCTCTAGGACCTTATGTATACTAGGCAAGCAGTCTAACACTCAGCTATGCCCCCACCCCTTTTTTTTAAATTGAGTCAGCCTCACCAGATTGCCCCAGGTGAACTTGGGACCCTTCTGCTTCAGCCTCCAGAGTACCTGTGATTGCTGGCCCATGTCAGCAGGCCCACTTTGTAGCATCTTTTCATTTGTATCTCTGTCCTTAGAAGGCATGACAGGTTTATGGACTTGATCATTTCAGGATTTTGGTTTATTTGGCAAACATGTCCTAAAGTGAGAAGTGAGAAAGTTTTAATGTCTTGGCTAATATTTTCCTATTTAGAGTATAATGGATTAATGTTGGGAATGACACTCTCTTGTTTTCTTGAGGGTGAAGCTTATTATCTGTAGCAGCACTTCTGCATGTATCAAGATTGACAATTGCAGACTGTGGAGAGAATTACTGGGAAAGTGCTGATAGCAGTAGCAATAGGGAAGCATGTATATTTAAGTGAGACTTTTTTTTTTTTTTTTGAGGTATAAGACATTGAACCTAGTCCCTCACACATGCGCCCTACCAGTGAGCTATATCCCTAGCGCCACCTCTCCATTTTATTTTTTTGTTGTTGATATGCTTGATCCTTTTTGGTTTGTTTTTTGATTTTTTTTTCAAGGCAGGGTCTTTGTTATAGCCAAGGCTGATTTTGAACTCTTGGCAGTCCTCCTGCCTCAGCTTCCCAAATGGTGAGATTAAACATGTGTGTTACCACACTCGCTTTACCTTTTCAACCTTTTGTTTTGAGACGGGATGTTACTGAGTTGCCCAGGTAAACCTTGAGCATGGAGTGCTCCTGCCTCAGCCTCTGAATGGCTGGGATTATAGGTCTGGGCCAGCAGGGCTGCAACAAACCTGTTTTTCTCAAGTGTGCTCTTTCTTAATAGTGTAATTAAACCTGTTTCATCACACTAGTGAAATAATTCACTACAGAGGGGAAAGTCGCAGTTATTAGTGATAAGATAGCTTTCTGCAGTCTAGTGTGATTGAGTTTTGGAAGAAAGATAAAGATGCCTAGGACAGAGAATGTTGGGCAGATGGGGGTACAATTTGTTTTCCTTATGTTCCCCTTCTTACCCCTCACCCTCCCCTTGTCCCCCTCTCCCACCTTTCTATTCTAGTATTCCAGATTAAACCCAGAGCCTACATATGCTAGGCTATGACTGACTCCAATTGCTCTATATCTACAGCCCTTCTTTTTTTTTTTTTTTTTGAGACAGGCTCTAAAGAAAACCTTGCCTAGGGTAGCCTTGAATTTGTGATCATTTTGCAAAGATCTGCTTGCTTCTGCCATTCACATGCTGGAATGAAAACTGCGTGCTACCATGCCTGGCTGTGGCCCATATCTGTTCTCTTGATGCACAAGAGTTCTTTAGTTGCTGAAAATTTTCACACCGAATTTCTTGGGAGCAGTAACAATTATTTGCCTGATTATACAAAAGATTAAACTGGAAATGTGAACCATATGGGCTCTATCACTGTGCTTTCCAGAAACATTCTTTAAGCTCAGTGGTGGTGAGATTATTGTGGTTTTTAAAATTAATTAGAAGGTACTATAATTTGATAAGGATCAGTTGCACTTTCCCACTTATAAAAATGTATCCA
This sequence comes from Rhizomys pruinosus, assembly GCA_009823505.1. Classification (NCBI taxonomy): domain Eukaryota; kingdom Metazoa; phylum Chordata; class Mammalia; order Rodentia; family Spalacidae; genus Rhizomys; species Rhizomys pruinosus. The sequence goes on along the minus strand of VZQC01013770.1, from coordinate 1,573,664 downwards.
AACATATACCTTGGGTCTACTTAGCAGCAGTGAACAGTCAAAAGTGTTAATGTGGAAACATTCCTGTATTCAGGCTACAGCGGTTTTCACAGCTTAACGCTTCTTTTTTCCACTTTTATATGAAAAATGAGTATTCTGTTAAAAAATCCAAAAAAACTGCTGCTTTTCCTCTTCCCCCTTCCTTCCCCTTTTCCCTTTCCCTTCTCTGCTTCCTCTTCATTTTTCCCTTTCCCTTTGCTTCCCCTTTCTCTTCCCTTTTCCATCCCTTTTCCCTCTCCCCATTTCCCCCTCCTTTTTCCTTCCATTCCCTTCGTCATTTGCTTCCCCTTTCCCTTTCCTTTCTCTTCCCATTCTCCTTCCCTTTTTTCCTTGGAGACAGGGTCTCATGGAACCCATACTGGTCGTAAGTGCTGGCCAAGTGCTGAGATTACAGGTGTACAGCACCCCACATTTGATTCAGTGAGGTGCTGGAGATTGAATTCAGGGCCTTATACATACTAGGCAAGCACTCTATGGATTGAGCTATATGCCCACCTTGTTGTTTTTGAGACTGGGCCTTGTTCTCTAACTCAAGGCTGGCCTAACTTGCAGTAATTCTCCTGCCTCTGCCTCCCTAGGGCTGGTGGCATTACAGGGATCAGCTGCCATACCTGGAGACATTTTGTTTCTTGCTTCTCAAGTGCCTTTGATAAAAATAAATAAGATATAACTAGTTTTATCTTTTGGAATGTTTCAGAATTCTGTTTTTAGCTCTATCCAACTGAAAATACACAAACCACATGTGTAGTCTTGGTAGTAAACATATTAAGAAGTAAAAGAGTAAATGAAGTTTTTTTTTTTTTTTCTTTTTGGTCTTTTTGAGACAGGGCTCCCTGTAGCCCCAGCTGACTGGAACTCACTCTTAGACCAGGCTGGCCTTGAACTCACAAAGATCCACCTGTCTCTGCCTCCCAAGTGCTAGGACTAAAGGCGTGCGCCACCATGCCTGGCAAGATTTTTATACAACTGCACATGCCTTTAATCCCAGCACTCTGGAGGCAATCACTTTGTGAGATTGAGGTCTACATAGTGATTCCAGGCCAGATGGGGCTACAGGGAGACCCTGTCTCAAATAAATAAACAAATAAATAGACTTCATAACCTGATGTGCGTAAAATATTTTAAAATATAAACAATCTAATAAATCATTGAGAACCTTTTCATTTATTTACTAAGATTTTAATCTTTTGTATATTTTATCCTTAAAAAATGATTCATGTTTTACTTGCTAAGCAACCATAGAGATAGTAAGTATAGCTTTGGGTCTGGGGACATAGCCCAGCGGCAGGCACTTGGCTAGCATGAGTAAGACCCTAGGTTCAATTTCCAGCGTAGTTGAAAAAAAATGACTTTTGTATTTGATGCTAAAAATACATTAAGTCTCATAACAGCATCATTAAAAATTTTAATTCATTTAAAAAATTCATTTGTGTGCATGTGGACTGTAGCACCCCAAATTCAGGTCCCCCAAAGACTATCAAGGAGTCGATTCTGATGTAAGTACAAAAGGATCACTTTATTCGAGCTCAAGATCGGACTCACCACCTGATCCGATACACGGTCCAGGAGAGTGAGGCCTGAAAAAAGGCGTGGTCAGGATTTTATAGTTTTTAGACAAAGGGAGGCAGGTTTCTGGCAAAATAGTTACTTAATTGGTCCAGCGTTTGGTTGGTATAATTTGTATGTTGATTGAGTAAGCCTTCCCGGACTTATGGGCTTTTGAGTACCACATTCCTTTGAGCGCTACATTCCTTTGAGTACCACATGGACATGCACATCAGAGCAAAACTCTGTCGGTTCTCCCCTTCCACTACGTGGGACTAGGGATGGAACTCGGGTCATCAAGCTTGGTAGCAAGTGCCTTTATCTATTGAGCCATCTTGCCTGCTCCTGTAGTAGTATGATTCAGGTATATTAAAGGTTTAATATCAGGGAACTGGAGAGATGGCTCAGTGGTTAAGAGCACTAGCTGCTCTTACAAAGGACCTGGGTTTGATTCTCAGCACCCACATAGTGACTAACAGCCGTCTATAACTCCAGTTCTAGGGGACCTGACCTTCTGACCTTTGTGGGCATTGCTTGACATGGGTGCACTTACATACATATAATACACTCATACACATAAAAATAAGTAAGTAAAATAAAACAAAAGGTTTAATACCAGGAGCTAGGTATTTAGTGCAGGGGTAGAGCATTTGCTTAGCATACCCAAATCCCTGGGTCTCATTCCCTGCATGGGGATCAGAGAGGACTTGTATCTGAGCCCTTTATTTAATAGTTACTACCCTACTTTTTTATGAAGACAAATACTGTTTGCTGTGTTGTGTTAATGTTAGATCTTTTTGAAAATGCTCATTTTTGAGTCATACAGGCAATGTCGGTTTAATTTAAATAGTGTTGGTGTTCAACTGATGAGTTTCTGTGGTCTGAGAGTGACTTTTTTTTTTAAAGGCCCAGCTTTACAGATGAAGTCTTGGTTTGAAGGCTACAGAAATCTTTGCTTATTTAGGTGTAGAGGGTCAGTTTATATCTTATTAAATTTTTTTTTGTCTTTTCGAGACAGGGTCTCCCTTATAGTCCCAGCTGTCCTGGAACTCTCGTAGACCAGGCTGGCCTTGAACTCACAAAGATCCACCTGCCTCTGCCTCCCGAGTGCTGGGATTAAAGGCATGCGCCACCATGCCCGGCTAAATTTTTTTTAAAGATTTAGATTTTTGTATTTTATATGTATGAGTGTTTTGCCTCATGTATGTATATATGTATGTATGTATGTATGTATGTATGCATATATGTATACCTCATGCATGCCTGGTTCTTTGGGAGACCAGAAGAGGGTGTCAGATACCTTGGAAGAATAGTTAAAGACAGTTCTGAGCTGCCATGTTGGTGCTGGGGCTAGAACCCTAGTCCTCTACAAGAGCAGCAAGTGCTCTTAGCCACACTTTGCTGGATGTGGTGGTATGTGCCTTTAATCCCAGCACTAGGGAGACAGAGATAGGTGGATTATCTATGAATTTGAGGTTAGCCTGGGGTTACAGGGAGACCCTGTCCCCAAAAGACCAAAAGTTACTTAGTTTTGTTTTTTTTTTAAATGTGTATGAGTGTTATGCCTGCATCTGTGTGGGTGCACCTGTGTTGTGCTGTGACTGAGGAGGACAAGAGAGGGTGTTGGATCCCCAGGAACTGGAGATATGGATGGTTGTTAGCTGCCATGTGGGTACTGGGATTTGAAACAGCCAGTGCTCTTTACTACCTAGCCATATCTCCAACCCATGGTTTTGTTTTTGAGATGGTCTCACTGTGTAGGCCAGGCTGGCTAGAAGCCAGCTTTGTAATTCTGGTTGGCAGGAACTTGCAGACCTTCTTCCTTAGCCTCCCAATAGTGGGAATTATAGATTATACACGTGTAAACATTTATTGGATGAATGTCTTTTTATTTACGTGTATGAATGTGCTGTCTGCATGTAGGTTTGTGCACCTGTGTTGTGCAATGCTGCGGAGGTCAGAAGAGGGTGTCGGATTCCCCTGGAACTGGAGTTAAAGACGGTTCTCAGCCGCCATGTGGGTGCTGGGAATCGAACCTGGGTCCTCTGCAAGAGCAGTTGGTGCTCTTAACAGCTGAGCCATCTCTCCAGCCCGGATGAATGTCTTTCTAAAGTTATTTGTGTGCAGGTGGTGTATGTGTGTGCATATATTTACACGTGGATAGAGGCCAGCAGAGAATGATGGATGTCCTGCTCTGCCTCTGCTTTATTCCTTTGACATAGTCTGTCAACGAACCTAGAGCTCCCAAGACCAGGTGATCATCATTCTCAGCCCCTACCGTGCTTGGCTAATCAGTGTTAGAACCATGCCTGGCTTTTTATGTGAGTGTCACAAGCTGAACTCAGGTCCTTATGCTTGCACAGTAAGAGCTCTTACCTACTGAGCTGTTGATTCAATTTCTCCTCAGCCCCTAATTGTGGGTGCTGGCGATTGAACCAGGGATTTGTGCATGCTAGAGAAATATTGCAGCATTGAGCCATTTAATTTTTTTGGGGGGGGGGTCTTTTTTGAGACAGGGTCTCTCTTTAGTCCCAGCTGGCCTGGAACTCGCTACGTAGACCAGGCTGGCCTTCAACTCACAGAGATCCAACTGCCTCTGCCTCCTGAGTGCTGGGATTAAAGGTGTACGCCACCACGCCTGGCTGTTAAATTTGTTTTTTAAACTGATTATATAAAGAGCTTTAAAATTGTCTTTATTTTAACTTTTGTTATTTGAGACAGTTCACTATGTAGCCTTGATTGGCCTAGGACTCACTGTGTGGACCGGGCTGGTCTCAAACTCAGATCTACCTGCCCGCGTCTTCTGAGTACTAGGATTAAAGGTATGTGTGACCACACCCTGCTAAAATCTATTCACAGCATATAAGATGTTGGTTTTATACACAAGTGTATGTTGTATGACGATTATATCAGGTTAAATATATCTGTCTTAAACCTTACAATTTTCTGTGTGGTAAAAAGTTACAATGTCCTTTCTTGTAGTTTTTGAAACCTGTTCTGTTTTTATCCGTGGTAACTCTACTGTTCCTGGCTATTTTCAAGTGCTCTGTGTTCTCACCTTGTACTTATTACAAGGACATGTGCGAACTTAGAGTATACCTCTGCTTTGAGAGAACAGTTAGTTCTCCAAAGGAAGACATAACTAGAGCTAGAGTATACACAACACATTGGAGGCTCTGGGTTTGATTTTTTTTTTTTTTTTTAGCTCCACTTAAAAAAAAAAAAAGGGAGAGGTTAGAGAGAGAACTCGGCAGTAAAGAGCACTGGCTGCTCCTGCAGAGGACCTGGCTTGCTTTCCAGCACCCACACTAACCAGCTAACCACCTCCTCCTGGAATTCACCCATGCTAACCAGCTAACAACCTCCTCCTGGAACTTATCCACACTAACCAGCTAACAACCTCCTCTGGTAACTTACCCACGCTAACCAGCTAACCACCTCCTCCTGGAACTCACCCACACTAACCAGCTAACCACCTCCTCCTGGAACTCACCCACACTAACCAGCTAACCACCACCTCCTGGAACTCACCCACGCTAACCAGCTAACCACCTCCTCCTGGAACTCACCCACGCTAACCAGCTAACCACCTCCTCCGGTAACTTACACTAACCAGCTAACAACCTCCTCCTGAAACTCACCCACACTAACCAGTTAACCAGCTAACCACAATCTTCCTGGAACTCACCCACACTAACCAGCTAACCATCTCCTCCTGGAACTCAACCCATGCTAACCAGCTAACCACCTCCTCCTGGAACTCACCCATGCTAACCAGCTAACAACCTCCTCCTGGAACTCACCCACGCTAACCAGCTAACCACCTCCCCCTGGAACTTACCCACGCTAACCAGCTAACCACCTCCTCCTGGAATTCACACTAACCAGCTAACCACCTCCTCCTGGAACTCACCCACGCTAACCAGCTAACCACCTCCTCCTGGAATTCACTCATGCTAACCAGCTAACCACCACCTCCTGGAATTCACTCACGCTAACCAGCTAACCACCTCCTCCTGGAACTCACCCACACTAACCAGCTAACAACCTTCTCCAGTAACTCACCCACACTAACCAACTAACTATCTCCTCCTGGAACTCACCCATGCTAACCAGCTAACAACCTCCTCTGGTAACTTACCCACACTAACCAGCTAACCACCTCCTCCTGGAACTCACCCACGCTAATCAGCTAACCACCTCCTCCTGGAACTCACCCACGCTAACCAGCTAACCACCATCTTCCTGGAACTCACTCACGCTAACCAGCTAACCACTTCCTCCTGGAATTCACTCACGCTAACCAGCTAACCACCTCCTCCTGGAACTCACCCACACTAACCAGCTAACAACCTCCTCCTGGAACTCACCCATGCTAACCAGCTAACCACCACCTCCTGGAATTCACTCACGCTAACCAGCTAACCACTTCCTCCTGGAACTCACCCACGGTAACCAGCTAACCACCTCCTCACGCTAACCAGCTAACCACTTCCTCCTGGAACTCACCCACGCTAACCAGCTAACCACCTCCTCCTGGAACTCACCCACGCTAACCAGCTAACCACCTCCTCCTGGAATTCACTCACGCTAACCAGCTAACCACCTCCTCCTGGAACTCACCCACACTAACCAGCTAACCACCACCTCCTGGAACTCACCCATGCTAACCAGCTAACCACCACCTCCTGGAATTCACTCACGCTAACCAGCTAACCACCTCCTCCTGGAACTCACCCACGCTAACCAGCTAACCACCTCCTCCTGGAACTCACCCACGCTAACCAGCTAACCACCTCCTCCTGGAATTCACTCACGCTAACCAGCTAACCACCTCCTCCTGGAACTCACCCACACTAACCAGCTAACAACCTCCTCCTGTAACTCCAGTGCCAGGGGATCCAACACCCTTTTCTGGCCTCTGCAGGCACCAGGTATGCAAATGGTACAGGTACATACATGCAGGTCCTGATACATACATACATACATACATACATACATACATATTTAAAACAAATTTTAAAAACCAGATATGGTGCTGTATGCTTTTAATCACAGCTTGTGGGAAGCAGAGGTAGGTGAATCTCTGAGTTCCAGCTTCGCAATGGCTATATTGCAGAGATACTGTGTCTCAAAACCAAAAGAAAAATACCTTGAGAGAGAGAGAGAGGAGAGAGAGAGAACAAGAACACAAATCATCGTGTCTGGTTTATATAATTGGTGAACCCTTTCCTTGGACTTCTAGGTCCTTCCTAGTTTTTTGTTTGTCTCTTTTGAGACAGGGTCTGCCTGTAGCCCCAGCTGGCCTGGAGCTTGTTATGTAGACCAGGCCGTCCTTGAACTCGTGGAGATCCACTTGTACCTGCCTCCTGAGTGCTGGGACTAAAAGTGTGTCTACCACTCCTGGTGCCCTTCCTAGTTTTCTTAACAGTTAAAGCTAACTAGCTCTTTGAGCAGCTTTACATAGGAAATGATTTAAGGAAGAGAGTCCTTGAGTCACAGGCCATACCTCTTGCTAGAGAACTTGATAACACACCGCCAAGGCAGCAGTGCAGCAGCTGTGCTGAGTGACAGAACCGGATGTGGTGCTGATTACTCTCCCAGGAGTTTATCTGCTTGGAACACTACAATTATATAATATATATGCAAAAATTTATTTATTTATTTATTTTCGAGACAGGGTCTCCCTGTAGCCCCAGCTGTCCTGGAACTCACTCTGTAGACCAGGCTGGCCTTGAACTCACAAAGATCTGCCTGCCTCTGCCTCCCAAGGGCTAGGATTAAAGGTGTGCACCACCACACCTGGCCTAAAATTTTTTAAAGTTGAGATTTGGACAGGGCATGGTGGTTCATGCCTTTAATCCCCGTACTTGGGAGGCAGGTGGATTTCTGTGAGACAGAGGCCATCCTGGTCTACATAGTGGGTTCTAGGCCAGCCGGGGCTATAGAGAGACTTATCTCAAAAAAAGACCATCCCCCAAAAAAAGGAATTTCATTTTACATCTTACAATTACAAATGTATTTATGATGAGAATATAAATGAGGTCAGAGTAAAAATATATGTATTTTGTGGTTTTAAAAAACATTTGCGAGTGCACAGAGCTTAGATTGGGGATTTCCCAGGATCACCTGAAGGCAGGAGCTGGGCTCTTCAGCCAGGCGGATTGTTGGATAATTCTATCTCTGGGTTGTTGGATAATTGTTTCATTGGTTTGTTGGATAATTAAATCATTGTCTTGTGTGGCTTTTGGGTTGGAGTAGCCCTGCTAGCTGGTATAAAAGGTGGGCCTGTTCCCACTATGAGACTTGAGTGTACAGAGTTTAGATCAGGGACTTACCAGGACCACCTGAAGCACAGAGTACCAGACCCCCATCCCTCCAAATGGAATTGCTGAGGGAGTGTCCAAGTGGATGTTTTGGAGATCTTTCAGAACAGAAAGGGGGAAGAGTGAGGTAGACTTCCAATATATAAACAAAATTGAAAGCCTGAAACCTAGACAAGTCAACACTCCATAAACAAGAAGAAAAAAGGGGGGGGGGCATCTGAAGATCTGAAGGAGGCAAGCAAAGCAAGCCTTCAACACAGTGAAGAGGCATTTGTGATTCGCATCAGAATACAGGCAAAAAGGGAAACTCACATGCCAGGGATGAGGGGACAACATGGGAAAGGTGCAGGATAATTCCACACCTAGCTCTACCCAACCCTGTGGGAGATTCCTACAGTGGGATCCCCCTGGGGGTGACCCAGGACACAGATCTTAGAGGAACAATTGCAGACATATTCAAAGAAATCATAGAATATAAAGAACAAGTCAGAGAACTAAGGAGAGAGAATGGAAAACTCAAGAAGGACCTAAAGGGAGAGAATGACAAACTCCAGAAGGAAGTGGAAACACTGAAAAAGGATACCAACCAGCAAAGCAAGGAGCTACAGGAAGAGATCGAGAAGCTCCAAAAGGAAGTGGAAATACTAAAGAAATCACAGGATGAAATGAAAAAGGAACTAGAACACTCATCCAATCAAGAGGAAAGGAATGGAAAAAGCCTCAAATAGAATGGAGGAAGCAGAACAAAGAATATCAGACCTGGAAGATAACACAGAACAACTAAAAAGCTCAAAGATTATGAAAAATTTAAAAATACACAAAAGTGGAACAACCAGGAAATATGGGACACTATAGAAAGATCAAACCTCCACATCACAGGAATAGGGGAAGGAGAAGAATCCCAAGAGAAAATGGTATTGATCAGATCTTCAACAGAATAATATATGAAAATTTCCCCAAACTAAAAAAAGACAAACCTATACAAATACAAGAAGCACATAGAACTCCAAACAGACAAGATCAGAAAAGAAACTACGCCATATCATAGTTAAAACACTAGACACCCGGGACTGGAGAGATGGCCTAGCAGTTAAGAGCGCCGACTGCTCTTGCAGAGGACCCGGGTTCGATCCCCAGCACCCACATGGCGGCCAAAAACTGTCTGAAACTCCAATTCCAGGAGAACTCCAGTTCCAGGGGAATCCGACACCCTCTTCTGACCTCCGCGGCATTGCACGACATGGGTGCACAGACTTGCATGCAGACAGTACATTCAAACACATACAGAAATAAAATAAAATTAAAAAAAAAAAAACACTAGACACCCAAAACAAAGACAAAATTCGGAAAGCCACAAGAGAAAAACAACACAAGAAATAAGATCCACAGTTGGCAAATGGGACCTCATTAAACTCAAAGCTTCTGTACAGCAAAAGAAACAAAAGAAGTGAAGAGAAAACCCCACAGAGTGGGAGGAAACCTTCACAGCTGATACATCTGACAAAGCATTGTTTTCCATAATATAGAAACTACTCAAAAAACAAAGAAAACAAATGAATCACTCAAAAGATGGAGCAAAGAGCTGAACAGAGCAGTGAGGAATTAGAGATGGCTGAGAAACATCTTAAGTGTTCAATGTCACTAATAATTAAGGAAATGCAAATTAAAACCATTTTTAAGATAATCTCACTTCAATAAGACTGGCTAGAAAAAGAAAAAAAAAAAAAAAAAAAAAAGACTGGCTAGGATCAAGAAAACAAATGATACCAAGTGCTGGAGAGGTTGTGGGGAAAGGGGGACACTCATCCTCATCTGCTGCTGGTGGGAATGTAAACTCATACAGCCACTATGGAAAGCAGTGTGGAGAACCCTTGGAAGACTTGGAATGAACTTGCCACCTGACCCAGTCATACCACTACTGGTTATATACCCACCAAGACCTCATCTTACTGCAGAGATATATGCGCAGCCATGTCTATTGCAGCTCTCTTCACAATAGTGAAGAGCTGGAACCAACCCAAGTGCATAGAGAAAATGTGGTACATCTACACAATGGAATTGTATGCAGCAATAAAGAAAGATGACATCATGAACTTTGCAGGTAAATGGATGGAATTAGAAGATATTATATTAAGTGATTAACACAGTCCCAGAAAAACAAACGATGAATGGTATCCCTCATCTGTGGACCTAGTTGTATTTCTTGTGCAGGGCCACTCTTGGGAGTGATGCATATTGGAAAGAACAACAACAACAGAAAAGACTGCATCAAAGAACTGACTGAAATGGAGAACTTATGCTCAAAACAGTCAACTTCTGCATCGAGAATTTTGAGAGAGACAGAAAAAGATGAAAAACATGTTTGGCAGAATTCATGAGCTCTGGTGGGGTGGGGGGATAGGGAGGGGGTCATGGGTCTAGATTTGATTTGTACTGTAATCTTGTATAAAAACAAATTCCAAAAAAAAAATTTGCTGAATCTTTAAGTGGAAGAGTCAGTAATTTAGGCAAAAGTAGTGAGTGACTTTTTGTGTGTATGTGCATGTTTTTGAGAGATTGTCTCCTTTTAGTCCCAGCTGGCCTGGAACTCAATATATAGACCAGGCTGGCCTTGAACTCAGAGTTTCACCTGCCTCTGCCTCTCCAGTGCTGGGATTAAAGGTGGGTGCCACCACACTCGGCAATTTAAGTAAAACACAGCAATAGAATTGTGTTTCTTGGGGCTGGAGAGATGGCCTAGCGGTTAGGAGCACCGACTGCTCTTGCAGAGGACCTGGCTTCAATCCCCAGCACCCACATGGCGGCTAAAAACTGTCTTTAACTCCAGTTCCAGGGGAATTCGATGCCCTCTTCTGACCTCTGTGGCATTACACGACACGGGTGCACAAACCTGCATGCAGACAGTACATTCATACACATATAAAAAAAAGAAAAAAAAATTGTGTTTCTTATAGACTGGGAACAATGAAATGTTTAGGCACAGTTTCCCATACAGATTTCCCATATGAAACGATGTTTACATGGAATAAACATCCCCACAGACACACCTCAAGTTTGATCAAACCAGAGCAAACTGAAAATTCACAGGATTATTCATATTTTAAATTAAACATGCTTGCTCTATTTAATAATACTTGCAGAATCTCATACTAAGTTGCCTATTTCCAGACATTACAGAGAAGGCAGATTACTTCTTTTTGTCTATTCGAGACAGGGTCTCCCTGTAGCCCCAGCTGTCCTGGAACTCACTCTGTAGACCAGGCTGGCCTTGAACTCACAAAGATCCGCCTGCCTCTGCCTCCCAAGTGCTAGGATTAAAGGCGTGCGCCACCACGCCTGGCGGCAGATTACATTTTTAACCATTAAAGTACCTTCAAGAGCTCTTAACTGTATCAAGTAGAAGAGAGAGGTATAATTAGAAGGCAACAGTGTTGAGCCTGGCAGAGCAGTTTTCTCTTTGGGCATAGGTTGAGTTCTGCACAGCTAGAATGACAGTTTGTAGCCAGCACCTAGTGCCACCAGGTGGTGGGTTGAAGAGGCCACACTGTATGTGCTGCTAAGTGAGCATGGTTTGGCTGAAAATGACCTGCCCAAAAAGGAGACCTGTGTGTGTGTGTGGGGAGGGGGGCAATGATAGCACAGGTTTGCACTGGGAGACTGAAGTGGGAGGGGAATTGTGCTCCCTGGCAGAGACTATGTCAGGCAGGCAAGAAGCATTTCCTTCTCAGACTTTGTTATATCTCGGCCACCACCAGAAAGTGTGGCCCACATTTAGGGTCTGTCTTCCCATTTCAATTAACCTAATTAAAAAAACTTTCTCACAGATGTGTCCTGTCTGATTGTCTTGACTCTTATGTTGGTTCTAAATCTTGTCAAGTTGCCAATCATGTCATTGGCCATGACTCCACTCATAATGTCAGATGTGAGAATTTCCACGTGTGGCTTCATACCAGTGCTCAAAAGGTTCCCAATTTTGTGACATTTTAGATTTTTGGATCAGAGAGACTCAAAACATGTAACTGTGCCTGTGTAACTTCAGTATTGTGTTGTGGTTATTATGGTTTAGAGAATAGACTGGATCCAGAATGCCTGGATTGGAAGAAAAATCAAACTACTGCTTTTGTTTTCTAACTTATAAAATTTTGATTGTGAGAGTTAAATGACAGAGATTTCTAAAATATTACTGATTTTTGCTATCAGCTTTTATCCCCCCTGGAAGATGCAAATATTAAAGACTTTCTATAAAATGCTAGGAACCTAAAACTTGAATTAGAATGAGCAGCGCCAGGAGTGGTGGCACACGCCTTTAATCCTAGCACTCGGGAGGCAGAGGCAGGTGGATCTTTGTGAGTTCAAGGCCAGCCTGGTCTACGGAGTAAGTTCCAGGATAGGTGGGGCTATAGGGAGACCCTGTCTTGAAAACACCAAAAAAAAAAAAAAAAAGATAAAAGAAATGAGCAGCATAAGTGCATGATACTTCTGTTCCAAAGAAAATATTTTCTAGCTCTAATCTGGTAGTAAAAGCTAAATGAAAGCTCTAGTGTTCAGTTTATGAGCTCTGCGATATTTGTGAATGAAGCGGACCAGCACTCCATGTCGATACAACCAATTGCAGATGGGAGCAAGAAACACACACCCTGAGCTTGGAATATTGTAACAGGAAGCAAGGGAGTGCTGTGGGTACAGCTCACTGATAGAGTGCTTGCCTAGCACAAGGTCCTAGGTTCAACCCCAGTACTGCCCCCCCCCCAAAATAACAAAGCAAAGCCACTCTCAAAATGGAACTCTCGGAGCCAACATGAAGGTAATTTCACTGGCCAAAACTGGGGCTAAGTGAACATCAGAATTAATGCTAGACTAATACACAGAATGTTTGAGTCCATGAAAAGCTTTGGCAATCATTAGAAAATGGCAGGGTACCGCCGGGCGTGGTGGCGCACGCCTTTAATCCTAGCACTCGGGAGGCAGAGGCAGGCGGATCTTTGTGAGTTCAAGGCCAGCCTGGTCTACAGAGTGAGTTCCAGGACAGCTGGGGGTACAGAGAGACCCTGTCTCGAAAAGAACAAAAAAAAAAAAAAAAAGAAAATGGCAGGGTACCAGTTCATCCTGAAGAGTGGAGGGAGATGTCTTTGTTCAAAGCTGTCAGCTTTGGGGATGATTTCAGGAAGCAGGGAGAGGAATATGAAGTAGGAAAAGGCAGTTGTGAGCCATGCTTAACTGAGTTCTTTGTAAGGAAATGGGTGTGCAGAGAAACTATACAGGCTCCTCCAGGCCTCACTCATCTGAAAGACTGGGCAGTTTTTTGTCTACCCTTGACCCTTCTATCTGTTCCCCTATTCCCTGCACATATAAATTGCAGAAGATTTGTTTGTTTGAACTATTTTGTCAGTCATATACTGCACATGGGAACATAGCATAACAACATTGTGTGACCTCAGTTTCCTTTACAAGCCGGATTAAAATACAGTGGGGCATGGAGAATGCACAGTCCAGAGCTTTCTCTTTTTTTTTATTGATGTTTTGCGTATTTCATACATCATTTTTCAGTTCAATTTAGACACATTCCCTTTTTTTTATTTTATTTATTTCTGTATGTGTATGAATGTACTGTCTGCATGCAAGTCTGTGCACCCGTGTTGTGCAACGCCGCGGAGTTCAGAAGAGGGTCTCGGATTCCCCTGGAACTGGAGTTCTCCTGGAATTGGAGCTTCATACGGTTCTCAGCCGCCATGTGGGTGCTGGGGATCGAACCCGGGTCCTCTGTAAGAGTGGTCGGCGCTCTTAACCGCTAGGCCATCTCTCCAGCCCCGACACATTCCCTTTTCATGCCCCCCACCCCTGTCCCTGCATTCTGCCATACATGTCTTACATCTTTCAGTCTTTTTTTTTTTTCCACATTTTCCCCTTTAATTTTACATTACTTCAAAATATGCATACATATCCTCCACCCATATACCAATATTACAAAATCTGAACATAAGTGGTAGGTTAATTCTCAAGCCCATTAAGTGATTCACCTTTTAACCATTCTGCTGCTTTCATATAAAAAAGAAATATAACATAGATGATGCTCAGTTTGCTTTGCAACTTGGGATTTTGTGCTAGCATTCACAAATAAGGGACACCATATGGCAGAATATTCTTTTATGTGATTCTTCTGGGTCTAGAGATGGAAACTAGGGCCTGAGCATACCAGGTAAGCTCTCTACCACTGAGCTGAGCTATGGATGATTCTTTTTATTTTTTGAGACAGGGTCTCACTGTGTAATCCTGGCTGGTCTGGAACTTACTCGGTAGAGCAGGCTGGCATTGGAGTCAGAGAGGTCTGCCTGCCTTTGCCTCTTATGCTGGGATTACAGGGAAACACCTGTAATCCCAGCAGTCAGGAGGAGGACTAACAGCTGCAGGCAAGCCTGGGCTGCTTAGCAGGTCCCTCTCTCAAAGGTGGATCTTATTTGTGTACATTATCATACTTAGTCCTGCAGATGATTTTTAAATTTCATTTTTCCAATATTTCTGAACTTTTGAGGCTTTAGGGAAAGCCTTAAATTTAAAAACAAAAAGGTATATGCATATTGCTGGAATGAGGCAGGATAGCTTTAGTATGAGTGAGACTGTACATCATAGCTGTGGGTGACATCATAGATGAGCATGGGTTGTGAGCACATGTGTCATTACTGTGGAGGAGAAAGAATCAAATGTTTACCTGGCTTTTACTGTGCTTACTACACTTCAGAATATTCAGGGTTTTGTGATTAGCAAGGTGGCTGGCATATAGCACAGGCTGGCCTAGAACTTGCTTTGTAGCACAGGCTGGCCTAGAACTTGCTTTGTAGCACAGGCTGGCCTCTGCCTCCTGAGATTACAGATGTATGCTGTCGTAGTTTGTCTTCCATTGCTGTGACAAAACACTCTGACCAACACCAACTTGGGGAGGAAAGGGTTTATTCAGCTTACATCTCCCAGGTCACAGATCATCACTTAGGGAGCTCAAGGCAGGAACTCAGGGCAGGAACCTGGAGGCAGGAGCTGAAGCACAGGCCATGGAGGAGTGATGTTCACTGGCTTGCTCTCTACTGGCTTGCTGCTCTGGCTCATGCCCAGCCTGCCTTCTTATACTGTCACTGCTCAACAATCAAGACAATACACCACAGATGTGGCCACAGGCCAATCCAATGGAGCCAATTGCCCAATCGAGGCTTCCTCAACCCAGGTGTGTCAAGTTGACACCAAAGCTATCCAGCACATATGCTACCATGCCTTGTTTTTTTTCTGTTTGTTGGGTGAGATGACCTCTCACTGTGTAGCCCAGGGTGGCCTCTAACTTGCAATTCTTCTACTTCAGTCTCCCCAAATAGCTGAGATTATAGATGTAGCCATCATACTTTGCTGACAATCTCTCTGGAAGAATTCTAGCTCAGCTGTGTAAGAAGCTTGGCCAAGTGAGGAAGTCAGGCTTTAGCCTTGAAGGAAGTAATGAACATAGATGATGACCGCTTAAATACACAGCCATCCAGAAAGCCAGGCGTGGTGGGAAGCATCTGTAATCCCAGCAGGCAGGAGGTGGAGGAAGGAGGACCAACATTTGCAGGCAAGCCTGGGCTGCTTAGCAGGTCCTTCTCTCAAAGGTGGATCTTATTTGTGTACAGATTTGAACAACACCAAACTAGTATTGAGTACCTCTTGGGGAAGTACTGCTGCTCTCTTCCCAACTAAGCAACAGTGAAAAACAGATCAAGACTGAGTCTATCAGTTATATGGAGATTAGCAAAGTCCAGGCAGTGAGAAACTATCAGATAAGGGCTTTTCCCTCCCATAAGTTACAAGAGGAAAAAGTAATTGTGAAATGGTGAGAATAGTTAGAAATGAACCAAATATAAGATGTGCATCTTGATTCTATGCAGATATGTTTTTTACAATATATTTTTATTGAATATTTGTGCATTTCATAAATACATCTTAATGATAATTAGACCCTCTCTCCTATCTGCATCCCCTTCACTTCCCTCCCCTTGCAGGATTTTATTCATTTTGTCACATACGATAAGGCCTATCAAGTCAAATTTGTGTCCGTCACTGTGAGTTCATCCACTTGAGCCTGGTTAGTCTGCCTTAAAGAAGACCAACTCTCCCTCACAGAGCAGTGATCAGATAAGGTTGGGGCTTCTTACCCATTTCCCTAGTTCCGTGCTAGTTTTTTGTATGGTTTGAATTTGCATGTTTTGAATTTGCATGGTATAAGATCATATGAGCAAGTTTCCAGCCACCAGGACAGCTGTTTTCTTGTGGTCACCCCAACTCTGACTCTTACAGTTGTTCCACCCCCTTTTCTGCAATGGTGTCTGAGCCCTTAGTGGTAAAGATAGGAGTCCCATCTAGGGACACACACTCTGTAGTGGTTGATTCTCTATATTTTGGCCAGTTCTGGCTTTCTGCATCAATCATCCTCTGTTGTATGAGGAAGCTTTGTTGGTAAGAGTTGAGAGATGCTTTAGTGTCTTGTTCCACTATGTTCTGTGAGCCTTAGGTAGAGGTTCCATTTTAAAAGATTTTTTTTTCATTTATTATTTTTTATGTGTATGAATGTACTGTCATGCAATGCTGCGGAGGTCAGAAGGTGTCCTATTCCCCCTGGAACTAGAGTTAAAGACAGTTCTTAGCCTCCATGTGGGTGCTGGGAATTGAACCCAGGTCCTCTGCAAGAGCGGTTGGTGCTCTTAACTGCTGAGCCATCTCTCCAGCTCCTGTTTCTAGGTATTTTAAATGGGTTTATGGGTGTTTTATGCCATCATTGTTAGATAAAATTCAATTTAATATACAGTTATTGACATGACACAGAGGGGAGGCCATAGGGAAAGTCCAGAAGTAGGTAACAGGATTTATGACTTGACCTGGGACTGTCAAATGGCAAGTAGGAAGATGCTTGTGTGTGCATATTGTTATATCTTGATGTGAACAAACCAACTGAAGATGACAGTTCTGAGCAATGGGGGGTAAACATTGGGTGGATATCTACTAATGAGTTTTGCCAATCACTCTCAGATGCAGTGTTAGACTTGTGGTATGTTGAAATAAGGTCTTGTAGTTTGAAATTTACTTCAGCGTGATGTGCCTGAGTTGGGACTTGGTGGAAGAGCCTGCATGTATAATCGGTACTGTGCAGATCAAACTTGAGAATTGGAGCTGGGAACATGTATGTGGAGGCTCATCTTGTTTTTCTTCTTTGGTGTCAATTTGAAAATTTATATGAAATCAGATTAGTTCTATCAGTTACTGAAGATGACCCTCTCATCTCATTATCCTATGATTAACCTGGTTTTGGTAAATAGCTTCCTGAATTTGCATAATAAACACCTTGGAGTATGATTGTTCTTCAGTGCTAATGACTGAATCCAGGGCTTTGAGCATGCTAAGTATATGCTGTGCACTGAGTTACATCACTGGCCCTAACTCCTCATAGTAAGTAGTTGTAAAAATGTTTTTAAACTTTGCTGGGCATGGTGGTGCATGCCTTTAATCGGATCTTTGTGAGTTCAAGGCCAGCCTGGTCTACATAGTGAGTTCCAGGACAGCTGGAGCTACAGGGAGACCCTGTCTCAAAAAGACCAAAAAAAAAAAAAGTTTTTAAACTTTAAATTTCTCCATTTTTTTCCTTCAGGGGAGAAATGTTGTGTTGGTTTTATTTTAAAATAATAACACAATAAATTGTGTTGGTTTTATTTTAAAATAGTATGAATACTTAATACTTAATTTGGAAGATTAATTAAAAAATTAACCCTCTACCTCTCACCCTGTACAAAAATCAACTCCAAGTGGACCAAAGATCTCAACATGAAACCTGAAACCCTGAAGGTGATAGAAGAAAAAGTTGGCAGCAACCTACAAGACATAGGTATAGGAAAAGATTTCTAAATCAGACAGCAACTGCACAGGAAATCAGGTTGACAGTTGACAAATGGGACCTCATCAAACCCAAAAGCTTTTGTACTGCTAAAGAAACAATC
This sequence comes from Rhizomys pruinosus, assembly GCA_009823505.1. Classification (NCBI taxonomy): domain Eukaryota; kingdom Metazoa; phylum Chordata; class Mammalia; order Rodentia; family Spalacidae; genus Rhizomys; species Rhizomys pruinosus. The sequence continues at coordinate 1,555,750 of VZQC01013770.1, read as the reverse complement.
AAGGAAGTGAAGAGAAAACCCACAGAGTGGGAGGAAATCTTCATCAGTGATTCATCTGACAGAGTATTAACGTCAAGAATATATAGACTGCTCAAAAAAACAAAGAAGTAAGAAAACAAATGACCTATTCAAAAGATGGAGTAAAGAGCTGAACAGAGACTTCGTCAGTGAGGAATTAAAGATGGCTGAGAAACATCTTAAAAAGTATTCAACATCATTAATAATTAAGGAAATGCAAATTAAAACCACTCTCAAATATCATCTCATTCCAATACGACTGGCTAAGATCAAGAAAACAAAAGACACCAAATGCTGGAGAGGTTGTGGGGAAAGGGGAACACTCATCCACTGCTGGTGGGAATGTAAATTTGTACAACCATTATGGAAAGCAGTGTGGAGAACCCTTAAAAGACTCAAAATGAGCCTACCATCTGACTCAGCCTTACCACTCCTGGGTATATACCCAATAGATTCATCCTACTGCAGAGATACATGCACAGCCATGTTTATTGCAGCTCTCTTCACAATAGTGAAGAACTGGAACCAATCCCAATGCCCCTCAACAGATGAGTGGATGACAAAAATGTGGTACATCTACAGTGGAGTGCTATTCAGCGGTAAGGAAAGATGACATCATGAACTTTGCAGGTAAATGGATAGAACTTGAAGCCATTAATGCTTTTTTTTTTTTTTTTTTTTTTTGGTCTTTTTGAGACAGTGTCTCCCTATAGCTCCAGGCTGGCCTGGAACTCGCTCTGTAGACCAGGCTGGCCTTGAACTCACAAAGATCTGCCTGTCTCTGCCTCCCAAGTGCTAGGATTAAAGGTGTGCACCACCACGCCCAGCCTGAAGTCATTATGCTAAGTGAAGTAACACAGTCCCAGAAAAAAAAAAAAAGGCAAATGGTTTCCCTCATTTGTGGATACTAACATCAAATCCCCAGTTCGAAGGCAAGCTGAACAACATTGTTATATTTCTGTTTCTCTGAAAGCAACTATGTTGTTATAACGTAAATCTCTCAATGGGCTCTAGCATGGTTCCACCACTTATTTGCAGACTCTGTAATTACTGTATATGAATGGAAAGTATATATCCATATTTTAGAGTAATATAAAATTAAAGGGGGAAATGTGAATTCCTAAACAGACAAAAAGAAAGATGCAGGACAGTTACAGCAGAATGCATGATCTGGGGCGGGGTGGGGGGAAGGGAAAGGGGACTATGCCTCAATTGAACTGAAAAGTGAAGTCTGAAATACACAAAACATAAATAAAAGCATTATAAAAAATTAAAAAAGTTTTCATTCTTGGTCTGTGTGGCAGTTTTCTCATTCCTTATGTAAGCTGGAGGAACCTCATTAAAATGCCAGTAGCTGCTGGCTGGTAAATCTGTTAATCTGTATTCTTCCCATTTTGGAGGGCTTTTTTGTTCATTTGTTTGGTTTATTTATTTATTTATTTATTTTTTTAGGTCTTTTCGAGACAGGGTCTCCCTGTAGCTCCAGCTGTCCTGGAATTCACTCTGTAGACCAGGCTGGCCTTGAACTCACAAAGATCCGCCTGCCTCTGCCTCCCGAGTGCTAGGATTAAAGGGGTGCACCACCATGCCCTGCTTCCCATTTTGGATTTCTTGTGTTTTTGAATATGTTCTCTCTGGGGCTGGAGAGATTGGCCTAGTGGTTAGGAGCTCCGACCACTCTTACAGAGGACCCGGGTTCGATCCCCAGCACCCACATGATGGCTGAGAACCGTCTGAAACTCCAGTTCCAGGGGAATCCGACACCCTCTTCTGACCTCCGCGGCATTGCACGATACTGGTGCACAAACCTACATGCAGACAGTACACTCATACATATACAAAAATAAATAAAATAAAAAAAATATATATTCTCTCTGTATAGCCCAGGCTGGCCTGGAACTTGCTCCACAGCCCAGCCTGTTGGCCTCAAATTTGCCATCTCTCCTGCTTTTGTCTCCTACCTGGGATTACAGGTACATTGGCTTTGCTTCTCCACCTGTGCATGATAACACATTTTAATTTAACCTGCTTGCATACTGGGGTCAAGCACTGTTACAGACTCGCAAGATAACTTTTCTACCCTGTATTGTTACAGAGTGAGCATCTTACTTAAATGTATACGTGACATATGTGCTCTCAGAGGAAATGGAATGCTAATTTATTTTGCTGATTTTTTTAAACTAAACTGTTATTTTCCAGGCTGGCTTCCAAATCTGTATGTAGCCAAGGCTGAGGCTCTTGAGTGTTGAGATTACAGGCATATACAATAACTCTTGGCACAAACTCTACTAGAGATCCACCTGCTTCTGCCTCAGAATGCTGGGATTAAAGATGCACACCATGCCAAGTCTTAGAGAAGCCATCTTGATAAGAGTGTTAATCATGCAGAGTAAACTTGACAAGCACATTCAAGCTGGGTTGCATTTCCCAGGCTGTCTCCTTGGCCGAGGTTGGTGTTTCTGTGCTGAGTGCAGTTTGCACTTTTGGTTGATTTCTTTTCCCGTTGAACCTACTGTCTCTTGATTGAGTGTGTGGAGCACAGGGTTGGGAGCCAAACTGTATGATTAGTTACTAGGTAAGTGGGGAAGAACCATTCTCAATGTCAAAACACTTACTCTGTGGAAATAGTTCCCATGTTTGCTTAAAATGAAATTTGAAGGACTCAACTGATGGAAACTGGATAGTCGTTTAAGAAATGATTATTCCAGAGTAGCTTCCAACAAAGAAGTGCCGCAAGTACATTTTTTTTTTTGACCTTTACATTTTTTTATTTAAAGATTTCATACATGAATACTTTATTTACATAATTCCACCCCACTCTGTCCCTTACAACTCTTTCCACACCCCCTACTTCCTTTCATATTAGTAGTCTCTTCTTTAATTATTATTTCACACACACAGTTACAGATATCCACATATATAAATGAATATATATTTATATATGTATATATCCTACTGGGTGCATTGAGTGTTTCTCTAATATACATATGTCCAAGACTGAATCCTTGGATTGGATAACCTATAAGTGAGCTTCTCCCTAGATAAAAGTGATTCTTCCTCTCTCAGCACACATTGCTTGCCTACAATTCTTTATCTTACACAGTGATATCCCAATTGGCATCGTCATGCAGGTCTTCCTAGGCAACCATAATGTTGAGACCCCAGGGGCACAGTTTCTCTGTCGTGTCTATAAGACACTTTCTAACAGCAGGCATCCTGGTCCTTTTCTTCTTACAATCCTTTACTCCCGATGTATATTCTCTGAGTGTTGACACCCCACACTCACTTATTTTCTGCAGTTTTGCTAGTGTGGATCTCTGGAATTGTCTCCATCTGTTGCAAACCAAAACCTCTTTGATGAGAGCTGCTAGTACATTTTGAAGAATGTCCTTTAGAAACATTGCTGTTTCTCAGAAGTAGTACCCTAAAGAAGATCTTGGGGCTGGAGAAATGGCTTAGCAGTTAAAAGTGCATATGGCTCTTCCAGGGGACTTGAGTTTGGTTCCCAGTACCCATGTCAGGCAGCTCACAACCACCTGTAACTCACGCTCCAGGAGATCTAGCACTTTCATGGCACCTGAACTCCTCAAGTATGTATCCCCCCACATACACGTAATTAAAAATAAAACATCAAATAGAGAGCTTCTGAGAACTTATTTTTATAATATGAACATAAAATGTATGTACATTTACATGAGTTTGGGGATTTTTTTTTTTTTTTTGGTCTTTTCGAGACAGGGTCTCTCTGTAGCCCCAGCTGTCCTGGAACTCACTCTGTAGACCAGGCTGGCCTTGAACTCACAAAGGTCCGCCTGCCTCTGCCTCCCAAGTGCTAGGATTAAAGGCATGCACCACCACACCCGGCTGAGTTTGGGGAAATTGTTATGGAAATACACAATCCCCTCAGTGAGTCCCGTGGGGGTGGAGACTCAGTCTTTTAACTTTGGTGCCAGCCCTTCCTGTATCAGATGCTTGCATGAAATAGGTCCATGTTTTGCATATGTGTAGCAAATATTTCTCATCTCCTTAGTTACCCAGGATAAATATTTACAATGTGAGTAATTTTTATGTTGGCAGAAGTGATAGATAGCAGTTCTGAAATCTGTATATTAGAAAGCTTTATTAGGATGTATTTTGGGGGTACACATGAATGTATGTGAGTGCAGGTATGTGCATGAGGGTCAGAGGACAACTTTGCGTTGTTTTCACTTCTGTCTTGTTGACACAGAGTCTCTATTCTAGGATGCTGCATATATCAGGCTACTAGCCCAGGACCACCTTCTGGGCGTACTTCTGTCTGCACCTCCCATCTTGACATTGGGACACTGGGATTTCAGATGTGCACCACCCTGCCTAGCTTTATGTGGTTCTGGGGATTCAAACTCAGGTCCTCATGCTTGTGAGGCAGGTGTTTTACCCATTGACCCTTCTCCACCTCTACAGTGTGTATTTAATATTTTTATAGAAAAGTAGAACCAATTATGAGCATGAATTTTTATTTTTGTTTTGAATCTGCCTGTCAATATGTAGTCCAGGATAGCCTGAAATCCTTGAACCTTCTGCCTTAGTCTACTGAGTGCTGGGACTAAAGGCCTGTTGCACCGTGTCTGGACCATGAGCTGTTTTTAAACGAAGTATCAATTCCTCTATAAGTTCTAAGTAGTTGGTGTTTTTGTTTGTCAAGTCACACTACACTTACCATTTCTTTGGTATGCTGTCCCTGGTGATTTGCTTTGTTTCACTGTGTCATAAAAATAATTGTGAAAGTACATTTCTCCCCTGACTTCATTTAGAGTGTAGGAAGGGAGTAACTGATTTGGATTCATGTTTCCTTTGGGGATGGATAGGCAGTAGCTATGGCATTTATTCTGTTGCTTTGAAGAAAAGAAGAGGCAAAGAACTCGATTGAAATCTGGTCTAACCTGGTGTTCTACTGTGAAACTTTGGTTGTGGCCGTTGGGGAAAGGGAAGTTAGTTTTAGTTGTTCTTTTGTATGTTAAGCAATTCTGTGGTTTATCACACTCAGTTGCTAGGTTTCGCTTGTATTTTTCTTTGCTGTTCTATTGAGCAGGTGTTCTGTGTTGCCAGGCTGGCCTACCCCTCCGGATCCTCCGCTTCCCTGTGGCTGAGTTTACAGGTGTAACACCACTTAACCAGGCACTGTGTTGGGTTTTAGTAGCTACTATTTGACTATAAATTCCCTTCCCTTCTAAGGGGGTGACTAATGTGAGGAATCTGCATAATAATCACACAGGATCAATATGTCATTTCTCTTTGGCCTGACACATACACATACACATACACATACATATACACATACATACAGACATATACAGTTCAGGTGGGAGCTTTGAACTAAGGTGAAGATTCCTGTTTTCTGTACTGTGATTTTTTTTTTTTTTTTAGCATTCTGAAATATAAAATAGAACCTCTTTTTAAAATTTTTTTAAAGTCACATTATACCTAGGGTGACCTCAAATACTCCTGCCTCGGTTTCCCCAAATTAGAGGTTTTTTTTTTTTTTTTTTT